>JANKOE010000007.1:30420636-30449170 GCA_026284465.1 Erythroxylum citrifolium | reverse complement strand
TATATATGGGATAATTGCTAGGTTTAGGTCTTTACGTAGGTCTTGGTGTTTGCATGGGAGATGATCACCTACAACTGAGCCGTCGATGTCTGGGCCTGAAATTAAGCCTTGTATGGCCGACCCAACCAATTTGCAATTATGCTTTATATAGTATTAATTGCTTCAATATTTAAATGATTACAAATATTTGAAATAGTCCAAAAAAGATTAATATAGTTTCCTACTTCTATGACATTTTTCAAAACGCTCTTTTATAAATTTTTTACTAGAAAATATTTCAATTACGGGAGGTTAGATGTCAGTTTGACCAAATAACATACAATTTGGTCTCGAAATAAACCAAAAAAAAGAGTACATAAGGTATAGAAAGTCAGTTGAATTTAAGGTTGAAGGTTATTACTATCCTACCCAATCAATCCTTCTACTTAGAACTGAGAACCTTCCTGTCTACCTTACTATTAGTACATACTACCTAGACGCGCTCATGATGCAAATTGGATTGTGTTCTTCTTACCTTCTAGTTAACCGGTTTAATGGGACTAATTAAAACAATAAGCCATCCCCAGAAAAGTTTATAATCACATCACTATGAGATACTTGATTGTTCCTGAAGCAAGGCTTAGACAAACTGCTACTACGACTCCTTGGGATTTTCGCTCCTTGATTGGACGGCCAGAGTGTGATAACGTCTACCAAAATTTAATCCATATTCGTATGCCTTGTTCGTTGATTCAATATTTCAAGTTCTGTTACGTTAGAATTTATAACGAGCCTACGGCTTACAAGAGAAGAAAAGTTAAACCACATACAAGTTCAAGTGAGGTTCTATCTTAAAACTAATTGGTTATAGGTGGAGTAGCCCACTAGATTTATATGTTAGTTTACTTTCCTCTCTTTCTCCAATATGGGACAACTCCCACTTTTTATATTTCAACACACCCCCCTCACGTGTGGGTCTAACAAGTGACATAATCTGTCATTTTGAGGTGTTAACGACTAACATAAGAGCAACCCACTTTGATACCATGTTAGAATTTACAATGAGCCTACGGGCACACACGAAAAGGAAAGCTAGATTACATACAAGCCCAAGTGAGGTTCCATCCTAAAACCGATACCATATTGAATTTTAATATAGGCAAAGTGTAGAGTCTATAAACAAGAATTGGGCTTGGGTTAACCATCCCTTTAACATTTTTATGTCTAGGCAACATGGGACACTCTAACACTCTCAGCATGGTATTATTCATCAGTCATCATGTATTGTTACCCCTCAACAAAATGGTGTAGTAGAGCGAAAGAACCATCACTTGTTTAGAAGTTGCCCGGACACTAATGTTCTATATGCAGGTCCCCAAAGTTTTCTAGGCTGATGCAGTCTCTACTGCCTGTTTTCTAATCAACCGAATGCCTTCTTCTGCTCTTGACAGTCAGATTCTATCCTTCTCTTTCCCTCATATACATTGTTCCCTCTTGCTCCTGGAATTTTGGGTGTACTTGCTTTGTTCAAGACATGCAACCTCAAGTCTCACAATTAGATCCCAAATCTCTCAATTGTGTCTTTCTGGGATATTCCGGTGCTAAAAAAGGATATTGTTGTTACTCTCCTTCGTTGGATCGTTACTTGGTCTCTGTTGATGTTTCTTTTTTTGAGAATACCCCCTTCTTTCGTTCTCCTGTGCTGCCTTTTTCGCACTCTAGTGATTCAAGGGATGACTTTCTTATTTATACTGTCAGTGAACAAGTAGTTTCTCCTCCCTCTCGACCTATTATTCATCAAGTTTATTCTCGACATGTGCAGCAGTCTATTGAGGCACCTCCCATCAGCCAGGACGTGGACCCAACCCATTATTCGTCTCCAGATTCCTCACCTCTACTTGATGCTAGCCTTTACCGTCCTATTGCTCTTCGTAAAGGTAAACACACATGCACTTACCTTGTTTCTTCTTTTGTATCTTATCATGCTCTATCTCCCTCCTCCAGTCTTTTGTAGCCTCCTTAGACTCTGTCGCTGTCCCAACATCCCTTGCTGAAGCACTGGCTCATGATGGTTGGCGAGCTACAATGAAAGAAGAGATGATGGCCTTAGAGCAGAATCATATCTGGGATCTTGTGCCTCTTCCTTCAGAGAAACAGTCCATTGGCTGTAAGTGAGTGTTCACTATTAAGATGAATCCTGATGATTTTGTTGCTCGATTAATAACTTGGTTGTGTTAGTTAACAATTCAACTTAAAGTGCCCGTGTGTTAAATAGCATTAGGTAGAGAGCAATAGCTCAGTATTATTCCAAAACAAGAAGGAAGAACCTTCTTCACAAGGAAAAACCCCCTTACAACCTCAGGAAATCTTCCGAGAATTATTTCCAATCTAAAAGCCAACCCCACTTCCCCTAGAGACTATTATTCTATATCTACTTATCCTAACAAACTTCTAAGGAATAGATATCTCCTACTAACAACCTGAATCGCTAAAATATATCGATATCTACTCACTACTGCTTACAACCTGTCTTCTTCTTCCTTGTATAAACTAACCACTGTCCTCCTTTGTGACCATTATTCCTAACAGGTTGGTTGCTAAAGGATATGCTCAGACATATGGGGTGGATTATTCTGCTACTTTTTCTCCAGTTGCAAAACTTTCTTTTTTCCGACTGTTTATCTCCTTAGCTGCCACTTACAATTGGGCACTTCACCAACTTGATGTGAAGAATACATTTCTACATGGGGATTTATCTAAAGAGGTTTACATGGAGCAACCACCTGGATTTGTTGCTCAGGGGGATTCAGGGAAAGCATGCAAATTACGGAAGTCTCTATATGGCTTGAAGCAATCTCCTCGTGCCTAGTTTGGAAGATTAAGTACTGTAATGATTGAGTTTGGCTTGCAAAGAAGTGCATATGATCACTCGGTGTTCTTTGCATCATCTAATTCTCGGTGCATTTTATTGGTTGTATATGTGGATGATATAGTAATCACTGGAAGTGATGAAGGAGGGATCACAAGGTTGAAAGCATTCCTTGGGACTCGTTTTCAGACAAAGGATTTAGGATCATTGAAATACTTCTTAAGAATCAAAGTTTCTCGCAGTCATAAAGGGATCTACCTATCTCAAAGAAAATATTGTCTGGATTTATTAAATGATGTTGGTTTTATTGAGGCAAAGACATGTGACGTGCCTATGATACCAAATGTGAAGTTAAAAGTTGAAGATGGAGACTTGCTTGAGAATCCTGAAAAATATAGGGAAATTGTGGGAAAATTGAACTACCTTACTATCACTCATCCTGATATTGCCTTTCCAGTAAGTGCTGTAAGTCAGTTCATGTCATCTCCTAGAACCTCACACTGGGATGTTGTTATTCATATTTTGAGATATCTAAAAGGTGCGCCAGGATGTGGCACCTTATATCGAAATTATGGTCACCACATTATAGACGGATTTACTGATGCTGACTATGCATGAGATCTTTCTGACAGGCACCCTATCACAGGTTACTGTGTCTTTGTTGGAGGAAATCTTGTATCCCGATCAAGTGCAGAATCCGAATATAGGGCTATGGCTCAGACTACCTATGAACTTATACGGTTACGTCATTTACTTGATGAGATTGGGTTTGTTCAATCTAAACCAATGAACTTATGGTGTGACAATGAAGTAGCCATTTATAATGCAAATAATCCTGTGTTCCATGAGAGAACCAAGCATATAGAAGTCGATTGTCATTTTACCCGAGAAAAGCTAGAAGATGGATCAATATCAACTCAACATATCAGAACAGGGAGCTAATTAGTTGATGTGTTCACCAAAGCATTACCGGGGAATTGGGTTAATTATATTTGTAACAAGCTGGGCATGATCAATATCTATGCTTCAGCTTGAGGGGGAGTGTTACAGAATATAGTAGTTAACGTAATCATAGGGATTATATAGTTAATGTAAATAACATAGTCATAGAGATTTTAGCATGATTATAGGGATTACTTTCCTAGTTTAACCTAAGTATTCTCGTATAAATACATGTAGTATCTTTCCAATAGAAATATAAAGAAAACACATTCTTCTCATATTTGAAAGTAATTCATTTAATAACAAAAACAGAATAGCATGGAAACTGATTTGAGTATGATAGTAAAGACATTAACCTACTATAGAAGGAAAAACATCAAATGCAGTTACAATGAAAAAGGCTATGTAAAACTCCACTTAATTGAGATGGAACATACATGACGTGTTGCTTCAGGCATGAACATGCATAAACCGAAGTCATGACCCAAAACTGCCACACCACCAGGTTGTATGCAGCCTGTGATATACAAGTAATCTGCTTCTTGCCGAAATGTGTAAGGGACAACATCAGTCATCATCTTTACAGGAGCAGATGCAATGATGGCCACACTGTTCTCAGGTAGAAGTTCCAACAACCTCCTCCTTCGTGAAATGAACTCGTTGCAACTTATACCTGGTGTAATCTCCCCTTCCCGTAGCAACTGCAGCCACAAAAACATTAGCTGACTAAATTTAGATGGGGGAGAATTATCTACATAATGACATCCAGTAGGAAGCAAACAAAACAGGAAAATCCACTTATTTGGCATCTTAGGAATTATGTTGTGTTCAGTTCCCTCGATGTAACTTCTCAGTATAATGCATATTTCTGAATCATAACATTCAAAATCATGTACATGTATTCAGCATTAGCACCTGAGGATGAGTTGCTGAAGTTGGCTGCCCAATATCGAGGACACTACTTGTAGAATAAGTGCATCGACCAATAACCTGAGCACCATAATCCACAAAAAAAACAACAGTCACACAAAGTCACACAATTCATGAAGAAAAACGTTATAAAGGGCACATAATTACGAAGGAGAAGAAAAGATAAGATTCGAAGTTGAACTGTCAGCCCGATCAAAAGTAGAAATCACACAATAACTTGTTAAACAGTCTACTACTAGCAAGAGAAGAGCAAAATTGACATCTCTTCTTAGCACAAGAGCATAGTACTACATCCTCTGAACACTCATAAAACTCCAATTCTTGTACACATTGCAAGATGGAATACCTCACCAATCAGCATATATAACAACTAATTCTGACCATTTTCCTTAAGAAATCAATAACAGTAAGGAAAGTACGTATGAGGTAATAAAGCAGAAAAATAACTAAGATAACCGAAAAGAGAACTTACAGAGGAAAAACCCATCAATAAAAGGGAAATTAGAGCATTAAAAAACCATGCGTGTAGTCTATTGTTCTAAAAGGAAACGCCCACTTGATAATTACATCCAGAAAACACTCTAAAAGCACTAAAACAAAAGAACATGAAATAAATCATGAGAAATGAGGAGTATTTGGTAAAGATGGTGACTTTACTGATCTAAATGAAGTTGGTTTCATCAATAGCTTTCGAGCAAGCATCTGCATGTTGTCTAGTTTCAGAGGACGTAAGTGTTCAGTCCTCTTGTATTGAATTATGGTTACTGAAGAATGGAAACGCAAAGAAACCTCTTCAGGGGTCTAATCGTTTTGGATTTACAATTGGAGTTTTGGTTCATTCATGCAAAATTCTGAACCATTTCTGTTAAATATCGGTAATTTTCCCTAGTTTTGCTAAACCCATTTCTCTGGCTCTTTAGGGTTTAAGGCCGCCTCTGGATGGCAATGCCGCGTCGCCTAAAACGGCGAAGTTTCCTCCTTTACCCTTTTTCATCTCTCCTTTTATGTAAGTTCAATTTTACAGAAAACAGAATTTAAAAAAAAAACCAAACTGATAGGATGATTTGCAAAAGATCTATACAGGAAAAAGCCCGAGTTTTACGATTACATTTTTGCACTTTTTTACTTTCGATAAGAGTAAAAAGGAAAGATAATTAAAAATATACAATATATATGTAAAATATGATAATACGATAATAGGCTATTTTGTAATTTTTAAAAAAAATTAGGAATTATTTCATAAATTTATAAAATTATCTTAAACGATACTCGGTATTAACTGGTAACGATACATTACCGTACTAGAACTTATGCCACTACTAAATCCGGTACGGTATTCCAAACAAACGGATGTTGATAATAACATGCCCACTTGATAGCTTTTTTATATTCATTATATTATTTAATTTGTAAAATTTCTAAAATAAAGTAATATTTTTCATGTTCATCTCAAATTATCCCAAGTTAGAGATAACATGAAAAAGAAAAAAATTAAAAAACTTACACAGTTTGTGACTACTTACACGTAAGATTGAATTTTGTTTTAATAAATGACAAATAAAATTTCATTTCTTACTTGATTTTAATTTATATTATGGACATTTATTTTAATTTTATTACAATCTTGTCATAATAATTTTATTTTAATTCTAGGCTTAGATAATGTAACTCTTAACATCAACAATATTAAAATCAAAAGCAATTTACTATTGAATTTGCAAGAATAGCCTAAGATTACATTCACATAACATAGATAGTATATATTAATTTGAATTGGCATACAAGTTTTCCAAAATAAGGGTTAATAGACTGTCCAACTGCAGATAATTTATAATCGTCACTAAGAACTTATATAAGAATTTCAAATTAACATTTAATACATACATTACAAAAATATGATGAATAGTAATCAGAATCAAATGGCCTAACTGAAAGTTTGTTTATCATAATAAAACACACGCGTCTAAACGAGAGGTAGAAGAAGGGATTTAGTAACTTCAAAGAAATTGTTTCAGGAAACACTTTATCTCATCAATGTAAGGAGGCCGAGTAGGAATTATATGACCACAATCATGCTCAATAATAACAGGGTTTGTAAATAAAGAGGCCAAATGTCCACTTGCTTGGTTTGCTATCTGACTATCCTTGCCCATAATATTGCCATATACATGGAGTGAAGGAAAGTCAATTGATCCACATTCCACACCAGCAAGTTGAGAAAATCCAGAGCACAAAATCACAAATCTGAAATTGATTTCACCTTTTAGTCTACTTTCTTGTGCACAGAATGAAGCAGCCATCGCTGCACCCTGAGAAAACCCCAGTATCCCATCAAATGGCCCTTCCCGAGAGATGACTGTCTTCAAGTAAGTTATTGATACGTCGAGGCCATCAGTTTGTTGCTGATACTGGAGGGCATCAAAAGGACACTGGGCCATTTCCCATTCAGTTTCATTCCTTCCCTTGAAATCTGGTGATATCAACCAGGCAAACTTCCGCTTGCAATTTTCTTTGGGAGGAAGAACTTGGGTTGACGAAAATGATATCTCATCATTGCACTTTGGTCCAGTTACTCGAGGTTGATAAATAAAAGACAACTCGTGAGGTGCATCAATGTAGACAAGCTCGGCAATGTTTTTAAGTTTCTTGGCCAATGAAGCAGTCCTACCCTTAAAACTGGAGGCATTCTGCCGAAAGCCATGTAAGCACAAAATTTTCAGTTTTCTTGAAGGTGCATCTCCTGTATCATTAAATGACTGGCGATATCATGATCATAAATTCAGAAAGAAGATAACACAAGTAAAGATCCAAGAAGAACATCAGAATAATCATTTTTAAGCGGAGGTTAGCTATAGCATTGACATACATATTCTAAGGGACAGCAAAATTATCCAATGTTACACAGACCTTACCCTGTTCCCTGTGCTGATGAGGTGCAATTGTAAAATTTAAGGAAATGGCTCCAAGCTCAACATTTGGCACTATTTCTTCTGATTTTCCATTTTGAATTGATGGTAATAACTCAACACCCCTACCATGTTTTTGGCATAGCTCACAGACATAGAGCGCTTCTTCCGTCTGTTCAAGCACAACAATTGGATTTTCACAAACGCAAACAATATTATAGGCACAAGTAAATTGGTTGAGTAATAATCCAGTAAGATATCTAGAGTTGAGGATGCGGCGCTTGTTTGAACAAGTGAACCTGAAAGAATTAACTGAAGCTTTGACAAAAAGATTATTCATCAATACATACCCTACAACTATCACAAACCAGAACAAGCATTCTACAGTGTGAGCATCTGCATCGTGAAGAATAATCATCAAAAGATACACCACAAAGTAGACAGGTACCAAGAATATTAGTGTCCATGCTGCCAACTGAAATCCTACAACCAGAACGAGACAACAAAACATAAAGGAATTACTACATTAGAAATTTCAGTATAATCTGGCCCAAATAAATGAGTTACTCTTTTCAAACACCAATTTCTTATTCAATGCCTCAAAAATGACTTGCAATTGAGAAAGTACAAAATTGTATAAGAAACAACTGCTGAGGTTATCCATACACCACCAATCCCATCTTAATATGATAAAAGGATCAGTGCGTAAAATGTTGGAAGCATGTAGAGATAACAATCATACCTGTGATCAAATACAAAGTTCTTTCCTTTGAAAAAACCACCATCAGGAAATTGTTCCAAATATCGCTGTATCCCACCATATAACTGCAACAAAGCCCACATAATAAAAATATATGATTATGACCAGGACACAATAACCTTGCTTTGTTGGGGATGTCAGATAAAATGAAGGTCTGAGAGCCACCTGAAAAACATGTTCAAATCCAGCACCTTTTGACTTTATATAGGCTGATGCCATCTCACACCTAATTCCTCCCGTACAATACCTGTAAAACAGGAAACAGAGAAAGCAGTGACTTTGATGTAGCACCAATCAAACCAATAAATTATAGCATTACAAATCAACAAACAAAAAAGATGAAATATAATGAAATATGCACAAGATATCAACTCGAATAAGTGTTTACATTAGAACATTTTTTCCTCGCAATTGTTCAGCATTACTATCTATCCAAGAGGCAAGATCACTGTACTGCCTAATTCGAGGATCCAAAGTTTCTGCGATAGGGATGTTGAACTTCCCAATTCTTGTCTCGTATAAATTTCTTGCATCTAATAGAACTAGCTTTTTATTCTCAGTTAGACTATCTTTCTCCGCAATTTGACCTGAGAACATATAAAGAAGCAGACAATATGCAGTTACAATTTTGACGCATTTCCCTCCTATAAAAAGGCAGTTAAGAACATAACACCATAAGCACACAAGATAAGAACAACTAATAAAGAAAGTACGAAACTGCAACTAACATGCACTCAGTAGAACAGAATGGAACTCTTTAGCAGAGAGATGCCTCCCAGCATTTGAAATATCTGGAGATTTGAGCAGAGGATTAGGACTAAAAGTTACCAATTCCTGTCAAAGAAAAGACTTGTGCAGTTAATAAGATGACAAATTTAAGGTCAAGCACACCAAATAACCATTAAAACGGATGCACACAGTAATAAATCTAAAAGAAGTGTAGCACAAGTAATGGATAAGGCTAAAGAAAGGTCACCTTGACAATGCGAATGGAGAGAGAAGTGAAGCCACATTCGTGGGCAACTTTATCGTCCAGAGGTGAAGGTGAAGTTGCGAGCTTGAAGTCCGTACCTTCAAATAAAGTGAAAGATTTCACCGCAACTATGTGCTTCTCCAAAGATGACAGCTTCCCACCAACCTAAACCACACGAAAAGTCAACGAAAATTGATATAAACATAGAACAAGAGAACAGAAAGTAAAAAAAAAAACATACAGTAACGTTGACGCCGTGAGAAGAGATGCGGACACGGCCGAGTAGAGAGAGAGAGGAGCAGTTGGTTTGATAGAAGGAGAAGAGAGAGTCGAGATCATCAATAACACTGTACTTATAGTATAGAAGAACTCCGTATTCTTCTTCTTCTTTGCCTTTATTATCATTTTCCACCATTGTTTTGTTGGGAGCTGAAGCTCTCAGGAGGAATTGTACAGTACACTCAATTTTGAGTTCTTCCTTGCCCTAGACGGCTAGACTAATGTGTATATGATAGCAATACTGTTCCAACGAACCCCAAATCCCCAGTCAATGCTCGTTAGTTATACGGAATTTCTAGGATTGAGTTACGAGTTTAATATCTGAGATCTATTTTGTCGTGCTTCTTTTTGTAACCGGTGTACTTCTTTTCCCTTTATATATAAAATAAAAAATTATTTTAAACTATTTTATAAATTTTTGTTAAACAATTATTTATTTGAATAAAATATAATAAAATTTTATTAACGAATCGATAAAGTTGCTCTTTTGTGATTATAAAATCACACGTTCAAGTTACAAAAATAGTCTTTTTATAAAAATACAAATTATAGTCACACGCAACTCACCCATAAGAGCTAACTCAAGAGAGAGAGATTTGCGCATTATTATAAATTGTTAAATACTCTCGTAAAAATATAAAAGAAAGACGTATATAATATAAAGCTCTAAAGATTCCCGCAAAGCACAAGTATTATGCACTAAAATAAGTTTGACTTTTTTTTTATAATGGGGGAGAATCGAAAACAGATACACTACAAGTCGAGGGATACAGAGTCCCGACATATCTGCAATGAGAAACGGGTGGCACCTAATAAGTGGGTTTACAAAGGTGGTAGTTCCTAAATCAAAATGTGTGGCATAGTTCGCGAACCAGTTTGCGCATCTGTTGCTCTCTCGATAAATGTAACGATAGATAACCGTTCAGTTCCGAGTGAACAGTACATAAATACTCGTAAGTTTGACTTTTTAAAAATTAAATATATCAAACAAATTCAATTCATTCTTAACTCTATGTATATGATACTAATTCTCCTCCAAAAAGGATGCAAACAAAGGTGTCTAATAAACATGCTTATCTTAGGGTTTGCAATTTGGTTAAGCTCCAACTTCTGTATCTGATTTTTGTTTAAAATGGCATAACAATTGAAAAAGAAGAGTAACAGACGGGCTCATTTTGAGATGATCGCCATACCCAACTCCATGCTTTACCACGAAGACAATCAGTGAAAAGATAATATCCTATCCTACCATATAGTGTATTACACATCAAGTTGGAAAAGATGAACTGAATCTTTTTATAACTTGTTAACCAACTGCACAAGTGAAAACAAAGAGCCTGAGTGTCAGACTAAAAACCCTGACCCTTGGCCAAAATTATAATAAAGGTTTACAATTTCAATACAAATAAAACGCCTGTTGGCTAATTACCCTAAGCCATCCATCAATCAAACTTGAAGCCACCTGAGGCTAAATTTGGCTGGTTCGTTCCGAAAGCAAAACCCTGATGACTGGCATCACCACCATTTTGAACATTATGTTCTTCCTCTTCTTCTTCAGCCCAGTATCTCTCCAGAATTTTCACAGCCTTCTCATAAATCTCGTTGTTGTCATGGGATTGTAGATTCTCAATCTTATCCAATCCATCACATTCATCAATCATTTGTGCATATAAATTGACTCCACCATTCATTCCCATTTCCTTATCAGCCTCTCCAACCTTCAGAATGTTCTCCAGCCCTTCAAGGCACACTGTCACAATTCTTGGGTCCGGACATACCAGAAGATCACAGAGTGGTTTAATGCAGCCTTGGCTCACCAGAAATCTGTGGGATGACAAGATCATGGTGAATTTTAACTCAGACATTATATACAAAACTTGAGGCTAGTCCATCATACATATACATACGAGAGGCAAAGTCTCTGGTACATAATGCTTCTTCTGACCCATATTCACAGATATTATAAAAAACAGAGATATCTTCAGTTGTAAACGGGAGACACAATTTTCCAAATTTTCCATTAACATACATAGCTTGACCAGAACCCTTTTATGCCTTGGATCAACATAGATTTGAATGAACAAATACAATCGATTCAGATTGCCCCAACTTCTTGGGAATTGAAGCTTAGCTACCAAAATACAAACATCTATTAATGACTTCCAACAATTCCCGTAGAAAATAAATATACGTTATTCAAATCACATTCCAGAGTGATTAATTAAAACCTAGACATATTAGTTGGTCACTCAAATCAGACTGGGTAAAATATATATCCACTTTGGCACATTACTGTTAATAATACACCCTTCAACTCAGAGATCCCACCCCCTTAATGAACCTTTCAAATTTTGAACCTTAATGGAGGATGAAGTAATACACCTCCTTGATTATGGGTCCATGGTTGGCTAAAAGTTATTGACTTATCTCCTGATTTGTAAAAATGGAAATAACTACAAGAATAACAAGAATATTTGGAAGAGCAATCTGCTAATATACATATTTGCCAGAAAGCATGCCCATTATTACAAAAAATGTTCAAACCAAATCGTAAAGAGAAAAATACCTTATCTGTTCATGAGATCCTCCAGAGGTGGCATTCGAGATAGCCCAGGCAGCCTCCTTCTTAATGTCAAACTCTGCATGTTGAAGAAGGTGTACAAGAGGGAGGATGATGTTGGCTTCAATAACAGCCTGTTTCACAATAATGCCAACCACATCATTTGTAATTCTATAGCAAAAGAGCATACTTCCCATAGGAAGTGCCTTATGTCTGAACAACTGGAATTTTAGATATTTTTAACTAGAAAACCATGTCCAAATGTTCACTAATTGTCTTTTATCAAGTTCATCATTCCAATTGCAGAACAAAATTCCATGATGATTATGATAGATGTACACTGTGTTCTGTCAGTTGTTGACAGGATCTGGCAGAATACTTCTATGGCATAATATCATCAAAGTAACACATGATATCACAAGTATAAAATGTAAGAAAAACCAGCCAAGAAATAACCGTAGGACAAGGGAAATACCTCTATTTGAGCTCTATTTCCAGCTGTGATGTTTGATACTGTCCAACAAGCTTCTTTTTTTATACTCTTTTTATGATTTTGTGTGAGAAGTTGATAAAGACACGGCAGAGCTCGGTTTTCAATTACAAACTGAAAGTAAAACATGCATTAGTCCATTTAGTTACTCTCAAAGGAGAAAAAGAAAAATGGTGCAATGGAAAATTAACCCAATAACCCTTTCAATAGATTCCTTTTGCAAAACCAAATAACATATGACTTCCATATTTGTTTAAGAAAAATTAACAAAATAAATTAGTGCTCAACATATAAGCAAATCCAATTAACTACAACCCAAAGACAAAACCCATACTGAACATTACACTAACTTATTACAGCATTTACAGGCCAGTACCTGAGTCTGGGCATCATCACCTGTAACAATGTTTCCCAAGGTGCGAAGGGCAGGTATAAGTACTGTAGGTGATGGATGACTAAAAATCACACAATTTGGACAATATTAGTATGTCACAAATTCAGGAAAAACACTTAAAATAAATCAAATACAAACGCAATAGAAAAGATACTTGATTGTAACAATGAAAAATGTGTTTAGTAGATATGACAAAAAGGATAAATTTAAACAAGCATAATACTGTAGTTGGAAAGAAGATCAATGATGCTAACTTACAGTAGAAACTCCACAAGTTGTTGAGTGACACCAGCTTCAATCACAGCCTGAATTTTATCATTTGTACCATCTGACAGATATGAGAGCGCCCAACAAGCATCTGTTAGAACTTCTTCATCATTCAAGTGGATAAGTTCCCGCAAAATTGGCAATGCAGGTTTCACCTGGCAGAAGACAAGAACAAAAATGAAACACAGAGAGAAATCTAAGTCACATGGATTCAGGAAAAAGCAACAATTTCCATTGGAAAAATATCTGTAAGTTTAGATTGGCAGAAACAAAATTCAATGGTTATCCACCTGATCAAATGGGATTGGTGGCTTGCCCCTGCAAAAATTGGATAACGTCCAAGTAGCATTCCTCAGCATTGATAGTTTTGAGTGCACATTTAATTGGGCTAACAATGGCATTAGAGCACCATGGCCGAGAACAAGATCTCTGCAATTGGGTGAGTCACCAGCAACGTTACCCAAAGCCCATACAGCCTATTGCAGAAACAACTAGGTATTAATTAAGAATAATATACAGGCAAAATCAAAAGACAAAAGCTTTCAACAGCACAGCGCTTAGTTCAAGTAATAAATACATGAAAACTATAGATGGGAAGATATAGTCAGAGCCTTGCAAATAATTCAGTTGATACTTATCGTCCCAAACTAAAATAAGAAAGAGAGTAAGAGAACAAAGGAAGGACAATGTGGGTGGGTGGAAGACTCCTCACAAGACAAATTAACCTGAACTTTGTTGAAATGCCCTAGGTATAATGAATTTTCAGAAAAATGATAGCATGAGTCAACCTGCTCCCTGACATCATCACTTGCAGAACTGAGAAGCTGCACAAACATTGGAACGGCACCATGCTCAATGACAACTCGTGTGTGCTCTGATGTCCCGGAAGCAACATTAGTTAAAGCCCATGCAGCTTCAAACTGCAATCAAGTCAAAGTTAATTCTATACAAAATTACAATCTTCAAAGCAATGACCACAAAACAGACAATTCCTCAAGGAGCAAACCCTCACTTGTAGTTGTGGTAGATCCTGCCGTCGAAGAAAATCCACAAACCGTGGGACAACACCAGCTTTAATTACTTCATCAATAGGTGGACTGCGCTCTACTCCTCACAAAAGAAAATTAGGGAAGAAAATAGTCAGTTCTTATAATTGCAATGTTCCCTTAAAAGCTTTTACTAAACATGTCAATTATGTGCACACCAATTGATAGCAGCTTTCTAAACTGAGTAGTGGCTTCCAGTTGTGCATTAGTATCTTCAGAAAATACTCCTTGCACCAGCACAGGTATACTCTCTAACTGTTAAATATAAATTAAAAAAAGAAGCAGATAAAAACCTAAGATGTTTAGCAATGTTCTTAAGAATCAAAACAACAGAGAAAACAAAAACGTGAAGGCTTTAGTGGTAATCTGTGATAAACAGGGCCCCTACCAGAAATTAATGAGATTATCAAATGAACATAAACATTATGAGAATCCAGAAAATCAAAATTTAATCCTTCAACTAACAAAAAGTAAAGGACAGCCATGCACTTTTCTCCTCCCTCCATCTCTTCAACAACTAAAACTCACGCATGTTACAATCTGTGCTACCAGCCAAGTATAAAACAAGGATACATAGAGTGTCATGATAAGCTAATGCAAGTAACCACGTACAAATACAAAAACCTTTTATGAGAAATATTTTTTATTGCAGATGTGTCTAGTTGCAATAGCGTACAAAAACAAACATACATTAAAAATGTACACGTGAAAGAAAACCATAAAAGATGATTGATTTCTATGAATTAAGGTGAAGGCTATCAAATGTAAAAAAAAGAGAGAGAGAGAGAAAATACAATAGCTCGGCAATAGTCTTATGTCTTTCAGCAGAATTTATACAGTCCCAGCATTCATTTTGGAGACTAGGTGTTAAGCAAAAAACATACACATTGTATGACAGTTTCAGAAAGTATCTAACTAGTAAACTAAGGCGGTGATACCAGATTGAGCATTTAAGTATCTATAGTTCCCCCTTTGTCAACTTCAAAAAATAAATTCTAGCACGCTCCTTTCCAATAATTAAACCTGGACCTAAAAATCTGCATACGAGTAACAAATCACCAAAGTAAAGAGAATTAAAGGAATCAGCCATTTCTCGTTCTGTTGAGGGACATTAATGTGCTCTTAGCATTCATGTTAGAAGCTATCAAGACACAAGCTGGGCTACGGCAATTTACACTTGCACAGCCCAATTTTGGAAACTATCAAACATGCAAGATAAGGTCATAACAACAAGATTGAGCATTGAAGTGGCTAGGTCCTACTCTTAGCATCTCCAATTAGTTAACTATCAAAACAAAAATAGAATTTTCCAAATAAATCAGTGTACTAGCATAAACTGCAGAAATTGAACGACGATAAATCATGGAGACCCAAAAAACCTGAGGGAAAAAGCTAATCTAAAATATCCATACTCTAAAGATCTCTAAAAGTAATATGAGAGACACAAGTGCTACGGGTAAATAAGTATAGCCCATACGGATCTATGGACAAACTGATAAAAAACCAAACTCCAACTAAACCCGGTAACTGCAGATGACTATGACGAGTTCCGATTAGGGGTTTTTCCAAGTCAAGGCTCGCTTCTTTATCTATCTCTCTCCATGCAACTTCTCGACCATGCAATCAAAGCGAAGATCCAGGAAAAACTAGCAAAAGGGTACCCGTTTTTCGATGGCGGCGGCATGTTGGGCGGCATCAAGCAGATGTTGGGACTGAAGCAAGAGCCCTTCTCTTCGCTTCTTCAAGAGATTATCTTCACGCTTGTTCTTTCTGATCTCCACCAGATTGTCCTCTCTTCTCCTCCGTGCCTCATCCGCGTCCACCCCAGTCTTGTACGTCTTCTTCCTCACCTCGGTTCTGGAGCTCGGCCTCAGCGACATTGTTCCAACTCTTTCCAATGATCTGTACCTGCTCTAGGAAATGTCCGGAAGAGAGAAAATTAAAAAGACCGTCCTGATCGCTGGTTTGGGTGTGTAATACAAGTAGTAGGGAATCTAAGTATCTAACGTGGCGTGCATATTGTTTTTTGCTTCTACATTTCTTCCTCCCTAAGTTGGCCTCACTTTTAGTTTGATTTAACCGTCTTTTTCTTTCTCTCTCATCCTTTTTATTTTCTAAGGTAAAATTATTATTAACTTAAAATTAATAGACTCCGTTAATGTTTTTAACCAGTTATTTATATTTTGGTAAAGTAAAATAGATGTAGTTAACAATATCTTGTAATAATTTGTATACGTGTTAGTATAAAATGATAAATTTAAAATATAGTACGAAACTGAATATTGGTGGGATATTATATACTAGTGAATTTACATTCAAAATTACTTGTTGTAATAGAACCACTTTAACTTAAAGCTAAGGTTAAATCTATCTTAAGTGAACCATATCTTGAATTTCAAGATAGTTTTTGTAGGATGAAGGAAATTGAGGCCTTTATTAAATATATAATATTAAGGATGAACGGAATGGACGAATACAAAATTTCATCCCAGGAGTTGCCGAGGCACTACTGCTACGAAGATGAAAGTCATCGTCATGGGCAGTGGATGAAAGATTTGGATCCGAAGGCACCATGTGGCCGTATTTTGATCTTGGTAGGCTATTACCGGTATCAAACGTGGCGCCAATATCTCCCCTCCGTCTCTCATTCCAAGTTAAATCACCCCTTAATCTTAAAACAAGATCACTAATTAGAAGAATTAAGAACAGAAAATTAGGGGAGCGTTTGCTTTTATAGTGTACCCAAATAAAAGAAATGATATAATACAAGAGCTAATTATCAACCCTAAACTGAAGTTACAGAATTAAGTTTTGAACTAAGGGACAACAAGCATATAATAATTTAGGTATGAGTAACGCCCAAAGTTAGAAAATTGAATGTCAATTTCAAAAGACAATGTCCATTACTATGGCCCTAATACTTCATAGTACAATTTAGTATGTCATATATAATATCAAATGATATCTTTACTAGGTAATATGATGTTCATCCTTAATATTATCTTTTTAAGAAATTTAATTTATGTCTTTATTGCATAAAATATCATGTGTTGGATATGGCACATTTGTTATTTTATAGTTTATTCACATTTCTTTAATGGGGTTTCTATTTAGATTTTTATATATTCCCAAATTTTTATATGTTTTCTAAAATTACATATACACATAAATCACTCTTATACTAAAAGTCTTATATATATATATATATATATAGTTGCCATTTTCAAGGTTCTAATCACTCAGTATGAAAACTTGAAGTATATTATAGTGGATACTTTAAGCTAGATCATGAGTTGAGTTATGAGAGTAGTTTCATTGAGTTATATTGATAAAGTAAACCTTGATTTTGTCAGTTATAAAAAAATTAATGAGATGGGGATGGAACTTGGATACTAACTAGTTGATAAGGCTTATTTCATAATTCTAAGTTTTAAACTTAATGAATATTTATGACTCATTCAATCTCATAATAGTTGTATTATTGACCTTTTGAAAATACATAAGACAATTAATGTGTGTGTTAGGCATAATCTTGATGTTCCAATTTTAGCTCCAAAAGTTTTGATTATAACACATAATGTTGAGGTTGTAGACCCTAATGGGGATCTTGTGGATGACGAAATTAGTGTAGATATCATTGGAAAAGGGAGTAATATTAAAAATCATGGGTATATAAGCTTTAGTAGGGATGTAAGCCCTGATGGGGTATTGTGCATGTTGAAGTTAATGTAGATACATTTGAAGAGGAAAGTAATATTGAAAATCATAATAATAATGATGATAATTCAATTGACAAAGTTGCCTCACATAATGAAGATCATAATAAAGTTGAAAGAGGACATGATACAATTAATGTGTCAATTTTAGATGGTCATTAATTAATGGAGATTGACTATAGTGAATATGAAAGCTTCCTTAATAGTGATGAGTATCCTAATGGATAGGAGCTTGGAATGATTAGAATACATAATACAAGTGTTAGATATGAAGTAGGTGGTGGTACATCATAGTTGGCATTAGGTATGGAGTTTGGCAAATATGAAAGAATTAAAAAATGTTGTTGTTAATTATTCAATAGCAAAAAGGTTTAATGTTAGATGGAAAAAAGTGAAACTAAGCATATTAGAGAGGGATGCATTAAAGCTTACAAATGAGAACTATACATAGCATATGATAGTAAGGAAAAATTTTTCAAAATCAAGACATATAAGCTTGAATATACATATTCCATAATGAACAAACCTAAAATGATACCAGGCAATATTTACCAGACACTTTAAATACATACTCCAAGAAAAATCTTAGCTTAACCAGCTGTAAGATGATTATAAAATATAGGGAAAAGTTGTAAAATGATTATAAAATATGGGGAAAAGTTGAGTATATTTTTTAATGTAACTATATGTGAGGTTACGAAGAGGAAGTTGAAGAAGAAGAGAGTATTATAATACACTCGTGAATATTCAAAACTTCAAGGTTATGTCTAAGAGTTAAAACTCAACATTCTTAGTTTAACAGTGGAACTACAATCTTTAAGGAATCAAAGAACCTTATTATTGCAATTTAATAGTTTATATATTTGTTTTGCAGTTATGAAAAAAGGATGGAGTCACTTAAGGCTCAAACTTGGGATGGATGTTTATTTCTTAAATACTGAATTCCAAAGGTAACTAATCAATGCAATTGGAAGGAGTGGATATGGAGACATGTATCCTATAGTATGGGTAGTTATCTAAATGAAATATACTAATTTATAAAGTTACTTCATTTCACTTATATTAATTGATTTGAAGTTAGAACAAGGGGATGAAGTCAAAATGATATCTGACTTACCAAAGGTACTTTAATTTCTACTTTGTTTATTTGTTATATGAGATAATATTGCCTTATATTATTTGACTTGTGTTTATTGACTTGTGTATCCAAAAATTAATAAGCATTATTGAGGCTCCATTACCAAATGTATATCACAAAATATGCACCAAACATATTTACCACAATTAATATGGATATTAGAGTGGTAAAGACTTAAAGGGACAATAATAGGTATGTATATGGTTTACATATATTAAAGACTTAAATAAGCAACTGATTTGCATTGTTTGAATATTCCCAAAAGAGTTAAGATAAATTATACCAATCATTTAAGTCAAAGTGTCCAATTGTTGATAATGACTTGAATAGACTTTCAACGAATGGATTCTATTAGTAAAGGACAAACAAATAAGTAGTATGCTCGGAACCATAAGGATAACGATCATAAAGCGACATTCTAAAAAAGAGAATATATAGATATACATAGAAATCAGTTATTTCACTTGTAATTGTCAACAAGCTTTAAAAAAAAAGGAGACAATGCAATGGAGAATTGTTTAAAATGACAATAAAGCAGGTGAGGTTAATAAAAGAGACTGCAAGCATATTTTCAAACTAGGAAGAGACAAATAGTGTAGCTTCTATACATGGAACTTATATGATTATCTATACAAACATGTCATTAGTGTTACTAATCACACTAAATAAAGATTAGAGGCATTTGCAATGACTATTACAAAAGAGCACTTCTTTAAAAGTGTATGATTAAGTCTTACATCCTATTAAGTGAGTCAGCTTCTGGTAAAAGAGATGATTATGAGCAAATACATCCATCAATCAAGAAGGTGATATCAGGAAGGATCAAAAAGGTAAAAAGGAGAGATAAGAATGAACCAAAGAAAGTACCAAGTACAAGCAAAATGTCACAAAAAGGCCAAGTGAAAAAATGTAGGAAATGTGGTACTTCTAGATACAACAATAAAAGCTGTAATATAATAAGACCTAATGAACAATTTGTCAATATATGTACCTACTAGTTTAACTATCTTTTTTTATCTAGTTATCAATGCTAACGTTATGAATATTATTTTGTAGGTTTTAATAATTTCATCTAAGGGGCTAACAATTAGAGAACAATCATATGTAAAAAATTGTATTACTTCCTTTTACTACAAATATAATTATATGAAATGACAAAATTATGTTTAACAAACTCACATTTAAAGTAGTCTATCAGCGATACAAGAATGTCTACCTAGTCAATAAAGCATAAACGTGAGTTTGATAGGTACTTAAATACCTGTATTTATTGTTAATATTAAACTCATCAACATGATGATTAACCAATGTTACATTCGCAAATTGGTTCACAAATTACTTATGTCTACAAATCTAATTACAAGAAAATATAAAATATTGATGCAAGATCTTTTCAAATTGGCTATTTAACCACTCTTAGGTTTAAAGGTAAATCTAGCATAACTTCAAGATAATTACAAGCTACAATAACTAAGAGAAGAGAAATAAATTGAGAATAGTGGCTAGCAAGTTGATAGACCATACATTTGAATGACCATGTTTATTTGTAATTGGCTCTTTCTTTATTAACCAAATAAAATGATCAAGTTTATTTGTTTGTGAAGTACACAATATATTGTATTAAACAATTAGTTTGTATTTCTGCAATGGTTAACAAAATGTTTATGATTTTTATAGGTTTTTGTTAACCAATTGAATAATCAAGTTTTTTTGTTAACTAAATGAATTATCAAGTTTATTTGTTTGTGAATTAGACAACAAAATGTATTAAATAACCAATTTGGATTTAAATACAGTTAACAAAATGTTTGTGGTTGTTATAAGGTTTTACTATTCAAGTGAATGATCATATTTAATTGTTAACAAAGTGAAAGATCAAGTCTATTTATTTGTGAAGTATCTAATAAATTAAGTTAAAAACTAAAACTTTGAAAAACTAAAAAGCATTAAGTTCTTGTAGACAATTTGATGCTCTAAGAGTTAGAATACTTTTCATTCAATAATATAAATCATTAGTACATTCATTCTAGTAAATTTGATAATGAAATATGAACATAAATATGTAGTCAATTTCATACCGAGTCCTTTTTCCATCCACATAGATGAAGTCATTTTCCATCCATATAGATGAAGAACAGCGAATTGAAAATTGAAATAAATCCAATAATTATATTGAATAACATCAATCTCAACTACTCTTTAATTAATTATCATATTCCTTTGTTTTAGCTATACTTCTCCTTATTTCACCCTCCTTCTTTAATGTAACTATATATTTCATTAACTTATGAATAACATGGACAACTCTCTCAGAAAAGTGCTCGTTGTACTATTAGAAAAATTCATAATTACCAATTGGATAATTAGGATATCGTAAAATCCTTTGTCGAGAATATTATCACTCTATAACGTCTTTAAAGCAAAATTTCCCATATAAGCAAACCACTTTATTAACATTATTATAGTTAAAACTACCAGATGTTTGAACATTCTATATGCAAAGCTACAAAAAGTTTGATAATTAAGGTATGCCAATGTAAAAGAAAGTGATCTAAAACGTATAACGAATGGTATATCATAATAAATGTATTTATGATTATATCAAAGATAATTTCAGGTGCTATAAACTTTCAATCACTAAAAAATAACTCGATATGCCGCAACAAAACAAGATTGATAGCAAACATATTAATTCATAGCATATATCCTAATTTATTTTAAGTTTGTTTTTGGTAAACCTTGACCTACTTTAAAATGCCAAACTTACCCTTATTTAAGTGACATTAGAAACTATTATCTATTAGTTTTAAGAAAAAAAAGGAGTGTTATCATACATATATATAAATTATGTAAGCTACAAGCATAAATAGAGAATTAAGACTTCAATGTTTTATCAAGTAGGTTCATAATTCCGTAAACCTTCATAGACAATTCCTATGTTTCAACTTAAAAATATACACAATTATAATAATAAACAACTTTGGAAACAAAAAGGAAAGCTCTTTCCAACCAAATAAAAATTGTTGTTGTAAAGATTCCCATAATAGACCAATTAGAAGTGCTTTCAATGTCTTCTTACCCTAAATAATAGACATAAATTGGCATATTCTTAGACTTAATGCATAACTAAGACGATACTCAAACAATTAAAATATTATTTCAAATTTTATTCAACATTTTTTATAATTAAATATATTTTATACATTATTTAAATATTTTATATTCTGTTTTACTTGTTTTTAATTTATAAAAATAATTTTAGTTGTTAATAATCTAATTATGTTATTAAATAAATAAAAATATTTAATATTTAAATATTAATTAAAATTAATACAATAAATTTTATAATAATATAATAAATTTAAATTATATAAATATTTTATAATTTTAAAAATTATTTATTAATATTAATTTATATCAATATTGTATCGTACTAATGTAGGAGTTGGGACCGTACAAAGTTTAATAAAACATTATTGTTATTTTTCCTTTTTGTGATTAATTTTTTTCTCTTAATATAAAAATTCTGGAAAAAATCATAAGTGCGTAAAATAAACTTAAAAATATAAAATAACTTTATCAACTATATTTTAAATAAATTATTAAATAGCATCAACTCAAAAATCGGAATTCCAAATTATGACTATGACCTCTGAATTTTTAAAAACTAAAATTTTGCCCCTCTTTTTCGGTTCCCGCTTCTTTTACTAGTTGATTCTCCGCAAGTTGAGTCCAGCCCACCAAATGACTCCATTGGATTCTGTTTTCCCCGTCATAATTGACAAGTCATTATGAAAAACAAAACAAGATTGAGCTGAGCTGGACATTTCTTATTCCAGAACAGAACAAGCTTTCATTTTCCACCGTCTTCTTTCAAATTTCCCTCCCCTCCTTTAATTTAATCCCAAATTCACCTGCCCCACTTAAAATATCAATCGCAAACCACCAAATTCAGCTCATCACACGGCTCACACGAAATCAAACACCAATATGGACCCTACAGCTCTTCCTCTTTTTATTTGCCCATCTCCACTTTCCCCTCACTACAACTACACACACCAAGATGGCTTCAATACTGACCGGGTGGTTAGATTTCCACTCCACGCTTCGCTCCTCCATTACGCGGTGGCCGCACCTCGTGTCGGTATCGACATCGTTCGTGACACCCAGATGGGTCTCCGATCCCCGACGGTTACTCAGGTTGCCTGAGCTGGGTATGTCCATCGTCGACGACGTCATTTGGGGGGTTGTTACAGCGTTTGAGTCCGTCGCTCTGGTCTCGATGCTATGTTTCTTCTTCCTCTTCTGTGGATGCACTGTTTGACGGCTGGAGAGTGGTGGTGGCCGGAGTCCGACGGAGGCGGAGACTTCGAAGTTCGAAGTTGGTTGAGAAATTGGACTATGATGATGATCACGTGACCTTTAGGCAAGTCACGTGGGTGCCTTTTGTTTTTGTGTGTCTTTAGTCAGTATGCTTAATTTCGTACAAGAAACGACAAATTAAGGATTTTCTACTTATGTAAGGTAAATTTGCATTTTGATAATATATTCCTGTGTTTTTTTTGGCACATCTGATTAATCTGGAAAGTAATAAATGTGAAATGCATATGCCAATTTCTATTTAATTGCTAATTCATCGAGTATGATGAACTATCTTTTCTTCGGAGCTTGGTTTGATTGGCGGGAGAGTAAAGTTAATCTGGAATCTGATTTTTTGGAAAATAAATTTATGGGAAAGTAAAAATATTTACATTTTAGATACTTATAAAAATTTAATAAAAAAGTTAGGTGGATTTTTATTATAATGTTTGGTATGTATCTGTATTTTATAGAATATAATTTAATTTTAACTAATTTTTTCAATTATATCTTTTTACAAATAAAACAAAAATCAAATTAAAAATCAGATGATAATCACTTAATTCTCCTTGAACTTCATCGTCTCCCAATTGACTTTCCCAAGATGGCGATTCCTCATATTCTAGCTCAGCATTGTCTATGCTCAACTCCTCTCCTTCTAAAATGTTGCCGGTCAGATCTATCAACACGAGGTTCGATGGCTTTGCAACGATGTCTTGGTATGAATTTCTCCTTGCATCTGAAATATAATCTCTTCTCTCTCTTTGCCTGTCTTTCCATGTCCCAAGTTCGACCAGTATAATTTTTAGATTAAATCCCTAAGGAAAATAATTTAAATACCAAGGGAAGTATTGGTATTTAGAATCCAAGGAAAGTGTTACTATTTTCCCTAAATTAGGAAAGTTTTTACTTTCCTAACAATCTAAAAAAACGAACCAAACGTAATAATTTAAATTTTGAGAAAAAGATTACTTTCCTTGACAAGAATCTATGCCAACCAAACAAGACCCTGAGGTATTCTAGATTTTTTTAATATTTTTAAAATGCAGACTTGTATCCATTTAGTCCCCATCGCAATATTACTTAACCTAGAATTATATGGAAAGATCTAATTATACGCAATATTAATTAACCTAGAATTATATGGAAAGATCTAATTATATCAATTATTTTTTAATTTTATAATATTAATAAAAATTATTTTTAAATTTGTTACAAAATTAATATATCATTAATCTTTTAACTTCGGTGTCAATGTGATGTCATTAATATATTAACAATTAAATTTTTATGTAACAAAAAATTGATATGTTAATAATCATACTAAGAACGAAAACCAAATACACAATCTTAATTATTTTTTTGTTTTTGGGTGAGAGCACAATCTTAATTTTTAGCCAAAAACACAAAATGCTTTATTTATGACATGTACTCAAAGCTGCCATCTCTTTTGAATCTATTCTTGATGAGTGGCATCTGCATTTGATGGGACAAAGTGCTCTACCTTTTTACATGAAAGGACATATTTTTAACTTTTTAAAATTGGCATAACTATGACGTGATCTTTGGTGTTAATTTATTTCTTAAATTAATAACAATTATTTAAAAATATTTTTTACCTTATAGATATTAGATATATAAGATAAAGTTAATGAGATAAATATATTATAAATAAAATTATGAAAAGATCGTAACTATAAGATTTATACTATATTTATATATTATCTATAAATTATTTCTACTCATTGTTTTATTAAGATTAAACATTAATAGAGAATAAAAAGATAAATATATGATATATTTCTTCCCTATGAAAGAAACGATTGATCTCATAGATTAAAATATGAAAATATTTAAATAAATGTGTGAGTGTTTGTTAGAGAATAAATTCACTGAATTGACCCCATATAAGAAATTTATTTAAAATATTACTTATATATTTATGAAAATTCTTATTGTGATGATTGTTTAAGTGATCTTTTGACTCGAGATTACCAAAATATCTTAGATAAGAATTGTTATATTTTGATACTATTTATGACTTATTATAATCAAGGGTAGCTCAGTTGATAGTCATTTGATATAGTATGAACTACATGGAAGTAATTGAGTTATTAGTATAAGATTTATCACCTAAAATTATTATGAAGAATGTTTTGTTATTCTCGATTAGTATTTATTCAAAAAATTATTTGCCAAAATGGAATGGCACATTAAAAATAATTTTCTAATGTCATTAATTGAATCAGTTGCTAATAGTGGAGAATTAGCCCCTGTTTGGTTTAGCTTTTGAAGGGTCCAATTAATTAGAAATTTTATTTGTTTGGTTCAGCTTTTAGAGTAGATATTAATTCAGTGCTCAATTTCTAATTAGAACATTGATGGTGAAATGATTGAATCATATAGAAAAAAAAGATGCATAGAAAAGTTAATTAAAATCACTTTGATATTCTTAAATATTCGGATAATTATGATATGTTAGTATATATCAATTTTAATCTACAGATAAAAATTGTTTAGAATAAAGGACAATAATACTCCTGTACTTAGGGGAATTTTGAGAAAATCCCCTTTTACTTTAGAATTCTAAACAAAAAGTACCTTTTGTTTCACATTCATAAGAAAAACTCTCAGTAGTTGACTTCTCTTAAAAAAAGTTAATGGAAGTTCTGAGTTCTGACATGGCCATGTAACATGTTAAACCATGTGGACGAATACTGACTTGCCTTAAACATGTCGAATGGACCTAATGTTTGACCCAATACCTAACATACCTTAATCGACCTAACTCAGTCCGACCTATTTAAGTGACTGTTTGGATACTTTTGAAAATTCAAAAAGTACTTTTCTCTAATATGAAAGTCTTTTTTTTTTTTTAGAAAGCTGATTGTTTATCAGTAAAATAAAAAGTACTTTTTTAATAATATGATTTTTTTGACAGCAAAAATACAACTTTTTAAGAAATTTAAATTTGGAGCTTTTCAAAAAAGCCTATCAAATGACTTTTTCGGATAGATTTTTCATATTAGTTAACAAGTCTATTTTTTAGTCTCTTTTACCCTTATGTTTTACACATAATTCTCGCAATATCCATAAACTCATTTTCACGTTAATCTTGCAAACCTATTATTTGACTTTTTTTATATGCTTTAATATTTATTTTTGATATTAGTTTTACTTATGTTATAATCCATATAAAAGATTTGGTTAGATATATTTTTATTTATGTTTCATATGGTTTAAAATTATATAATAATTAATATATTTTGCTTTGCATATTGTTTAATGTACTTTAAATAATATTTATATGCATAAATAATTTTTGTTACAAAATAAAATATAGTTAAAATTAAAAATATTTTTTATTTTTATATTGTCAAACAGTCTATTGTATGAAGCTATTTCAAAAAAGCTATTTAAAAAAACTCTTTTTTAAATGACAGTCAAATAATCAACTGATTTCTTAGAAAAATTCTTCTAAAAAAAGCTCTACTAACAAATGTTCTACTATATAAGCCCAACTAAACATAGGCTAAGTTTATGCACCTGCCTCTGTCTTGCCAAATCAATCCCCAAAGTAAGTCCCTAATTTAAATTCACGAACCACACAACACATCTTTGGTGATTTCAGACGGTAGCAACACGTGAAGGTGGAAGATACAAACGGAGATGCAAGTAGAGACGACGCAGGCGGTGGTGGAGATGATGCAGGTGCTTCGTTGTCAAGTTATATGCATAACTTTATTGCTGGAAGTTGTTTTAGTAAAAGTTAAAACTAAAACTAATCAATGTTACATGTAATATATTAGCTTAGGACTTCTAGCTGATTATATGTTGCATTTTGAGTAATACGGTTTGGAGTCTAGTTGAGAAATATCTTTAGCAAGCTACTGCGTAAGAATTTGTTTGAACATCTCGTTAACCTTCCTTTTTCCGTTATTTTCTTTCAGGTTAATGTTATCAGAATAACTAAAGCCACTAAACGAAGAAACATTTTTTTAATGGAATTATGCATTACTAGTCTGAAACATGAGTTATGTGCTTCATAAGACGAAACTATTGTATTAGTATGTAGTGGGAGCCTTATTACGTAAGCTTTATTACGTATCCCGGATCTACATGAAAGGATAAAAAACGAAAGTAATACGGAATATCTGGATTTCGGTTCTGTCCCTGATTCCGATGCCGATTCCGAGCTCCAAACATCTCCGAATCTCCCGGGGCCTTTAGCAGAAAGTGCTCACCAACTCACGGGCAAGACCTTTCTACAGTTTCCTCAAGTTATGAGTTTCCCTAACAGGTCAGGAATCCTTATACTCGTGAATGTTCTCTTAGTAACTGCAGGAGACCTTAACCTTTATATAGCTTCCATATCGGGCTTCTCCATCACAAGGTCGATATGGACCTAGTCCACACTAATCGAGACACATTTTCTACCCGGACTTCGACCTATTAATCTAGATCATTTATTGGACCTCTTAATTATCTTTATCTGGATCAAATGGCATAACTTAACCGATTATTTATTTAAAAATCAAATTTTCAATTAATGTTAGTCCAACTTTATGAGACATGGGCAAAATTGTCCCTAAGGACAAAAATGTCTTACAATCTCCCCTTTGGACTATCATTAATTACAATAGACTCTAGTTTAAAAACTGTTAGTAGTGTGCCCTAGGCCAATGAACATTTGTGATTCATGTATTAACATTATGAGTTGTTAATAATATATTATGAGGTGTTCCTTTAATAAATGCATGTATTTCGTATATGTAAAGTGATTTACATTCCATGAATAGTATTGGACTTATGTCATTAAGTATGTGACTTGATAGTAAAACCATAAGCGTTATAACACTATTCTAAACTGTCCCTGGTCAATCATTATTGGTGGAACAATAATGAATTAAGGCTAGTATGTGTTCT
>JANKOE010000007.1:30378678-30391743 GCA_026284465.1 Erythroxylum citrifolium | reverse complement strand
TTTGGTGACTCACCCCTCCCTACCTTAGTGAATCTCCTAGCATATGTCAACATGGGTTTGTGGCCCATGTTCAGTCCTGTCTCCCTCTTCCTCCTAGCATATGTCGATATGGGTTTAGGACCCATATTGCTATCAATATTGCTATCAGTATGTCTCTCTGTTTGGTACAATTACTTGCTTGTCATGGTAATTGCACTTTACTGTTTTTTCATGGCATACGAGTATTGGTGCCTTGAAACTTGCATTTTGTTTATATGTACTAATTGGCAAAAGTTTGTTAGGAAATCAAAATGATTGTGGGAGTTGTCCAATTAAGACAAGTGAGGGAATTGTATGGGATTTAACCTGTTTCCAACGCCTATAGCATTAGGTTGGTGAATCGAATGATGTCGGCGAGTTGCTGATTTAACATCTCATAATCTGTGAAGTGTCAATCCCATTTGTTTTGTGGTACTTAGGGGATCACATGATATAAGTTAGCGGGTCACTATACTTCTACAGATGACTACTTTTATATGCCTGCAAATTTGTAATGTATGCTTAGAATTGTTGAGATTATTATGTTTTACATAAAACTGTTGGCACCATGTTGTTAGTAGCACGTGTAAGTCTATGGTTTCCTAGATAACTAACATTTCAACATTTTGAAAACTTCCAAGTCTGAAATATGTCTGATTTTGGAAACCTAGAAAACTTATGCTAGTTAAACTTAGAATTATGGCCATAATATTTATTTGCATGAATAGGATCTACGGCATTTGCTGCTTTTCTGTGACTTTTCATTACAGTCTCATTGTTCTTTTCTTGGACGCCCATTAACCTTTTAACCTGTTAATCCTAGTTATTTCAAATCCAGTGGAAACAGCATGTTAAGCTTTTACTCATGTAAATTCTATATTTTGGGATCTTGAAGTTGTAGAACTTGGAATCAGAATTTGATTTGCTGGTTTTATTTTTGCAGAGGAAGCTGATATTGGACTATGCCCACAAGTACAGACTGGGACTCTGGAGGCCTAGGCTTCAACCTGTGAAAACCAAATAAGACCTCCATGATGTTTTTGTATGTTGGAAAACGTCACTGGTCCACGTTTGCTGCATGAAATTGAAGTTTTGAAGAGTTGAAACACATGACGGGTGATCATTGTCCTTTTTGCTTACTCTTATGAGCTGGCCTTTTAAGTTTCAAATTATTCATGATTTGCTGAATTGGTGAAGAAAAGGATTGTTGGTATAAGACTAGCTAGCTTTAGGAGTACGTAGATTGTTAATTTAGTGGTATAATCTTATGGAGAGCATAGGAGATCGTTTGATGATGAAACAGATTTTGATCAGTTATTATAAATAAAAAATTTCCAGATAAATATTTCTATTTGTGTGTTTTCTTAATCTTGTTTCCTCATCTTCCCCGGGCCTTTCGGTTCTTATTGATCTGCTTTCGTGCATTTTCATTGTCCTGCCATCTTTGCCTTCAACATCAAATAAAACTACTTCTAGGTAAACCCAAAGCAATTGAATTGCCTCTACCGTGGTACGAATGTTGGACTAATCACGTTCGTAATTCCACTTCATGGCCCATCAGGCAACTATATGCTTAGCGTACAAGGTATTGGCATGGCAGCTTTTTGGCTAGACCTAGGCTTCAACAAGACTTTCTGTGGCTCCCACAACTCCAAATATCTCGTCTTAAGATTGCGGAAAGGCATCTTGATTAAGGTTTTTAAGAGTGATGACGACGAAAACTCAGCAGTCTCATTATCAAACAGGGAAACAGAATGTGGAGACTAGAGAACAAGCTCGTACTCAGTATGCAGAATTTTCCATGAAAAAGGTTACATGTTGTCTTCTAGAAAACCTCTTCAACTTGATAAGAATAAGAGATTCCTTTCTTTGTCACATTGAATTCAATTTCTCCGTGAAGCTCTATGAATGCAACAAGCCAATGCACCCTTCAAATCGGTCGACAATACCGTAAATAAAGTCATCACTATTCTCTGTCTTGGAAATCTGAAGTTGCTATGATCTCGATGTATCCTGCTGGTTAGATACTTAGATACCCCGAAAGTATAGAACACATGATGTTCATTCAGCAAACGAGGATACCACTCTAAATGGGGATTGGATAGTGGTCGTCTTAATTTTGTTGCAAGGATTTATGTTTTCCATCATTCAAGACGCTGGAGTTCCGGTAAACGCAAACTCCTGAACAGCAACCAGAGCAAACTCTTGCCATGGCTTTAGAAGTCATCCCCTAAAACAGGAAGAGAAAAGTGTTAGTTTATGCCATTGCATCCAATCAGTTAGATGCAATTTGATGTATGACATTATTAGTTAATCAATAAAAAGGAAATTTTTATCTTTGTGTATTAAGTTAATTACATTTGATGTTTTAATACTAAAGATAAAATTTATGAAATAATTAATGTGTAATTGAAATTTTGAGTAAATCATAACTGTGAGATTCAATTTATATTTATGTATTGTTCCTAAATATTTCTAGTTGTAGGTTTATCAAGACGGGATATTGTTGAAACAGTAAAACTAGCACACATTATGTTTTTTTTCTTATAAAGAAAGTAATTGATATCATAAATTAAAGTATAGAGATAGTTAAACTAATTATGGGTAATTATTAGAGAATGAGTCACTGAACTGACCAGAATACCAAATGAAATATTACTTATGTGTCTGTAGATTTCCTCATAATAATGGTTACATAATTGATTCTTAGACTTGAGATTACCATAAGTATGAGAATTACTGTATTTTGATGCTACTTATTAATCGTCCTAAGACAATTCAGTCGGTAGTACTTGGATACAGTATGAACCATATGAAGATAGTTGAGTAAGTTAATAAAATATTAGTAACTGTAAAGTAATTAAAGAGAATGTTCTACTGTTCTTGATTAGTAGTGATTTATGAAATTCTTTGGCTAGAGTGAATTGACATTTGAAAAGATATTTTCAAATATCAATTATAAATCAATTACTAATTAGTAAGAGCGAATACGATTGGATGAAAAGAGTAGACATTATATCCATACTCTGTTTAATTGGAACATTGGATGAAGAAAGGATTAAATTATACATCGTAACCATGCATGGACAGGTTAAGTCAAACTACTTTGACATTCATGATATTTTGGTGGTCATGACATGTTGCTAGACATCAATCTGGATTTATGATTATTAATTGTTTAATTGGAGAATTAAAGATAAATTAAAAGGAGTTTTAATTTATCTAATTATAATTGTGATTTAGAATTAGAATTTATAATCCTTGCCAATATATTAAGAACCCAACAAGTCACATTAAAGAGCAGTTTGTGAAGGAAAAATCAATTTTAATTAAGTTGGACTTAGTTATATTGTTTGAGAAACTTTAGGGATCAAATATGAGATATTTGATTTTATTAAAATTGAATTAATTAAAATTAAGGAATTTAATTTTAATAAAAATTACAAAACCCTAATGCTTTTTCTATAAATAGGAATAAGCATCAGAGAGCTAATACTCCTGCTTAATTCCTCTCAAAGTGTTGAGAAGTTACTTTATGAATATCATTAGAAGCTGGACAAGTGAACAACTTGTGGTTGACATGATGAAAAGCTTTCAAAGGATTTCAATGGGAAAAGGAATAAGGTATGATTTCTTATTTTACTATTCGTGTTTTTATTCAAGTTATTCAATTATTGAGATCCTATCGGAAACTATAAAAAATTTAATTTGTTGCGATCGTGATTTAGTTACGATTGGTTTCTAATAATGGTATCAGAGTCACCTTTAATTGTTTAACTTGAATTAAGTGCTTGATTATTTGATAAATGATTAAGGTTTTAAACCCATAATTGATTTTATTTTGCGATTGTTTTTGTCTGTTTCTGGAAAATTATTTTTTGAATCCCTCTCCACATGTTCTGCCTTCTGAAAATTGTTTTTTGAATCCCATTAAATATGGTTATATTTGTCCCATGTTTATGAAAGCATGTTTCACTTCTCTTTCTGGAAATTGCTTTGTCTCTGCCTTTACGCCTATGCATATGTTCTTGCATTCTGAAAAACTTATTGTGCGTGTGTTGATTCTGGAATCTTTAGAGTCTCTATATGCATGAATGGTTTTGTTTTACTTCTGTTTATGCATATGTTGCTCATTTCTAAGTGTGTATACAAGGTCATCACCAGTGGTGAACTACCGCTAGTGATGGGCTGAAATCAACAGTGAACCGTGAACCAAACGATTAACCAGTGGCGATTCACGTCTCCACTGGTAATAGGCGTTAATGTAAGGTCTTGGTTGGAAGTCAGGCACAACCTTAATCACAGTTTTCTTTGTGATTGGTAGAATAGTATACTTTTGCCTGAACATCTGTGTAGGGTAAGGTTTCATTCCTTCATCTTTCAAAAACCCATACATACTCTTCTCATCATAATTCAACAGATGCATTGTACTACTATTTACCAAAATTGGTTGTAATTGTGCTTTCACTGACCTTTTTGGGAAATCTTTGATTATTATCGAATTGCTACTAATTACAGGTAGAACTTCTTCAATTACCTTGATTCTCAAATCCTTTTTTCTCAAAGATTGAGAGGTATTGACCTGTACTGGGCTACGTTATACTGTCTTCTTCTTCTAAACAGTAGTGGGAGTGCTCTTCGTCTGACTGATTTTCTGCTTTTTCTCTACTTTAATCAATCTTGGAGTCTGCTGAGATTGTGGTCTCTTCTTCTCAAACTCCAATTTCCTTCTGATCTCAGTCTCTTTAGCTGTTTTAGCTGAATCTTCTTTCAAGATTAAGACTAAAGATATGCTAGCCTGAGGTGCTCTAGTCTCAGAGTCTTCTCCATGGTTCAGCTCTTTGGATTTCTTCTCCTCTTGCTGATGTAACGTACGAACTCTGGGTGACCTTTTTGCTTGCTTTGGTATATCTGCTACAAGTGCTTCCCCTTTTCTCTTCAAGGATACCTTCTCAATATACCGCACCTGGCTTCCTTCTCTATGAGAAATCATTTTCCAGATTTATCGATTCCTCTGATGATTTCACTCCTTCAATCATGGGCATTTTCTCACTGAGCTGAGATTTTAATCTTCTCGTGGCAGTTCCCTTCTTGGCACGCTCCCTCTCAGTTCTTGCTATTTTCTTAGAATCTCCATCTTCTTTGTCCAGATTCTTCAAACCCATTTTGTCAATGGTCGCGAAATTGATGGAGCTTTTGACAGTCATCTTCATTCTGATTCCTCTGTCTAGAAGAACTCCAGAATCTCTGAATATCCTCGTCAACAACATCCCATATGGTTGAATATTCAATTCCTTCTTCGTCTTGACCATGTAGTGGAAAATAAGAAATGGTAAATCGACAGGTTGTCGATTAAGTAGATGGAATAGACACTGTTCATCTAAGGTTGTCACCAGATGCCTTGATCTTGTTCTTGGCAGAATACAGTGGAAAAGAATCGAATGTAAGACTCTCCCCTTTGGCACAAAACTGGATGCCTTCTTCTCCTTAGGATCATTATTTCTATACAACTGTCAATTAATTTCATTTTCCTTCACGTTAGCCTGCGTCATCCATCTCGCCTTGCTTGTGAGCTTTTCTCCAGCTGATGGACACTCCGTGATCTTCTCGATCAGCTTTATTGTGACTATAATAGACAGTTCATCTACTGTTGACACAATCGTATTGTCTACCATCGCCATATTCTTCCAGAAATCGTAAACTTCATTCTGAAATACGGTCTCTCGAACTTGAAAGAATTTTCTCCACCCAGCTGCAATAATCTCTGGTTCAATGTCCATGTTATCCCTCTTCAAAGACTCAAAATCCACAAGTCTTCCATAAATCATCGATTGCTCCATTTGCTTCTTTGATTGGTAAAGGATTGAATGCACAGATTTCTTCTGCAAAGATAGTGTCGGTTACTGAGGTTGTGAGAGCTGAGTAGTGAGATCTTTCAAAGGTCGATATTCAAGAGTGTTCTAGAATACGTGATGTTCTCAAGACTATGAGAATTTTTCTCTCCAAAACTTCCTTGTGACAGAAGTTACCAGTTGTAACTCACTGTTACTGACGCCATTAACTCCTACGACCTTTTAACTGTGTTGCAACGTGTTAGACGGTTGGTCACATAACATAACCATGTTGAGGTTCCGTCTGATTTCCCTGAACCGTTCTTTACTCAATGGTTTACTGAAGATGTCCGCCCATTGATAATCCGTCTCAACAAACTGAAGACTCACGATCTTTCTCTGAACGTAGTCTCGTAAGAAGTGGTGTCTCACTTCCATATGTTTTACCCTTGAATGTTGAATTCGGTTCTTCGACAAGTATACGACACTCGTATACTCGGCTTCAGCAGTTGATAGAGCGATTGAGCTTTGCCTCTTATTTGACCAGGAAACTAGGTTTGGACCAAGGAAGTGACATCCTCCACTCGTACTTTTCCTATCAATCCTATCTCCGGCATAGTCCGCATCACAGTATCCAATCAACTAGAAATCTTTACCTTTCTTATACATTAAGCAAAGATCACTGGTACATGCAAGATATCTCATAATTATTTTAACAGCAATGTAATGAGACTCTCTAGGATTGGCCTGAAACCTTGCACATAAACAAACACTAAACAAAATGTCAGGTCTGCTTGTTGTAAGATAAACTAAAAAACCAACTATCCCTCTATACAGGATTTGATCCACCTTCTTGTCAGTTTCATCCTTAGACAAAACGTTTCAAGGATGCACATTCGCGCGGTATTATTCTTCTAGTGATATAATATTGATAAAGTTGCTTTTAGTCTAAATCGATTGCCCTACAAAGGTATCGTCAAATGCCAGCTGCGAATCATGTCCAATTTGTAATATGACATTTTGGGTATAAATGATGAAGCACAGCCCCATATCGCATCAATCTAATAATCCACCACTCAGACAAACTCGTACAAAAGATAACTATTAACATTAGTATATTTAAATTAGAATTGGCTCTTTAACAATCTCCAACCTTTGGTTGTATAAATTATCTACAAAAGTTGAATTACTTATAACTTATTTCTGTCTTAAATATTTACTTGAATTTATTTATTAACTTATCAACTTATAATTTATTTTTGTCTTAAATATTTACTTGAATTTATTTATTAACTCATCAAATAATTTATATAAAATACACAGTTTACAAATTATTATAGATAATAGAAGTTTATTACTTAAATAAACTAATTACAAAATCAACTACTAAATACATATAAAGATTTATTCAATATAAATATAAATACTAAAATATAGAAAAATCAAGATAAAACTTACAATTGTCAACCCCTAGCGAATCAAGTCTTATATACAAATGGCATCAATTTAAAGTTAAAGAATTGTTTTAATTCCATTATTTTAGTTCTTTATGATATAAAATTGACTATAACTCTTAATAGCTATGGATCTCATATGGTTTAAATAACTTAAAATGTTTTCTAATTTTCAAATTTCTTTACAAATTTTGTAATTTTTCATTTTTAAAAGGTATATATATATATATATAACTTTTATTAAAAAAATAATAGTAAAACACACAAGATATGGATATTACATATAAGTTAATCAAATGTTGCTAATGTGACAACCAAATCAAGATGTTAAATCTAAAAACTAATTAAATTTTATCTAAATTGATAATTTATTGTAAGTATCTTAAATTAGTAGTTTTAATCGAGTTTAATTTGTTGGAGTTAGAAATAATAACTGAGTTAAATTGTCATGTCAAAAAATTTGATCAATAAAGGTGATGCTTATCTCATATGCATTTTAATGTTACTTTTTAAGGAAAATATAAGTGAATTTTTTATTGTAAATTAAAATATATAAACATTTTTAATTTTAAAATCTAAAAATTTTAAATTTATTTAAATCACAAAAAAGCTATGTATTGAATTTTTAGAGCCAATTTACCTTCACCATATCAATCTTTTAGCAGATTGAGTTTTTAAGAAACCTTTTTGATATATGAGAGTGATTTAGAAGTTAATCTTAGATAAAAAAATATTGACATGTCATTTGATCCAATGAATTTGAATAATGATGATGATGAGACTCTTCGTAATAACGAAGATTTTATACAAAATAAAATTGAGGTCAATGTGATTTAAGCGGATATTCGATTGAATGAAGTTTCAGGTTCTTATTTCTTCTCTTTCTTAAATTTCATTTGTATTTAATGTATATATTAAATTCTATATATACAATATAAATATAAAACAATTTATAAAAAGACTTCAAGATTTTTAATTAAATTTTTTAAAAAAGTTATAAATATTAAACTTTTAACAGTAAATGTTTTTATTTCAAGCTTCATTTCTAATTGGTTGTGTTCCTCGGTACGGACTCTTGTTGTAATAATTATGGAGTCATAAAACTTTTTCTTTTTGAAAGTTAGAGTCATGACCTTTGTTATTCTTTCTATTTTATGTTTGATGTAATTATTCTTTATTATACGATGAAATTGTAATATTTTAAGTACTTTAATTTATTCTTAGTGTTATATTTGTATGATGATTAAACAATTTTTTATTAATTGTGTTTATTATTTATATGTGAAATATGTAAAAGAAAATATTAATAGTGGTTCTGCCAGATTTTGCTGGGGCTGGATGTTGCTGCCTGGATCCATAATTCTGGCAGATCTTGCTGCTGAATACCTGCAAAAACAAATAAGGCACGCCGGGGGTTGTTTCCCGGGAGGCCCCTCTGACGCTCAAGTCAATATTTTTATAGGGTTTCGGCCGCTGCAAAGCAGAGAAGAATACGGTTGTATTGTTGTACCTGAATCTCGGTAGAATAGTTCCTTATATACCTGGAGTTGCAGCTAGGTTTAGGTCTTTACGTGAGTCGTAGTGTTTGCATGGGAGTCTAACACCTCATGGGCCGAAAGGCTGTGGTCGTTGGGCCGTCGATATCAGGTCTGGAGCTGGGCTTGGTAAGGCCGGTCCAGCTGACCCGACCATAAGCCCCCCTACTCCTCGAGTCTGACCGAAGGGAAGGGTCGAAGGAGTACATGAGGATTGCGCGGCTTGTCGGTGTATCCACTCACTATCAGGTCGGTCGGGCTACAAAGACATAAGGTCGGTCGCTTAACGTGCGGTCGTACCGGGCGATAGCCCGGCTCGCAATACTCAGGGACGGTCTGATCTCGATATTAGGTCTAATTATTACTTGGCGATACGCATTTATTGAGTGCCGTTCGAAATTTGAAACAATGCGTCCTTTTAACTGCTACACGGCTGTCATGCGCTATCACACTCTGTCATGCACGTCCTTTCAACTGTCGCGCCGCCTCTAGTTTTTGCAAAACCTAATTAACTGCCGTTCGGATTTCGCCACACGTTTAACCTCGGCTAGGATTTCACCACGCGTCTGCCATTGATTGGTGTTTCCCGTTCAGTTGATGCTATAAATTTTGAACCCGGTGGTCGTCTTCCCTTTTTTACTCTGTGTATTTGCTTTCCGACTTCCATTTTCTGGGTTTTTCGTCTCTGCTACTCTTTGCAGTCATCAGAACACCTTTCATTACCGTCCTCTCAACTACAAACCTTCATCACCAACTAGGTACGTCCACTTTTTCCCCTTATCCCATAGATTTTCCTTTTCACAATCATGTCTTCAATTAGTTCTAGTGGGGAGGTTAACCCTAGGGGGGAAACCGCCGAGGGTGCTTTAGTGTTTGGGCTGCTGGGTATAGCGGCAGAAATGGTGGAGGATCCGGAGGCCGGCGAGAATGAGGCGCTTGAAGTAGAAGAGACTGAGAGGACTGGGGTGAGTGTCCGGAAGGACGGGCTAGTTGTCGAGAATCCACGAAATGACCCATCGACAATGACCGCGAAGGAGTTGAACCGATCAATCCTTCAGCATAGCATCCCCACAGCGTGGGGGCCTCGACTGGCCTCCGCGAATGAAAGGATTCATAACAGTCCAGGTGGATACTTCGCTGTTTCGAACAGTTTCTTCACAGTCGGCGGTATGAAGCTCCCGTATGCGCCGGTCATTGACGAAGTATGTTGGGTGTACGAACTGAGGCCGAGCCAGATTTCTCCGAACGGCTGGAGATTTATGAACAGCCTGGCCTTACTGTGCCATCAGTTCGGCTGTCCCCCTTCGGTCAGCGTCCTACGCCACTTTTTAAGAATGAATCAGAGTTCAAGTACCGGGGCTGGGATTCCTTCTCTTCAATACAGAGATTCGTACTACCGCCCTGTCGGGACTGCCTCAAAGGTCCAATCTTGGAGGACGAAATACTTCTTCGTGAGGCCCCCGGGCTCTTCTTTCGAACCCCGGCCATGGCGATATTCGTTGGCCGAGCAATGGAATGACCTTTCGAGCGTGTTCCTTAGTGAAGTGGAGCAGGTGGCGGTTGATCGAATAAAGGCGCTCGGTCGATACGATTTTGGTCGGCTCATTGTGGGGTATAAAGGGGGAGCCTCAACCGACTCATTCTTGATTGATCCCCCTCCCCGGATTAACGGGCTAAGAGAAGAAATTGCCCCTTCGGGTCGGCCCTTTATTATTTTATTATCTGTTGTTGCTTGTAGGTGTCGGTTTCATCTTCTAACACATTTCCGTGTTTGTGCAGCCATGGTGAGAGCTAGCGCCTTTTCCGAATCCTCCGACGTTTCTAAGGGCCAACGATAGGTTGCTGGGCCGCCCAAAAAGACCAAAGAGCCGAGCAAGGAGGGGGAATTTAGCTTGAAGGTCGCTCAGCCGATTGTTTCCGAGCCGTCCACAGCGCTTGCCCGGGCGGCAGACCCCGTGCGACCAACTGTGCCGACTCAGGTGGTGGACTTAGTGGAAGATGATGTTGAGGAGGCGGAACCTCTTCTCAAAAAGAGGAAAACCGTCCGGGTTCTCGACCAACCCCCCTGCTCGGCAGGCTCCGCCAGGGAGAGAGGGAAGGAGGCGGAGAGAGGCGAAGATCGCATAGCCAGGCCGGATAAGGGCAAGGGGCAAAGGCGATTGACAAACGCTGATACGTGGAAATCATTGATTAGTTTGGACAAGACCGCGTCGCTTACGAACCTTGACGCGGCGCTCCACGCGGCCGAGAGAATTACTCCTCCTGTTGACGAGGAACTTGTGAGCAGGCTGGATGACCCAGACCTATCAGTTCGCCTCATCCGCCATTGTGCAAAGGGTTTGTCATTTGCCTACGCAATGCACTGCTGCGCCAAGGATCGCAACGCTTTGAAAGCTGAGCTTCGGGAGCTTTCCAAAGTTAAAGAAGAGCTCTCAGGGGTAACAGAGGAAAAAGACCTCGCGCGGGCTCAGGTTTCTTCTTTGGAGGAAGATAAGAAGCTTTTGGGGAACGAGAGAGACCTTTGGAAAGCTCAATTCCAGTCGGTGGAGGAGGAGAAGAACCGGGTGATCGCGGCTAAGGGTGAGCTGGAGGAGAAATACCAGGCATTGCAGCTTAACTACGCGAACTTGATGGACGAGATGCGCGCCGCCAACTCTAAGATAATGGAGGAACGAGAGCTCCGGTTCAAGTTCCTTCAGGATTGCCGCGAGGCGGTGCACGCTAGAACGAATGCTGAGGACAGAGCAAAGGAGTTGCAAAGCTCCATTAAAAGGGAGAGGATCGCCGCAATCAAGCAATGGAAAAAGCGACATTTAGAAGATGAATGTCACGAATACGCTTGCGACTTGATTCTCTCCATCCTGCAAAGCTGCCATAGCGTTCATGTGCCAGACGAGTCCGATTCTCTCTCCTTTGAGGACTATACCGAGTCGATGGTCCCCCCGGCCTTGGCCTTTCTTTAAGAGAACTCATGGAGAAAATCGAGGAGGAACCCCGGGATATTCCGGATGATGAGCTAGACCTTAGCTCGGACGAAGGGGAAGAACAGCCTCTCGAGGATGCCGCTCCGGTTCTTCCAGCGGATTCTTGTCCTACTTCGGCCGCTCCTCTAGTCTCTCCTCCTACCAACCCGGTTGTGTTCGCTCCTGATCTTGCCCCTGTTGTGCTGCCGATCTCCGAGGCTCCTTCTTCCGGGCTGGCTGTTGACTCGTCTCTCCCTACGGAGGGGGTGATTTTTGTTTTTGCTTTCCTTGGTTAGGCTCACCTGGTCGGGTTTGTAGCCAGGGCTAATTTTTCGGAAATAAAGACTTATTGTTATCCGTCGTCTGTCTCGTATTTCTACTAAATGTGTGTGAGTAACCTCTTTTTTCGAGCAATCGGTGTATCCATTACTGGAATGATTTGGACAATAATAACGTCAACTGATAAGTCGTATCCAAGCTTATATCGAAAATTTTAGCGAGAAGACCATGATGTCGAGGCCCGAGTCGTTGCTCGAGGGCCGAGCTATGTGGAAAGTTTGTCTAAAAAACATGATGTCGAGGCTCGAGAGTTACTCGAGGGTCGAGCTATGTTGAAAGTTTGTTGAAAAAACATGATGTCGAGGCCCGAGCGTTATTCGATGGCTGAGCTATGTCGAAAGTTTGTCGAAAAAATATGATGTCGAGGCCCGAGCGTTACTTGAGGGCCGAGCTATGTCAAAAGTTTGTCGAAAAAACATGATGTCGAGGCCCGAGCGTTACTCGAGGGCCGAGCTATGTCGAAAGTTTGTTAAAAAAACATGATGTCGAGGCCCGAGCGTTACTCGAGGCCCTAGCTATGTCGAAAGTTTGTCGAAAAAACATAATGTCGAGGGCCGAGCGTTACTCGAGGGCCGAGCTATGTATAAAGTTTGTCGAAAAAACATGATGTCAAGGCCCGAGCGTTACTCGAGGGCCGAGCTATGTGGAAAGTTTGTCAAAAAAACATGATGCCGAGGCCCGAGCGTTACTCGAGAGCCGACCTATGTCGAAAGTTTGTCAAAAAACCGTGCGATCTGCCTTTTACTATGGCACTTTTAGGTGAGATTCTTTTGCCACAAAGTTTTGAAACTCTTTATTAATGAAGACCGGAGCGTGGGCCATTAAAAAACCTGACTAACGGGGCCAGAAAAAAGGTACCCAAAATACAAGTAATAACGAAATACGCAACAAAGGAAGAAATAAACCAAAATAAAACTTATCTACT
>JANKOE010000007.1:30360768-30376659 GCA_026284465.1 Erythroxylum citrifolium | reverse complement strand
AACTCAGGGTTTTTTTTGCTAATTTTTATATGTCAGGATTTTTTTAGCAACTTTTGAATAACACAGGGTTATTAAGGTAATAAATTCCTTTGGAAATTAACTCTCTCTCCTTCTCGGAGCTGATTTTGTAGCATGTAACAAAGACTCCACTACCTGCTCACGATTGGTGCAAAAGAGAGAGTTCAATGATTTAATTGCATGGAACTTAGGACTTGAATAGGCCCCAACTCCCAAGTAAAGGAAGTGTCGCTTGTCAGAATTAAGAGGGTCAAAGTTAAATCAATGTCCTGCATGGTGGTAGGGAAATTGCACCAGATCGCAATTCATTAAGCCATAGCTAATCGTATAATTGAACAATTATGGTGTTAAGAGTTACTATAAGCTTTAAGAAAGGGAAGGGGTCACACAGAGTCACGATCTGAGAGAACCATGAAGAAGGAGCTATTACATACATGCGTTGTCCAAATGACAAATTAGGCTTCGAGGTCCCATCCTATATGTAAGCAACAAAAGATTAGGATGTTGCGAGTGAGTCTCGTTTTGTTATGTGTCGCAGAACAAGGAATCATTAAATGAACATGTGTTTATCTGCTTCTTCCCTCAGCAGAGTCATGACATTTGGTTTTGCAAACTGCCAAAACCTGTTTGACATGTTGTCCTCTTTCTTCCTTTGTTCTCGGCCCAACCGAACTTTCCCATGTGCCTCTTCCTTGCTCTTGGCCCCTTCCTACTTTGTTGGCAGTTGGATTTTGCCAACTCAAAAGTCATTCCTCTATTTTGTCCTTATCAAAATTAATCAACTCATTCTGTACCTTATATCACCACATCAACAGTTAAGAATTCAGTACCTATAAACTTTAGAACTCTCTTTGTTTTTTTTTAAAGAAAAGATAATATGATTAAAAGCGACGAGAATAAATCTCAAACAACACATCAGGCATATCAACTCATAAATAAAACCTGTTATGGCGAATAGAGTCACGCGCTAGCAGGTAGCCACACCTATTCTCTTGACACTTAATCCAAAAAACCTGAATATCTGAACGAGAGACAAGAATGGCCTTTCAATCAGACACTAGCAAACCAAAAGTAGAATTATCCTCACACGAGGAATTAATAGCCAAATATAATAATTGGAAACAGTAAAAATACAATCAGGATCAAGCAAAGAATCGGAAGCATAAAGTAAACAATGTCGCAACGCAAGGGCCTCCGCAACTGCCGCTTGATTACCACCTTCTTCATAGAATCGGAAGCATAAAGTAAACAATGTCGCAAAGCAAAGGCTTCCGCAACTGTCGCTTGATTACCACCTTCTTTATAGCCAGAAATGACCAAAGAAAAGTTGCCTTCCGTATCTTCTATAGTCAAACCAAAATCTACAAAATCTAAAGCTTCAAAAATCTACACAAATTTAGATAATTTTATAAATGTCTATGTAGACTGAAGCTGCATGTCAACATTTTAACTCAAAAGGCTGTGGTAGTGTGGTATAATACTATCTAATTGGCAGAAGAATATGCAATTACGAACACAGCCTAGATAAGTCAGCGTGCCATAAGGATATTTTGAAAGCCACGTCGCTCTTACATGTCAGCATCAGGTATCCCTCAGGAGGTGACATGCAGCATATCAACCAAGTACAAGTGTCATAATTTTAAAGGAAAAGTGAGCTTGAAAACAAAACTTCATGAAGGCTGCCTTTGAATTGACATGGTGCCCTTGTAAGCTATTAAAAGGTTAAGCAATCTTCCATTGCTTAAGCAAATGTACTTTCAATGTTTGTCATTATTTCCTCTTGCCTTCAAGTCTTGATGGGTTATTTTGGTCCTTCAATAATCATAAATTAAACCAGTTCTTGTACCTAATTAGTATAACATGTCAAGTGGGTTAGTGTTGCCGATAACAATTTCTAATCAATCAACACAGAAATGACCATACATAATTTAACTTGTCTAGGTCCTAATTTAATGCTTTTTGAAGTTTGAAGGCAATATAGACAGCTTGGTTTGTTTCCTAATGGAATGGAAGCTTTCGAGATTGAGGGCTACAGAAAGCTAAAACAAAATGCCAAACTTGGTTTGAAAATTCAATGTAGAAGCTAACAGCTAGAGAAACTATTAGCTAGGCCTGGTCCCCTAAGGTTAATAATGGTGCCATCCCATTCTTAATCAAACAATGAAGGCTTAACTTGAAAGAGACACCAATGTTTCTTTTTGGTGGCTTATGTGTTTCTCTTGATTAATAATTAAAACACCTTTCTTTTCTTAGTCTTCACATTCATTTCATGTGAACTAATGAGTACCTATTCATATAATATTTTCCTAAATGAAAATTAGGTCTCATTTGGATACCAACCAATCAGCTACTTTTTTAGCTAATTGGTTGTTGTTAGTTGTTTGACTTTTCAAACAGCTAACAACATTGTTTGGAGAGCAACTTTTTTATGAGCTTATTGAAGGTGAAGAGCTGAAAACGAAAACGCTGCAATATATGAGTATTTTCGTCCAACAGCTGAAATGATATGTATCAAAACTCAACTGTACCCTTTGCTGTATGTATCCACCACCAGCAGCTAAAGAAGAAAAAAGAACACCAAACACTTCAACCCTTGCTTAAATAAGGACATTCTTTCCACTTATTTGTGATACTGGTCGGCCTTCATTTCTTTATGTAATATTTTAATGTTTAAATTGTATTCTTGATTAACTTGCAATTAAGTACTACACGCAGATTTTTATTAGTTTTAATATACAACAATTTCTAGTAAATAAGACAGCCTAGTTGAGGTTCCTAGATACCTATGTTTTAGGAACATTATTTGTTCTTATAATTGTTTTATGCAATTATAGGTTAGAAATAAAATGTTGACCTTAAACGAAAATGAAAATAGAAATAGTTGCATAAATTTCTCATAAATGATGAAACAGTACACATGAACTTGACTTATCTAAAATTTAAATTCTTATAAGAATATTCAACGAAATATTAAGATATATAATATTTATATCCTTATAATTTTTTTAAGTCATGCCTTCATAAGTCATTTTATATATAAATAGCTAACATTAAACAGCTAATTTTACCAAACATTTATAAGAAACAGCTAATGCAATCCGCTAGTCAAATCAACTGATAGAATTAGCTAATTGCAGAACAGAGCCTTAGTTTGAAGAAATTGTTTGAAATGGTTCTAACCTTGTACGTGGAGGTTAATAGGAATAGTTGACAATGTACTTTTTCTTTTGTAGTTCATAAAGCTTGTGAAAACCAAAGAAAAAGAGAGCAGCTTCTTAAATAAAGAGCACATGGATGCATGTGAGAACGGAGGGAGCATTCATAATTTCAACGAAAAGGCAAATAAAATAATCGAGAATGTGTGATTTGATGTACAAAAGAAAAATGCATACATAACATACGTGTTACAAGTATGACCAATTTTAAATAAAATCCAAAACACTTAGTCGTCTAGTTCTGGATAAGTACACTAGAAAAGTAATGAAATAATAATCAAATTGAAAATAAAATAAAAAGAAAATAGTTATAATGAGTAAAAATAGCAGAAGAATAATAAGAGAAATGTCTTTTGTCCGTAGTCTGGAAAATGGCATGTGAGAAGGGTTGGGGTTATAGAAACACAGGTTGATATGTTCACATGGAAGCCACTCGTGGGGGATGGAGGTGGGGTGGGGGCTGCCCTGCCTGTAATGCACTGTAATGACTGCTAAGAGAGGTCTGGTCCGGTCGGGTCTGGTGTGGTGTGGTCAGGTCAGGTCAAAAATTGGGGTGAGTGTTGTGATGTAGGGCCCAACCCATTTTGAGAGCGCACATGTTGCTACTCTGTCTTTGCTCTTACTCACTCATTTGTACGCTTTAACAGACACACACATTAACACACACTCTGGGGGGCCTGTCAAAACACAGCCAGAAGAAGAAGACGAAGAAGAAGCTTTTTTCTTTTTCTTGGTTTTCATGGTGACTACTGAGGGGTAAATTATTGTCCAAAGAACGTATATTGTTACAGTCGGATCCTGTTTTAATTTTCCTGTTCTGGAAAGGTATTTTATAAATAACAACCTTTAAAGAATTAAATAACATTATACCTTTTACTTTCTAATTAACGACCGTGGATTTGGAATTTCCAAACAATGGTAGACACCTAACCCCCAACAGTAATATGTCTTCTTATAATACATTTAAGTGTGCAATCTTATAAACCACCTCCAACTAATGTTAACTTTTCTTTCTTTTTTCCTTCCCTTAAAACTCTAAATATTAGTTGGCATTACAACACTTAGAATAGGATTTGATTAATTTACATTAACGAAACATATAATTAAAAATTGGAGTTCAAAACAAAAGAAAAGTCATGTATACAAATCAAGTACATGAACTGGATTTATAATATAAAAAGAAAAAATACATTAAAAATGTAACAACACCTGGCGTAACTACCAAGACGACGAAGCCGTCCCGTCGCCGCTACCACCACCACCGCCACCCGCGAGAATCTCAGTGAGTGCCGTCATGGCTTTGACCTGCATCTCCAAAGCCGCTATATAATCCTTAGCTTCTTCTAGAAGACTCGTAAACGGAACTTTCCGGCAACCAGGAACCAGCCGACTCAGACGACGCAGACGCTTCTCTACCGCCGTAATCCTCTTACTCTCACCTCTCGCCACCTCCTTCCTCCTCAGCCGGCTCTCTCCAGTTACCTTCACCTTCTTCACCTTTCTAACTCTCAGCCGGATGCGGCTGGCCAGAATCGCGCGGCTCCATCTGGTCGTACCTCTGGCCGTCGTCGCCAGAACTCGGTCGGCAGTTTCTCGGACTTCTCTCTCTTTCAGCGTCGGAGAAGAGGCCCGGCGAGTTCTCCGGAGTGCTTCGAGAAGCTTTAAGGAATAGATCCGCTGCGCAGCATCGCCTCTCCATCTAGTTCCAGTAGGAACGCGACTCCTCCGGACGACGTTGTCTCCGTTGCTATCCTGCGCTTCACATGTGACTTTTCTTCTCTTCTTCCTCGTCTCATCATATTGTGACGTGTCTATAATCGATTCCATACTCGAAACCAACGGTGACATGATGCACAACACAATTCAATTCCTCTTTGAGTACCTGAAAGTAACTAAAAGTGTGTTAAAAAAAATCAAATAGCCAACTAAACAGACGATGAGATGTATACATACATACATATATATACACATACCTTTCTTTCGAAAGCGAAGGTACGTCGTGAGTGATCGGAACCAGCACCAAATAAACAGTGACGATGAGATAGAGTCGTTGTTGTGGCGATGGTTATCGGCGTGCCTGTGGTCGTGGTTTGTAGAGGGAGAGAAAGAGAGACAGAGTGGAAATAGAGAGAGAGGAGAGTTGGGAAGGCTTTAAAGCACTTCACGGGAAACCATGCGGCCTTCTGTATCTTTTTTTTTTAATATTTGGTTTCTATTTTCCAAGAACGTCCCTCTCCCTTATGTTTTATGCTAATATTGTGCGAAGAGCATGAGTTTTATTGACTGTTTTTTTTTTGAACTAGAGTTTTATTTACTGTTATTAATAATAATATCTAATAATGTCAAAAAAAAATCTAATATTTATATATTTAAAATTATGATTTACGGTTGTCTTGGCTCTAGTGTACAGTCCACTAAATCAAGACCCCACTATGTTATACGCTGGGCCTCTGTAAATTCGACCGAGACACCAATCTTTTTGTCGTTTTGTTTTTATACATTAAAATTGCTATTGATATTTATTAGTTTCGTTTGCCAATTAGCTTATTGATTGCATTAGCTGTTTGTCATTTAGTATTTGATAATATTAGTTGATTGATATTAACTATTTTTTTACATTACAAAATTATGACTATTTCAGAATAGAAAATTTCCCAAACTCTGCTATCTTAATTTAAGATAATATGATAAACGGACCTACATCTCGTTTTCAAGTTTGCTTGGATATGACAGAGAAAAGAAAAAGACATCCAAGTAACCAACTTTATAAGGCATCTAAACAGCACCGCTGATCTTTGATTAACCCACCCAAATCCAATCACCTGTGATTATTCTAATGCTCGTGTTTCATTCACCTTAACTTGCTCACCAAGACAAAAGAGAGAGAATAATTAGGTCAACTAAAATGGATAATGCTCTTGGTGGGTTTTAATGTTTGGTTTGTTTTGTACGTCAAACCGTGTCAGTTGAAAGTTGAAAAATTTCTTTATCCTACACAGTCACGGATCATAAAAAACGTGCATTTCTCAGTTTGAGGGAAGTGAATCCACAGCATCTTTTACCAAACTCAGGCGTATCATCACCAGGGGAATTACTGCCCATGTCCTGAGTTTAACTTAGTACAGTGCTCATAAAATGTCATCTTTTCTGCATATCTTTGAATCATCACAGAAGAGCATTGGGCATGAAATGAAACTATGCATTGTGTGATGAGCTGTGAATATATATAGTGACAAAGTAGTTTTTGTGTGTGCTTAAAAGGGGTTTGTTTTTATTCTGAGCAGCCAATGATTAATGCAAAATAATAAAACAAAACAAACACAATGATGGAGAAGAGGAAGGGGCATGTGGTTGTTTTTATCTTTTCATTTCCACGTAAGTTCCAAACACTTTGCAACGGAAGCATTTATTCTCAAGCGTCAATTTATGCTCTTGGTTGCTGAAACACAAAGAGTTACTTGGATTGGATTTGGATTTGGAGGGTCATAAATTCAGATACAAAACTCCACAGACCTTGCTTGTAACACTGACACAGTAACTGAAGAAAAGTAAATGAGTTTCAGATGGTGAAAGAGGAAAGTAAATATCTTAGAATAAGAACAAAAAACAAAAAAAAAAAAAAAAAAAGAAGAAGAAGAGATGACTCACATTACCTGTGACATGCCAGAGGTGCTTTGCCTCCTTGAGAGAGACACGCCTAAAAGTTGCAGAGAGACAAACCAAGTTGAGATTATTTTAAGTTGAACCACTACTCCACTGTTTCTGCTTATAGAAGATGAGGAAATATAAACTATGTTCACTGCATAATTGTCTCTTGATTTGAAGAATGATGTGATTTGCATGTAAGAAAGAATTTACAATCCAATATTTTAAAATTTCTGAGCTGAATTGACTACAGATATATGAACCCAACAGATAGAGATAAACATCATCTTGATCATTAACAACAAGTTGCTTAATTGCATCCTTAGAAAAAGCTAGAATAGGGCTCTGTATCAGTTTATTGGGATTGAAAACCAGATTCTCACTTATCCATTTCACTGCAACTTTCTAAGAAGCAGACAATTGGATTTGATTAATTATGGCCAAAAGCATGATTTGTTAAGGCTAATAGCTGGATAGAAAATGACGTTGTTAACTTAAAACATGTGATTTGCGCTATACAGGCGGCTCTCATCAAACTGCTCCCTAACATGGCGTCCCCAATTAAATAATTGCAATGCACTTGTCATCTTCCTTTAGTCAATATTCAAGAATCCCAATTTGCTTATTGTTTCCATGTTAACAAGCCAATTCAAACTCATCTTCTTGTTTCTCATCACACCATGATCGAGGTTGTGTTGTCAACAAGAACGTTTTACACATCAAGGCATGAATCAAGACATCATCGGATTAATCAATCTTTGAGGTTTTGATTTGTTGGCATAACCAACCCCGCTTCACCCGCTCAACAAAGGGGTGCGTGTCACATTTCTTTCAAGAAGTTTGAGTTTGCCTTGATTAGCAATCAATCAATCCTTTACTTAATTGTTAAACCTACCTATAATGATGAAGAGGGGATAATGGAATTAACAAATCAAGTGATGATATACCTGAGATTGAGAGCGATGTAGCACTCACCATCATAAATTCAGAAATTGACTTGGCCTAGTCAAATGAATCGAGTTTCACGAGAATATGGAGAAAGGAGGTTCAAGAAGATTACAAAGTATTTACATTCTAGTGTGAGTTTAGTTTTAGGTATTTACATGGAATTGTTGTTACCGGGCAACTGTCAGCTGCAGGCTGTTTGGAGACTCTTTGGGCTTCACAACATAGTCAAGCCTGATTTCTGATGAAGGAGAGCCAGGAACTTGCTCCTCGAACCCTACCTCAAACGAAAGTGACTGGTATAAACAGACCTCATCTTCCTTGCAATAGTAAACCTGCAAGTGAACCACATTGATTATTTATAGAAATCCTGAATCTGAAGTCTTCTCCTTAACAAGAGATGCATTCACAATATACAAATTATGGGTAGCTTTTTTGACGATATCCGGGAAGCATGCCAATTAATTAAGATAGTTTTGAATTGTTAAAGGATTATAGATAGCTTTGCTTAGTTACACATTTCAGAGTTGCAGTTAAAGAGGTGGAGAAGAACCCAGGACCAGTTACGTTTTTCTTTGATAGGAACGCTTTCAAATACTCGACAGCTACTACTAGTAACGTAAATCTGTTCAAAGAAGCTTGGAAAATGCATCCTCACAATATTAGTTGATAAATAAAAAGAAGATGATTCTAATGAATGTAAAATAATTCCCATTGAATCTCAAGTACACAACACCAAACAATGTGTACCTTGCAGTTTATTTGACCTGTTGAAGCAGAAGCAGAGGATCTCTTAAAATGAAGTTCTGCTGTTCCTTCTGGACTAAGATATCCATCTAAGGGTTCAATTGACATGACATTTTCAGGTTCAGTTTCAACAATGAATTTACTACGAGCTTCCTGCATTTAGATTAGCGACTACATTACATTACAGAAGAAACAACCTAAGGTACCATTCTAACCATGCTTCAACAGATGCAGGAGAATAGCAACACCAATCAATTTCAGCAGTAAGTAACTGCTTTCTTCCTTCATTTCATATTAAAAGGAAGAAAATCATAAAATACTTCATGGAGATAAAATCTGGAAGGATCTTGAGTAAAAGGTTTTGGAATGTGGTGAACCTTTGAGAAATGATACTCCTTAGGCAATGAAATCTTGAGTAAGAGGTTTCCTTCATTGGATGAACCACCAATAACTTTGATTATCTGTGTGTCAGTCAATGATCTCCTATTGAGACGCTTTAAAGATCTGGACTTTTTAACAGGAGGCTGAACTCCTTGTAGCTCCAAAGTACGAAGCTCAGCCTTCCCCTTATTCAAGTCCAGATACCTGATAATGCTGTTGTTTGTATCAGCAATGATAAGTCTTCCTGCAAAAACCCACGCTGTCAGAATGTCTTTATAACTAATGAGAGCTACAGGAATCAAACTTAATTTCCAAATGAATTAAGGAGGATAACATGATACACCATCAGATTGATTGCCGATGTAACTGCCTGGAGATTAAAAGTCAATAAATAGCAGGGTGACCCTCAGAGGAAGGAAAATTCCCAACTTCGTTAGCAAGTTATATAGCTGAATCCAATAGTTGTGAACATATGCAAACTCCAGAAAAGTACCAGTGGTATTTTGTAAGGGTGAAGTAGTGTAATAGCTACATTAGGAAAGACAATCACCATTTCCAGCTTCAATTATTCCAGATGGTTCTGAAAGCTGCAGAATACATATGACAAGCACTTTGAGAATTAAGGGTAGAAGGAAAATCATCAGAACGTGGTATGTTGCCATAAAAAGAGTGCAATAAATGAACTGGATGTTTGCACACCTGAGCAGTTAGTGCCGATCCATCTTTGAAACCGGCTTTCCCTGTTCCTGCTATAGTAGTTACTCTTTTAGTAGCTGGATCTAGATTCTTGATCTGAAAATTGAAAAGGAAAGATTGATGCAACAGAATGATGCTTGAACCTCTATTTTTTTTTACCATTGAGCATTCAGACACACTAATTTTCACAGTTTAATCGAATTATTTCCCATTAGGAGTACCAAAAAACTCTATGGAAGTAATAGATGCATTAAAATACACATTTAGCTCTGAAATCCCAAGTGGATTCAAGATTTAAGGAGATTCATCAACATTTTTCAACATTCAAGTTCTACATATTCAGTAAAAGGATACACATAAAGAAAACCTATATATGAATATAGAATGCTGCATGCTGTACGTAGTAAAAAATTCTAAAATCTAGACACCTTATGATTGTAGCTATCTGCTATATATATTTGACCATCCTTTGCACATAAAAGACCCAGTGGATGTTGTAGAAGGACTTCAGACCCTGTACCATCATTGTCTCCAAACTGCAGAGTTGTAAGATTATCAGCTCTTAAAATATAACCTGTAGCTTTTGCACCAGCGAATTGAATTTTCACAAGGTAATATGCAATAGTTTCTCAAGTTAAATTAATTTACCTTGAATAAGTTGTCAGGGAACATTGGATCACCACCAGCTATCAACCTTGTACCTCCTGCTTTTAGATCAAGTGCTCTAATGGAACTACTTTCGCTATCAGCAATATATGCTTCCTTCATGTCTGATTAAGAATAAACAAAATGCTTTCCACATAGGAATTGACAACATATATGGATAAAATACAACAAAAGTAGTCTCCTTCAGAATAGAATGTTACCCAGAGACAACGAAATTCCAGAAGGTTGTGCGAATGATGTGCTTGTTGAGCTATTTCAATAAATAAACATAAAAGCCATACAAAATTATGATTATTAATGCCCGGGAAAGAGGGAAGATAAATGAAATAGGCAACCTTTATAAGAGAAACCACTATCGTAGAACATACATGTAGCTTAGAGGATGCAGTGAGTAACTAATTGAATCTACCTAAGTCTTACCTTGATCCATTTAAGTTTCTTTCATAACCATCACCACTGAACGCTCTTGTAATTCCATCTAGTGTATTGTGCTCCCATATCTGATGTTGACCAGCCATTGCAATATAAACTCTCTCTTGAAATGGCTCGTAGCAGACATCCCATGGAGAATTTAGAAGCTGAAAGAGAATAAGGTTTACTTCATGTTGAGTGCAAATGTACTAGTCAAGCACTAGAATTTATCAGCATAAGTGTTTCAAGTAGTTAAAGGTATCAAGTCAAACACACTAGATGTATCTTTTAAAGTCCAATCTTGCCTGGTCTGATCCTTTTCGTCCTCCTTCATAGTCAGAACCTTTTGTTCCATTACCAGCAATAGTTTGCACCATCTCGTTAACAAAATCAACCTCCCTACAATATTATAAAACCGGTGTGACGATGTGATGTAATGTGCATCATTTTTATTTGCATTAGATAACAATTTTTTTGATATGACTATATTCTGATCAATTTTTCCTTTCCTTTAGCTATATTTTTGTGTGTTTTGATTTCCTTCATAAGTTGCATATCTTGAAACTTAACCCTTGAAACCAAACCTGTATGGAAGATATGTTCTATAGATTATGCGTCCAGGTTATCATCATTCCTTAACAATTCAACCATCATGTTTTCATCAAATATGACATATAGACAATTAGATAGTACTTGGAATTTTCAAAATGTCTTTTATCCATATGGGAAACCAGTAACTAATTTTGGCTTGCACTGCATATCTTTGAACCATGACCTCAAGCAGCCATCCAGTTGCAGATAAGTTAAAAACAAGTCTCATCAGAAACTGTCCCAGAAAAATATAAAAATAGAATTATTAAGAACATTGAATCTCATCATTTGAACCATTTAACAATTGGAAATAAAGCCAGCAACATTTGATAAGAAAAAGAATTAGGTTGGGACCTCAAAGCATGATTTTCAGTGTCTGCAACATAAAGGAGATTTTTCTTTGCGTTGTAAGCAAGACCCTGGAAAAACAGATAAACTCTATAGATGCTCAGATGGAAAAACAGAAGAGAAAGATGTAAAAGGTACCCAAACTCCAAAAGATCACACAACTCTATAACTATTGAGTGCACATGAAATGTGAAAAGAATGAAAAAGTCAAAGACCTCTAAACCCCAGATAAGCTAATAACCTCATAATCATTGCGTGCACATCAAATAAAAAAACTCTTTATGCATCACTACATAGATGCATAATATATTTTGCAGCTGTTAATTGAGCAGGAATTATATAGGTTTCTGAGGTAATACGTTTCCTAGAACACATACTTTGTGACAGTTTAACACCTAGTCCTCACCTGAGGTCGATTAAACATAGCATCATCAAAGGAACCATCTCGCAAACCTTCTTCGCCACTGCTCCCGACTTGGAGAATAAAATTCCCATCTAGATCAGTGACCACCTACATTTGAGAAGTTAAGACATAATTGTATTTCCGTTTGTCAGTAAGCACAACTACTAAACTCTATTAGTATGTGTAAATGCATCAGCTTGGGAATGAGGCAGATAGGACCTACTATTCGGTTATGATTACTATCTGAAATAAACAGCCGGTTGTTAAGCGCATCAACAGCCAGCTTCCCAGGAAATTTTAAGGGAGAGGTAACCAAACGAGGATCATTATCTTTCTCGAGTCTTAGAGGGATTGGTGTGGTGTCCAGCAGCTTCTTTCCACCATAATACAGAATAGCTGCCTCTACTAAATCATCAAGGTCCTATTACCAAAAGAGATGAAATACCATTTGGCAACCAAGGATAAGCAATTAGCAAGAACTCTATGTGTGAATGACGGTGAGAATTTTGTCTTTAACACATTATCCAGTTCATCATAATATCTTGTAGATTCCATAAAATGTTTATTTGAAAAGCTAGGGCCTGACCATTAATTTCAGTCACTCAATATGTAAAAATTTGACCACTCAGATTGCTATTAGTGGCAGATTCTTCAGTTATCTGCAACAGTGAGATTCTCATAAAATAACGTCATGTTGAAGGTATTATGATATTGGATTCATGCTGATGTCTATGTTTCCTAATTAGTGTATCTTCCTTTTGTGTAATAGACCTGTCCCAAATGCAGCGCAATCTTAACTTCAAATTTGTATGTCTGATCAAATTTCAATATTCTGCCAAGTACGATCAGTTTTTATTGATAGGATGATGATGATCCATAGGCTCTACAAAGACGTCATCCATGAATATCAAAGAACGAATATAGGACTCATGCATCCCATAAAATGCTTTATCTACAAACATGGATTTAATAAGAATAAATAAAGGTGTTCACGGGTACCTGTCTGTGGCCTTCTCCTGATACTTCTGCAAGAAGTTTACCATTGGGTCCAACAATGGCAAAGGTAGGCCATGAACTTATACCTAGCTTACGCCACAAGAACATATCTCCATCATTGACAACCTAAACTGATTGTAGGGCTTGATTAAAATTTGGCACTGTAGTAGCTTTCCTATGAAACTGAAGACAACACGACAAACTCAAATTGATCTTTTAACAATTTTAAGGCAAAAATTTGTCTGCCCTGGACTTTATGCACTATTAAAATGCCACAGATGCTACAAACCAAAAAACCCGTATAAAATACTTAAGGTATATGGTTTCACCAGGTAAGAACATCAGCATTATGATCACCATGAAGATTTAGAAATAACAATGATGGAGAACTGGATGCCATTATTAGCCATATAAGTATCCAAGTAAACATTTCAACAGTAAAGCATATCAAGAGTTGGCTTGCTAGGAAAGAGGCAATTAAGACAGAAAATCATGCAAATAGTGCAATGTCAGTAAATATTCTAATATAACACTTCAGTAGTGCAAAATCAATCTCCTCATCCTCAGCAAAACTTACAAGAAGATAAAAATAACTTCGGTTCAACAATAATGCTATACTCTCATCAATATTCATGGAATTCAATGTTCTCATTTTCTGCATTACTACAGCCAGGCAAAGTTCAAGACTGTTCCAAAATTGAACTTACTGGGTGAGAGATATTATAGCGTAATACTGCATTACGGATGGCTTCTAAATCCTTCTCATTGTCAAACTTAGCTGAATGCACCCCCACAACTGTAAACTGCACAAAAAAAGAGAGCAAAAGATTAAAAAAAAACATGAGGAAGTAACAAGAGGACAAATGGGCTGTTCAGATCCTTAAACCACTAAACAAATACCATAGGAAAACTAAACATGTCAAATATTAGTCCACAAATAAAGTTTATAAAGAAGCAGGTCTTACTGGCATATCTTTGTATTTCTTCTCCAAAAACTCTAGATCTGGCAACACATGTATGCAATTTATGCAGCAATAGGTCCAAAAATCAAGTAGAACCACTTTTCCTCTTAATCCCTGCTCATCAAAGGTAATTATTATGTAGCTAGTGACAATATGCTTTATATTGGAAATAAACTTGTGGATAACCGTGTCATGATGGTATAAGCTCAAATTTACAGATTGGAAGCTTTTCATAAGTTGAGGTTCTTTTATTATCAGTTCAGTTTTGGTTGTCTGGTAGTTGATCTTAAACCTGATCGGTGGCTTCTAATTGCACTTTCAATTTAGAATAATGAAGGATCCCTTAAACCAAGTTTTCAAAGATAAAACTAAACAAATTATCATCTCTGAAAGGAAATGACTAAATAACACAGGTTCAATAGTGCTAGCATATCAAAAGCTCAGAGTTGAATGAAAAAAGAAACCCTGTTAAATTGAAGTGGAGCTGTATTTAGCCAATCAAGTTTAGATGGAAACTCTGGAACAATAGTAGCGGTGCCCCTGACAGGAATGGAAAAGAATTAACGGGGGAATAGATTTAAAGATCAAGATTAAGACCTAATGATTTAATATATATTCAAATACTGCACATGAATCAAGAATGGTCAACAGGACAAATTCTTGCTTACCTAGTCTCTAGATCGGCAATATAATTGAAAAAGCGTTGTACTCTTGAATACTGTGACCTGTCTGTAGCCAACAATGACAAATGAGTTTGAACTTTTACTTATTTCATGATTACAAGTTGATGCAACTGTCAAAAAGGAAAGGATAAAAGACCAATAACAATTTAAGAAGACATGAAGAAAACTGAAATGACGAATAAGAGAAGGAAGAGTACAAGGAATATCAACATCAAGCACAATTAAACTGTATAATATACAAGAATTACCTTTATTTTGATCAAAAGATGGCCTCTGAACTCCAAACAACAGATTCCATATAGCTTTAGGGGATGCATATTGCATTGACTGAAAGAGAAAAAGATTCACACATGTTAGAATCAGTTCATCTTTCAGGAGCAAATGATGTCTGCAAGTCCCTCATTTTGGATATATAAGAACAGGGTGGGTATTCTTTGGGACCCACTTTTGGCTCCAATTCTGAATATAAAAGTTCATTACCTTCCAATTTGAGATTGTAAAGAAGAGGCATGCAATTGCTATCCCCAAGCTTCCGTATCTTATAACATCATGCCTTGTAGGCTCAAACCTGTCCATGAATTATTTCTGCAACCTCAAACTAGAGTTCTACGCAATGTTTCATCTGTTTTTTGGCAGATGAAACTTGGAAACAAGTTTTTCAAGCAAATAACACTGCCCAAACTAGTAACTAAAATTACAAAACCTGCAGCTTGTTCAGAATTTATCATGAGATGATCAAGAAATCACTCAACTCAAAAGATGGTCAAGAAATCATTCAACTCAAAAGTTCAAACTACTGAGTGCTTAAATATTATCCTAGCACCCTCATAACACTGACCATGGACAAGTTACAATAAATCACAAGTTCATTATAGACAAAGGAGCGTCAGTTGAGATCTCATATCATAAAGATTTTAATTCCATGTCAAGGTTGAATTTGAAAACTCTTAATCTGTTACGACCCCGGGCTAGAGCCCGGCACCTCCCCTTGGGTCCGGCATACCCTCTTGGGCCCGGCAGGTTCCGGCTTACCCTCTTGGGCCCGGCAGCTCCCAAGGGGTCCGGCATACCCCGGCCTGAGATCGCAACACAAGGGAAGGGGTTTCCCCCCCAGCACCCCCAAGGCTGGGAATCGAACATGGGATGTAACCCATGTGCAACCCCTCCTTGTACCATTGAGCTAA
>JANKOE010000007.1:30323129-30338683 GCA_026284465.1 Erythroxylum citrifolium | reverse complement strand
AGAGATTCCTCGTGGGAACGATATCCGCTTACCGCTATTACATTAATTTGTTTTAACGGAAGTGATTTCTTTTATATGTGGTTGCAGGCGACAGCATCACCAATAGAACTATGTACAAGATTTTCAAAATTTTCCCAAACAAATAACTACGCATCTGCCAATCACATGTGTCAACATGAGAGAATAGTCTTGTAATCTCGAAATTTCTTATACACTCTTGCCAACAAACAATCGAAGTACAATTATTCTCTGTTTGCTAATCTCCTATGTAGAAATAGAGAACGAAGAAGAAATGTAGAAATCCTCTCTGTATTTCTGTGTGTATGCAATGTGATGTAAATCCTCCTATTTATACACTTTAGGTAACAAAATTAACAAATCAACTCAATAATACATAGCGCAAGATCTTAGGAGAAAATAAAGGCTTAATTACAGTGGATAGTTGATTGAATGAAGATATGATAATATACGTTAATACGCCCCTCAAACTTAAGGTGGTAGTGAAGATGATAACTGAGTTTGGAGAGAAGATCTTAAAACATCAAGGTGGATGTGATTTGGTAAAAAGATCAGCAATTTGTGTTTGAGATAAGATTGTGACAAGTTGTATGGTTCTGTGAAGCACATGATGGCGCACAAGACGACAATCAATCTCAATGTGTTTAGTTCGTTCATGAAAGACACCATTGTGAGCAATCTGTATGGCACTATGATTATCACAGAAGATAAAAATTGCTAAAGAAAAGGTGACATTGATGTCTTGAAGTAACCATTTTAACCATAAAAGTTTAGAGTTAGTGTCAGCTGGGCCTCGATATTCTGATTCAGTGCTTGAAAGAGAGATAATCGTTTGCTTTTTACTACATCAAGAAATGAGAGATGTGCCAAGAAAGAAATGGTACCTAGTGGTAGATCGATGATCAGTTATCTCTAACCCAGCCAACATTCTAGTATGCATGTAAATCTAATAAACATGAATGAATAAAGTGAAGTCCATGAAACAAGGTACCTTAAAGGTATCGGACTATATGAAGAACAGTAAAAAAAGTGAGTGGTACGAGGAGCAGACATGAATTAACTAACAATATGAACTGCATGAGCAATATCTAGGTGAGTGAAAGTAAGGTATATAAGACTCTCAACTAATTATTAATAAAGTGTACCACCATTTAGAGGAGTTCCATTAGTGGCAGAGATATGATCACTAGAGTTGAGTGGAGTGCTAGCAATCTTAGTGTCAGTGAGACTAACACGAGAGATAAGATTAGTAGTGTACTTGGCTTCAGATAAGGAGTAACTTGAATCATTATAGGATACTTCAAGGCCTAAAAAATAGCTCGAGGCCTAAAACATGAGCTCCTTATTGGCATTGTTGAGATGAGGTAAAGTTCTTCGATGGAGAAGAGAGCTGCGAATGGGTTCAAATTCGTCCATAAGAGTCATAAGCAAATGCCACATATGTTAACAATTTCAAAGATTTTCATAGAGCAAAGCAGCATTAGGACTAGGCCAGACAGGATCACTAAGTGCTAGTTGATCCCAAAGTTCTTGTAATTCAGAAACATAACTGTGTATTGTCTATCCATGTTGTTGTTGCGTACAATGGAGTCTCCTATACAGCTGAAATTGATGGACATCATCTGAAACAAAGTAATGAGTTTTTTAGAAAATTCCATACCTCCTGAGTTATGTCAAACCATCGAAAGTCAGGTTTAAGGGCTTTGGAATATGTGTTTCGAAACCATGTTAAGATTTGATGGTTTATTCCATCTCATGCCACTAATCGTTCTACGAATACATAAATTTCTTCATCTTTCTTTTGAGTGGGTTTAAGTATTTCTCTAGTAACAATATGCCAAAGGAGTCTCCCCTTAAGAAAACTACACATTTCCTCAGCCCAATGATCATAGTTGGAGCCATCAAAGCTGATATTAATAGGGTCAGGAATGTAATGGAGAAGTTTATAGGCATCTATAGTAAAAGAATAAAATAAAATAGGAGAAAACCTACTTATAATGATAGAATTTGGTTATTTTGACCTCAAAATTGGATTAAAAGTGTCAAAAAACCTTAAGAATTTGGTTTGGTTTGCAGAGAACCCGAATTAAAACGTATTGAACCAGACGGTCAAAGTATTGATCAACTTATTTTTCAACGAACCGAACCGAACAAAGGAGGAGTTGAAATATGGACAAATAAGGAAGTAACACATTTAAAGATGAAGTGGCAATGCTTAATGACGTGGTGGTAGTGACGTGGCAGGTACATGACTAATGATATGCTTGATGATATGTTAGTTGGTGTGTCTAATGACGTAGATGCTGACTAGGATCTTGGGTTATGTGGTGGGTGATGTGGCATGCGTGTGCAGATGACGTGGCATGTGCATGCATCTTCCTTAATACGACTAAACAATGTCATTTTTCCTGGAGCAAAACTAAGCCGTTTAGGTCATTTTCTTCCTCAGAAAACCCTGCAACTAGGGTTTTGTAATGTATTAGCTATTAGTGATAAATATACGTGCGTGGAGAAGCGTCTGGAGGTGAATTTTACACCATTGTGACATGGGGGAGACAAGGAACAATTTGGTATATGACAAAACTGTTGTTCAAGCAGATTTGAAAATCCAGAATACAAAAACAGAATGCTTGAGAGAAAGAATGAAGAAGCCTTAGAATTTTGACTCCTTTTATTACAAAGGAAGCTTTGATACCATGTAGAAATAAAAAATGTAGAAATGCTCTCTGTATTTTTGTATGTATGTACTGTGATGTACATCTTTCGATTTATACACCTTAGGTATCTCTAACTAAAGTAACAAATCAACTCAATAATACACAACATTAATGAGCATGATCTTAGCAAAAAATAAAGACTTAATTATAGTGGATAGTTGACTGAATGAAGATATGATAATATATGTTAATATCCTATATGAAAATTGGAGCACACAAAAAAATTTGCTTAATTTATGCTATGTAAATGGATGATATTATTTCTTTTTATTTCTTGTTTATTTGGTCATTTCTAGGCAAAGAAAACACGATAAAATTAAATATAATGGTAAAGACTATTAACAATTAGTACTTTTAACAATTGGTATATAGTTTATAAAGATAAATTTGCTTTCATACCTTGAAAGAAAAGAAATTGAATCACCGTACGCACAATTCCTCAATATATGGATCAATCCAGAGCATTGCATATAAAAGTTCTACTGTTGCAGGAGTTTGAACTTTTGATTCAATTAACAAATATGATTGATCTAATTGTTCAAGCATATGGAGCATAATCCATTTTATCTCTCTCTTCTTGTGTCTTATGACACATACTTTGTGAGATAGAAATCCTATGTGATATGGGTAAGAATTGCATATTAGAATTCTCCATAGTAAACCTATTTATCACTTTATCTATGTACATGGATTAGGATAAGCCAAGCACCTTTTTGATATGTATCTCTATAGATCTTTATTCCTAGAATATAAGCTGCTTCTCCTATGTCCTTCATGAAGAAGTTCTTGGATAACCAAATCTTTACAGATTGAAGCATTGGTAAATTGCTTTCAATGAATAATATGTCATCAACATATAGGAAGGCCTTTTATAAGAGATTAGGATGCAAGATGATTGTGTGGGTTTAATGACTTTTAAGTCTGGAATGCAAGCCAACTAGTTAGAGATTACACCTACTCCATTGGAAACAATCATATGGCTTTTTTCTTCATTGATGGTCAGACCTAAAAGTGCTTTAAAATTATTTAGTAATGCCATTATTAGACTAGATAAGTTGGGGTTAGCTTTAGAGACAAATATCAAATTGTTTACAAAGGATAAGCTTATAATCATCATGCTCTTACATAGTTTTTATCCTGATTGATCATGCTTTTAATGATCTTGACTAAAACCTCTATTCCTAAGGCAAATGGGTAAGGGAAAAAAAGATCACCTTTCCTTAGACTTTTAGCTCCTTTAACAATTTGTGTAGGCTCACCATTGAATAATATTCTAAATGAAATAATAGTTATGCATTATGTTATTCAATGAATCAACATAGTAGGAATTATAAAAGCAAGTAATGTATTTATAATTTTATTACAATTTAATGAATCAAATGTTTTATAGAAGTCTAATTTGATAGTACAATTCTTAGAGGCTTTCTATTATAGTTTTTGAAGAGCTCTTGAGCCAACAACACATTATTCCCTATTGATCTACCCTTTATAAAAGGTCCTTAAGAAGAATTCACGACCTTAGGAAGAATTAGTTTCAATTTTCTAGCTTATAATTTGGCAATTATCTTGTATAATGTATTGGAATAAGATATAAGTCGATAGTCTGCTAAGGAGTTAGGAGATTGTAACTTAGGAATGAGGCATATAAATGTCTTATTGAGCTCTATTAATATGCTTTCTTTCCTAAAAAATTCAAGTATTGCATCAGTCACTAAGGTTTTCGTGAGAGGTAAAGTCATAAAAGGCATTAGGCCCTAATTCCTTATTTGGATGTAGATCAAATAAATTCTTCCACATCTTTTACATCAAAATATTTTATTAAATAGTCAACAGCTCGTAAATATATTTGCTCTTTGATTATATATTTCAAAATATTAACAGAAGATGTAACTTCAGTATTGGTTCCAATTGTTTTGCCAAAGAAATTGAGTTTTTCCTTATGTGATTCCTCTTTAGAGGTCAACAAGCTACCATTCTTAACCTTTAAAAAGAATATCTTATTACTAGCAGTGATCTATAGCAAAATTGTTACTTTTATCTCCATCTGTCAACTATAATATCCTTTATCTTTACTTTAATAAGGAAATATTAATTTCAGCCATTTAATTGTAATGGATAAGTGCTTATTTCCCATCTTCCTATAGAACTACGTTATTAAGAGATTAATAAAGAGAGCTTTAAATGCCATCTAGTTTGTCTTTGGCCTCTTTGATAGCCTTTTGGGTATTTGATCATCTCTTGCTACTAAGAATTTTTAGTTCATTCTTAACCCCTTATAGTTTTCTTATACATATGAAGATTTTGTTTCCACTTATTGGAGTATTAAGACCCTTGGAAATTGCTTCATCAACTCCAAATTAATCAAGTAGTTGTTAAATCAAAAGAGAAAGCTTCTTTTATATTGATTAAATATTTCTTACACTAGAATAAATGTAAAATCTAATAAAATATGATTATTGAAAATTGGTTTGCTTTCTAGAAAAGTAACCATCCATTGCTTATCAATTATAGCTCTGTTTAGTTTTTTTAAAAAAAAATCATAAACCAATTTCTTTTTCATTTATTGTTCCAAGTATAGAAGTGACCCTAAATTCTTAAATTAGTAACCTACAACCAACTAGTATATTCCATGAGTTCATCAGTATGATTCATTAAGTTCACATTCCCTTTAGCTTATGCTAAGCAGATCATTTGATTAGAATCTCGTATCATCATCCATTCCCCCTAATCTCCTAGACCTTGTTCCATAAGGAAGTGCTCTAAAAGTTCTAATGAAAGGCATAATAAAAAATAATATATAACCTTACATAATGAACTTTCATTTCAACGAGAAGATGTATTAGTTGTTCCCTTACAAAGTCAAGTGTAGCCTTTACTTCAATAGAGTCAAAAGCAACTAGTATTCTTCCATTATAATGATAATGGTGGTTTGTAATGATGGACCAACCTCCTTTTTTTTGTTGAAAAATATGGACAGACCTCCATAAAAAGCTCAGTTCTTTACATTTGTCTCCTTGATTTTGGTCTGTAAAGACTTATTAGTAATGGTTTATTATTATGAATATAGTCTAAAATCATTTTCTATTTATTAGGCTATTGAGCTCTTTGGTGTTCCGAGCTAGGATAGTCATTTGGAGGAGAGATTGAGGCTTTCTTTTTCCTTTTAGAGCTTCTTCTCATGAATCTTCGAAAATTATTCTTAACATAAGTATCATTGGAGGTTTTATTGATCTAGTTGTTTGGTATTCCTGTTAGTGATTATGTTGGTTCTTAGTGCTCAAATATAACCTTATTCCTTAACAAGGATGAGTTCTAAGGTTACTCAAATTCTATAGTGGAGACTTTAGGATTGCGGGGAATTTCCTTCCTAGTGGATTCCTCTACAGATATATGAAGTTCAATATTCATGTTGCTATCAATTCCCAAGGTGTTGACAGGAAGGTCCTCTTAGGATAGTTCCACTACCTTTTCATTATATTAGCAGTTTTGATAGTTTCATAATTGACATCTTGATGCATAAGCTACTGGTATTCACTAGTTTGGAATTGTTTCCATATTAGTCTCCACACTTGCTTTTGCTTAACTTGATCTAGCCTCCAATTGTAAATAACTAAAACATGGTCTTCAAAGAAATTGTTAGCTTCATTAATTATTAATAAGTGAACGCTTTCTAGTAGCTCCTTTTGATGTCTTTTAGAACACAAACCTAGGTATAAATAACTCTTTTCAACATAGTTGTTGCTTTATCTACATTAAGCCTCTAGTTATCCAATATTCAAAGGGAATATTATGGATATTCAGCCAGAGGGAAATTTGTTTATGCCTCGAAGTCTAATCTCGATTTTCTAAAGTTATAAAAGTAAAGGCTTGAAATTTTAATGTTATAGGTCAATTTCTAATGCCTTTTGAGCTTGGATGGATGAACAGAATTTGAAAAGGAACATTTTCTCATTATTAAGTAAGACCTCCTGTAGACTAAGGTGTTTCTAATGGTAGTTTTCCTAGTATTTAATGTCAAGAAAGCTATCCTTTTGTCCATGAAAAAGCCAATGAGAGTAGATTCCCATTTGATGGCACCTTCCTTGAGAATATCTTTCTCTAGAGCCGTTATGCTTTTGCCTTTAGAGGAACAAGAGGGAAATAATGGAGCTTCAAAGATGGTGAAGCAGCCTCCAAAACCTGCTTGGAGACAAGCTTTCAAATATGGTGTGGTAGCAGATTGAGTTACATAGGGTACCTGAATTCCTAGAAGTGATTGGACAATGAAACCAAGTATTGGAGTTGGCTAAAGAGGAAAGTCCTCCATTATAAGAGTTAAAATTGTGGTTAAATGTTCTAACATTAAGCTTAAAAAGTAAAAAGGTAAAAGAGAGAGAAAGCCACCCGAGGAAATTGAGAAGGATGCCAAATGAGGAAAAAAAGTGAGAAAGGAGAAAATGGAGATCTTAGCTAAAAGAGCTATAGAATCAAAAATACGAATAAAAGAGAATAAGAAGATGTTCTTAAAGAAGGAAAAAAAAGGAGAAATAGGTGGTGATAAAAGAAGGATCAAAGGAGTGAAAACTAAAAGATCCAAGGAGCTTCAAAAGAGTTAGCAAGGGCTCACGAAAAGAGACCAAAGTAAAGAGGGTAAAAGGAACTGTTAAGAGAATACCAAAACTAGAAACTATCTAAGGGAAACCAATACTAGAGAATAAACCCACCATGCAAATAATATAATGTTTAGAGAGTAACTAGAGTCTCTCTTTCTAACAAAGTTTAGAAAATTTTGAAATCCAATAACCTTCTTATAAATGCATATAAATATTTTTTATTTTTATGCTGTGTATTAATTTTATAATATACCTTAGATTAAAAAAAAGAGTTTATTTCACCACAATACACTATGTGCATGTATCATTTTTACATATTTATATATGTTGATACATTAAAATTAATATATATTTATATTTATTCTATATTGGTTACTTATTGTATAAATGATACAATACAAAACATAAAATGAAAAAGTCTAAGTGCATTTAATTCACAAGTTGATTTTTTTGTATATATTTGTATGGTTAAAAATGGTATAACTATCTATCTATCTATCTATCTATATAGTGCATGCTTATTTTTAATTTGAGATTAATTATATTAAAGTTTAGTAAGGTAAGAATTTTTATATTATGCATAGTACTTGTGTTAGATGTCACATGTCAAAACTTAACACAAATAACTTCATATGATTACAAAGACAAACTTAACACAAATAACTTCACATGATTACAAGGACAGTGGACCTTCCTCGTAAGTCATGCTTTTGCATTGCTAAAAAAAGGAAAGAAAACGCTCAACAACCATGAGCATAGCAGATAACCAAAAGTTCCTCTTATCTGTTTCTAGGATAGGAACATATGAAATTGGCCAATACATTGAATCAGATTGAAATTTACTTTGTCAACAATGGGTTACCATTCGCATTCTCATTCTCCTTAAACAGGAATTGTTGTTTCAAAAACTCTCATAGTAGCCTTCTGTGCCTGAAAGTAAATATACATATATAGATATAGATATGAGACGCTAATCATGGGAAATTCATGTGAATAAGAAAATTTAATGCAGCAAAGAAAGGGGAAGAGAAGAAGACGGTATCTCACTTCTTTGTCCCATTTTGTGCGGATGGTGATAGTTAGGAGAGACAATGCTTGGACTGCTAGTGCACCTACGTTTCCCAGCCAAAGGCCCTATGCATGCCCATATTTTAGAGAAGACTAAGTGAGCATTATAAAAAGAAAGCAGTCTAAGGGAATGGAAGGATTAATAGAATTCTTACCTTGCCACCGGCATGGAGGACGAAAGCTAATAAAACTCCACATGGAATTCCCACACAATAATAGGATCCAAGATTGACGTATGCACCAATCTTCTGCCAACCACATCCTCTAGCGGCGCCTAATTGTTTTGACACCCATAGTTAACCACCATTTAGCTATGCTATGCTTATTCTTAAGCTTGAGTCTTGTAACAGAATGGTGGGTTAATGAGGATGGTAGCTTGTGTATTTCAACTGGAAAAGGAAAAGGTTAATAGAAAAGTATTCTTAAGTTCACCTGAAAGAACGCATTGGAGACCATCGAAGATGTTGGATCCTGCAATTATAGGTAACATGACTGCCACGTATTTGATCACCTGAACCTCATTGCTATAAGCATAGCCCCATACATTTCGAATTGATATCAGTACTGTTCCCACCAGAACACTCTCAGTCATGGCCAAGCCAAGGACCACATATATGGCTAAGCGTGCTCTTTGAGAATTCCCCGCTCCTAATTCATTTGAGACCCGAGTGCTATACAGAAGAAACATTTTTGTTGTGTCAAGCTGTAAACAGGCAACTGAAAATTGCAGGAAGGCTGAGGCATTCTCCATTGTGTTACAGCTCAATTTTAGACTTTGTTCGTTTTTCCATACAAAGCATTTATCCTAAATGTCACAGTTGAGGACCCAATTGGAAGGAATTTATTAGCAGCAAAAACTCACCTCACAGCATTACTCAGTCCATAAGGAATCATCCAAATTGTTGTTGCTGTATTAAGGCTGCAAAGAGATCTTCTTTAGATTCACAGTCAGAGCAAACTTGCAGCGAAGTGGATTGAACTGCTAGATTCTTAAGACTCAACAAATTAAGCATCTCAGTATATATATTTTATGAAGATACTAACCTAATAGAGAGCACTGATGTTTCTAACTTTGGGTTTGGGAGAAGACCGGATAGAAGAACCATCGTTTCAAATGACCAACTTTCCAAGCTGTACAAGATCAGCAGAAGTATCAGAATCAGCCGTATATAGTGAATAGATGATCATATATATTTCTAGAAATCCATTTAGTTTCTAAGTTCATGAAGTAACTAGTAATTACCAAATCATGAGAGCTGAAGGAATGGCAAGCCTCAGAAAGTAGGGAATGTTATGCAGGGCTTCCTTGGAAAAGCCTGTCCAAGTTTTTGTGCACAAAGAAGAGAACTTTACATAAAGTGCCAACAGCAATACATTCATCCAGTAGGAAAAACAGTTTGCCAAAGCAGCTCCTTTCATTCCAAGTCCAGATTTAAAAACCAGAATCCAGCAAACTGGGAGGTGAAGCAAAGCCGTGATTCCAGAGATAAGCATTATGGGAAATACTATGTTCTGTGTCTGTAAGAATTTGACGAGGCATTGTAGAAGACCATATGCAAAGATGGTTGGAATCAAGAAGCGTGCATATATTCCAGCTTGAACAGCCACATCTTCATCTTGGCCTAGAGCTTCTAAAATTGATCTTGTATTTGCCCAAATGATAGCAAGTGGTATGCAGGCAAGTGAAAGAACGAACATGGCTCTCTGTGTGTGTATTCCCAACATGTGATACTGCTTGGCTCCATATGATTGACCACAAAATGTATCAAGGGCACTTGACATTCCTAACTGTTTCATCAAGGCGACACAATAAGAGGAATCAGGTCAAAACTGTTTCATCAAGACGACACAGCATGAGGTATCAGGTCATTTTAACCAAGAATTTCATATAATACTACAGTATTTCCGCTTATTATGGGGAGAGAAGAAATCGGTTGAAGAACAAATCAAATACATGTACAACATATCGGACCCATTTGTTCTTGATTATAGAAAGAATCAACTTGATCTGGATTTAGAAGATAGTTCATTTGTATAATGTTGTCGATAAATTAGCAGATGTTTTTATTGACACCAAAAGGATGACTAAATTGCTCTTTTTCGAATAGATCCAGGTGGGAAATTTTTTTACTGTTCTTACAGATCAATTTGCACTGCACTTGAATTGAGGAAGGCTATTAGGAGCAAGTGCATAATTAGTGCTCCAGAAGTAACTCAAGCAAAGCAATCACTTTCCAAAGAAAGTTTAGTACCAGTAGGTGAGAAAACCTATACAGAGATTCAAATTCTTCAGAAACATGTTTTAAAGACTTGCTCTTCTTCATCATTTAAACTGAAACTAGAAAGCACCATCTTAAGCTATTCAAAGCCAATTTGTTGGACAACACCTTCCACGATATATTATCCTGATAACGAGATCTAGATTGGCTAATGACCAGGAGCAATTAAGAACAGTTACATTTTTAACAATGTTAATAATAAACAATAACCATGTTGGATGGCAGCAGTTGACTAATGATTATGAATCGAAGCATGCAACGACAAGAGAGCAGACGAGGTTGTTTGCTTAATTATTCTGCGGCCAAGTTTTCTTTAAAGAGGAACCAGGCGTCCAGAAATGAATAAATGCGCCACAAGTTGTCTACCAATGTCTAGGAGAGTAAAGAATCACGCAGTTCGGGTCATTTTCCACTACATGGGTCCTCTCAAGTTTGTCTATAATTCATAAACGAACGTCAAGTCACGACAAACCTAACCTAACCAGTGTAACATATTTAAATAGCAAAGTGAAGAAGATTCCTTGTACGTTGCATGTTCGCTTAAAAAATGATGTGAGCTTTAAACAAACTGCATTATATGTTATAGACAGACATACTATGAATCTATTGGTCTGACCAAAGTACTTTTCTTTTTTGTATGGATTAATGACCAGAACTACACAATAACAGATCACTCTTCTCTCTTGGTAGATCAACTCAAACGAACATCAACAGCATTCCCAAGAGAGGCTAAATGATGACAGAAGAAACCAAATGGTTGGACTTGAATCTCAAGTATGGTCGCTGTACTCTATTACTAGGTTGAAGAGGGAAAGAAAGCTGGAGATAAAAATAGAAGAAAGCAAGAAAAGGATCATTAATGTTGAAGGAAACAAAATGAGGGCTAGACTTAGACTCCTTTGTAATCTATGCCTTGAAATTGTCTGCAACTCATATAAATTGGTAAACGTACTAGTTATGCGTCTACATGTTCTCTTGAATTCAACATGCATGCTTAAATAGTATGAAAGTCCAAATGATGAGCTTTAAAAAAGCAGAACCTTTTCACTTTCACGTATGCGTAGAATTTTGAACTATTTGCATAAAAGAAAACGTATGTGTAACTTACCATCAAGCTAAAACCAGTGACAGTAGCAAAGGAAGTCGCCATTGAAGCAGCAGAAAGGCTTAATTCACCAAGATGACCGACGAACATCACAGATATCATCTGTAAACAGAATTGCAACAGACTTACAACTATTAATGGCCCTGCTAGCCATAACTGCTGCTTCAGTTCATCAACGATTTCCAATTTTCTAATACCACTTTCATGGCTTCTCTGTTTATTCCCAAGCTCATCATCAGCACCATCGCATGCAACTCCAATCAAAGGAGCATTCAGAGACGACCTTTGTTCCTCACTCTCCATTTCGTTTGCATCCACGCACTTTCCAATAGTAAAAAGTAGAAGAGACTGGAGCTTTTATATACTAGTGATACTCGTATCACATTAATAATTAATGGTTTTCTGGATGGCAAAATAATCATTTTTTACTTGAAGGAAATTTGTTCGTGATGAAACTGAGTTCGAATGATCACCTTAAGATCAGGTGATAAAAAAAATTAACGGCTGAAAAATCGTAAGAAGTTGTAGTTTCAGAAATTTTTTAATTTTACCGTGTTCATCTTTAGCATAAACAAAAACAAAAACAAAAATAATCAAAAGCGAAATAACTAATAACATCAGAAATTTGGCAATGCAGTTCGATACATCTTATCTTCGTCCGCAGGACCTTTACCCAGCTTAATACTTTTACCGAATTACAATAAATATATCCAAGGCTTTACTGAGCCAATATTACTCAACTCTTGATATCTCTTAACCTCACTTCCCGTTAAAGTTTTTCACACCCAATAACACGACCGACTCGTGTTAACCTTGTCAGAGGGTTTTTCTAAACAATTTTTAATTAAAAGATAATGAATAAAAAATAACTCAAGTGATAAATGAATCAACTAAGAATAAAAACATAATACACTTGAGACAGAAAAGAAGATAACTTCCTAATCGGTTTATCTCCTCCGAAATAGATATGGAAATTGTTCACCAGCTGGACTGACCCACGACAATTCCAAAATCAGACTATGGCTGCTCAGTTTACAACTGATAGAACATACACGCAGTCCTCAAATAACTTTTAGCCGGAAACCAACATGTAAAGAGAGAGACACTCCCAACTGTGTGCTCTCCAACAATCCAATATCAAAACACAAGAGTCCCAAGGTTCTTCCCTCACGTAAATCATCCAGCTTCAACAATTCTAATTAAATCATGTGGGACATGACATATACCATCCACTCAAAAAATAGAAGACACTCATGTGTCTTTTACGCACAGCCAAGGAGGATAAGTCTTCATTCAACAAACAATTAAACCACCGTCTATATCCAACCCAAAAAAAAACAAGCACACCTATATCCAACCCAAAAAAAACAAGCGCACCTACAACTGTGTTTTTCCAAACTACAATTAGCGCACTTTACGCAATTGACACACATCCACCAGATTCTCGTCAGCCCCTTATGGAGACATACATGATACACACCATAAAGAGCCACACTCCAACACGTAAAAAAAATTCACTTAATTCCTATCCCAAAAATCTAGCAGTGGACATATCAATCACCAACATGATAATAATAGACTTCAATTTTGTATAGGATTCTTTCACAGCTATAAGTGTAGCAACCACATCTCTTTGAATCCAAGTCCAATTAATATCCTGTATGCCCAATCAATAAATAAGATGTCAAAACTAAATAAAAAGATATATACTATATATTTTAACAATTTCCCCCTTTCTGACATTTTTGTCACAACTCTTAAACTCCCCTTAAATAACTTAATTGGACATATAATTATTAAATCCACAATGCTCCCCCTCAATTTAAGATTCAATAGGCAACACAAGTACAACTCAAGCATAAACAACAAATCACAGAAGATTAAATACAACTTCAGTCAAGTCTTATCTTCTCCTCCTTTGGGACAACATATGCCAAAAATACTAATTCAAGGAGCATCGGGAAAGTGTAGAACTCACAGCTTTAAGTGGCAAAGAGCATTAGTAGCCACTTGAATGATACTGTCAATTTTCTCAATTTCAGTAAAGAGAGCTACATGAGAATTGATAGAAGTCATCTCCCAAACATCCGAGGGGCTAGATGTGGTGTACGGCAAATCCACTACCCGTGGTTGACAAAAAATCCTTGGAGAAATGTTCATCAAGGCCACCAACTCAAGTATACTCGACTCTATCCTAGGAACTTCATTGGCATTTAAAAACTGAGAGATTAAGCACGGAAAGTGTAGTAAAGAATGTGGCTTACTCTCAATGGCCAATATAACTTCAACAATGATGTGTCCAAGAATGAATCGCACCTTAGTATCGATCGCATAAATCAATTTGACCTATGTCAAGTAACAGAAACAACGTGTGTGCTTGGCATCCAATTGGTCACAACTAATTTAAAGAGCACGAAATACTTTTGAGTAAGCATTGAGGAATGAAGTATAAAGCTAGACGACCATGCAGTCAATTTTCCACCAGTCAGTACGGTAGCAATTAAGTCGTTTGACACATTCTAATCATCATCATAAATTAGATCACCAATCAAATTATCAAATCCCATAAACATATTTAGATGAGAAGCATCAAAGCGGACTACCCAACCCCGCACATATACTACTCTATAACTCATAGAAGTCTCATTCAGAATATCACAAGATAAATTGCAGTAAAATTCTTTTACCAGGTCTGAATCATAGTGTTGCGGAAGCAGTAAGGCTTGCAGCATAAATCGCTCCTATAATAAAGTGTTTAGACCATATTATTGAAACTCCTCTAAGTTGATTGGGTGATTGAGAACAAACCCGATAGTGTTGAGAGTTGCCCATTTTTGTTCAGCTGCGGAAGAATAGAACTTGAAGGAAATCGCATTATCTACTGTCAAGCGGATAGAAGAATTACGTCAAAGTGGTCCCTTCCTTGCGGTTAAGGTAACGACTTTGGGCATGACCAGCTCCCATAGTGTCACGGGCGGTGTGTACAAGGCCTGGGAACGAATTCATCACCGTATGGCTGACCGACAATTACTAGCAATTTCGACTTCATGCAGGCGAGTTGCAGCCTGCAATCCGAACTGAGGACGGGTTTTTGGAGTTAGATTTCTAAGGAGCCGTAAGAGGCATAGTTGGTGGAGCAGGTGCTGCGGGAGTCTCATCGAAATTTGAAGTAGAGTCTTCAACCATGAATAATATGACTTGAGTAACATCATCATCTGAATCTGGTATTTTTTTCGAATAGAGATAGTTTCGGGAATAACAATAGGAACCGTAGAAGATAGCCCAGCCCTGGTGAATCTCCTGCCAGGTGTCGGATTGAGCATTAATCGACTAGAATGAAGTGTTGAAGCTGTTGTCTTCTTTTCTAACACCAAAGGGAACTTTTTTTATGCCCATGTTTTCCAAAAAACAGCAAAATTCCAACCAAAATCAACAAATTAAATCAACCTTGAAGTGAAAAGAGGCAATACCATAAAGAGAAGATATGGGTCTTTAGTGGAGGTTCACAAATTTCACATATTGATTGAGCCAAATTTATACTATAAATCAGGCCTACTTTCTTAAGTAATTATGCACTTGTTGACTCCTGATTCATGATTTTTATGCTTAATTGGGTTCCTTACATCGAGTTTTTATAATTTGCAAATTGTCAGTACTTTGTCATCAATTGATGTTAATTCTGCATAACTGTTATTGGAACAATTGATACTGCAAATGTTTGTATTTTTGTAGGAACAATGGAGTCAACCAGAAAGTCAATTGGTCGTGAGAAACT
>JANKOE010000007.1:30070008-30080025 GCA_026284465.1 Erythroxylum citrifolium | reverse complement strand
AAACGAAATACATGCATATATGAAAGGAATACCTCATAATATATTATTAACAAATCATAATGTTAATACATGAATCAGATATGTACATTGGCCTAGGGCACACTACTAACAGTTCATAACCTAGTCATGCTCTCCTAACCGATCCCTCACTTTCTTTCCACCAATCTTTTTCAAATCAACACCAAAGGCTACCAATTTTTATGGACAGATAGGAAAATGTGTTAGAAATCTCTTGGTTTAAGAATCACTTCATTTGGAGGTCGGATGATAAAGTTATTGCCAAAAGAATCAAATATGGTCTTATTCTCAGATGGATCAGAAGAAGGGCTTAAGTCACAAATGGATCAAACGAATTGCTTAAGTCACAAATGGATCAGAAAAAGTGCTTAAGTCATAAATGGATCAGATGAAGTGCTTAAGTCACAGATGGATCAGACGAAGTACTTAAGTCACGGATGGATCAGAAAAAGTGCTTTAGTCACAGATGGATCAGACAAAGGGGTTAAATCAAAGAATCGAACGAAGGGATTAAGTCAAAACTGAATTAGACTAAAGGGTTCAATCAAAGAATCAGACGAAGGGATTCAGTCAAAGCTGAATCAAACTAAGGGATTCAATCAAAAAATCAGATGAAGTGATTCAATCAAAGCTGAATCAGACTAAAGGGTTCAATCAAAGAGTCAGACGAAGGGATTTAGTCAAAGCTAAATCAGACGAAGGGATTCGATCAAAGAATCAGACGAAGTGATTCAGTTAAAGCTGAATCAGACGAAGTGATTAAATAATCAGATGAAGTAATTCAGTCAAAGCTGAATCAGACTAAAGGGTTTAATCAAAGAATCAGACGAAGTGATTCAGTCAAAGCTGAATCAGACTAAGGGATTCAATCAAAGAATCAGACGAAGTAATTCAGTCAAAGCCAAATCAGACTAAGGGATTCAATCAAAGAATCAGACAAAGTGATTCAGTCAAAGCTGAATCAGACTAAGGGATTCAATCAAAGGATCAGACGAAGTGATTCAGTCAAAGCTGAACCAGACGAAGGCTCGGTCTAAAATGAACCAGACGAAGGTTCAGTCTAAGAAAGAATCAGATGAAGGTTTAGTCTAAGATGAACCAGACAAAGGCTCAGTCTAAAATGAACCAGATGAAGGTTTAGTCTAAGAAGGAATCAGACGAAGGTTCAGTCTAAGATGAACCAAACAAAGGCTTAGTCTAAAATGAACTAAATGAAGGTTCTTTTACGGGGTCTTCCTTACATAACCAAAAATTCTAAGTCAATAACTACACTTTCCAAAGCATCTCCACTTATCTAATCTCTCAACTCCGATATCCCAAAATTGCATACTTTATACCATTGGAAAGCTAAGACGAAAAGCTACAACTCCTAAGAAGACAACTTTGCCAAATTCAGCCTATATTAAGACAGTATTTCCCCTGAAGTCAAAACACGCATTTACCCTTATGAAAGACTTAAAAAATTTTCCAAATTCGCTTCCTCTAATGCAATATCATTCTTAACAATTCAACTACCAATTTTTATTTCATTAAACTCTCTAATCTTTCCTCATTTGACTCATCACATTCAACTACATCTCATCATTCATAATTCCTATCATTCTTATCCATAACATCTCACTTATGTGTGTATATATATATAAATAACAACAATTCATGTTCCAAAAATCATCATCTTATGTTGATAACCTCTTCAAATATACTTAATTCTAACTCAACATCATCCATACACAATCCATATTTCATTAATAACAAAAGATATGAGTTTTACAAAGCTTTAATGGTATTCCAAGCCACATTACATCATCCGTATCAAAATCTCAAAATACAAAAGGTACAAAACCCAATAATTCTCGACATGCATCTTAAGCCTTGTTTTTACAAAATCTAACTCAAATTATAAAAACATTTCAAGCGTAGAATGATGCCTCGAATCTTGGTTACTTGATCTCATTCTCTTCACCTGAAGATGGGACGAAAAGCGGGTGAGCTTGAAAGCTCGTAGGTAACAATTTATAACCAAAAAATAAGTAAAACCTTTGAAATGTTCATTTCTCAATACAAAGTTCTAATTGAATTTATAAAACGTATCGTTCTCAAATTCTCAACCAAAATTCACAAATTACAAAACATGAATGCATCAAACTTGTTAACATAAGTACATCAGAATGGTTTGGGTAGATCCATAAATATGGCGAACTACACATTTCTATATAATGGTCATGTGTAGTCGTAAACTTGGCGTACTATCGCAATCTCACATAGTGGTTTTGCGTAGACATAAACATGAGGGAGTCCATGAAGGAGCTCCGTGCTATTAGCGGGCAGACAGGAGAAGCCTTTAACTTGGTCAATGTGCACGTGAAATACTTGAATAGACTACACCGAACCCACATAACATGCAATTCACATCTTGTAAACATATTGCCCAAAATGACACTTTTCTGAAACTTGATTTTTCATAAACATGAGATATTTCAAAAACTATTTCCAAAAAATTTATTTCATAAACATGTATCTTTTCTAAAAAGAATCATTTTCAAAGTCTTTTCATAAATCATCACACAATTCATATAACAAACATATGGCAATTTCTCCATTCATTCAAGAAGTAATAAATGCAGCACTTTTGGTGCAATTGAAATCATTAAACTTCATTGATTCAAAGAAAACATTAGTGGCTTATTTACTCTATTATAAACATGTACCCACCTTAATTTCCTTGCTTAAAGACTTGCTCAAAATGCCTCTTCTCTTACTCCTCTTGCCTTTTTTAATTTCCTTCATCAATGGCAAAATCCCATTCAATAGGAATGCAATTAAAAATCCCATAATACAAAATCACTAAAATTGATTCTAGAATACTTAAACTCATGCATTTTCTAAGCTTCATGAACTAAAATCCTTCCAAAAATCCAAAATATTCAAAATGATCTTACTTTGATTCTTCACCAAATGAAGAGTTTCTTAGCTCTAATGAAAGCTCTTCTCTTCCTCTACCTTTTTCCCTCCTTGAACAACTTCAAAATCTCTCTTAAAAACCAAGAAATAATGAAACCCTAACTTTCTTTACTTCTTTTCTCTCCTCTCCACAAAAGCTCTCTTCTCTTTCTTTCTTATTTTCTCTTCTTTTCTCCCAATTCACGTTTTTTCTTCTCTTAAATAACAAGACAACATTTCTTCTTCCATTTCTACCCTTAATGAGTGTGCAAAGTCCATTTTGCCCTTCCTTATAAGCCTTATGTCATTTATCTTTAAGTGTCTTACCAAAAATACCCTTTAACATTCTTATAACCTTAACACTTTAATTCCATTAACCAATGTAGTAAATCCTACTAACTTTAACATAATTAAATAACTCCAATTTACACATTCAATCTCCCAATACCTCAATGGAATTATAAGAAATGAAGTTGTTATAGGAGATTGTGTTCTTCCTCGAGATCGCTCTTCTTAATTTTAACTTATTATGAGATGTTACATGTTCAAGTTCAATTACACATATGTAAATGTTCTATAAAGGAAAAGGTACAGGCTCTCAATAATTAAAATTAGCCACGCAATCCAGTTATCTACAAAAAAAGGCTTGTGTAAAATTAGAAAAGGAACACAAAAAGAAAAAGTGCTCAGATGAAAAGTGATAATAGAATAACAACATAGCATAAAGAAAGACCCTAAATTTGCTAGAAAACTTTTGCAATTGCAACTATTGTTTGTTCAACACCTTCGGGAGTATGTGCCAAACTTGTAAACCCAACTTTAAATGTTGATGAAGCAAAGTACACACCTTCCTCTAACATCCCTCTATAGAACTTAGCAAACTTGGCAGTGTCACTTCTCTTTGCATCGTTAAAGATGTAAACAGGACCTTCTATGAAGAAAAGTCCAAACATCCCACCTATATTATCACCACATATAGCATGTCTAGCCTTCTTCCTAGCATCTAAAATGCCTTTAATAAGTTTCTTTGTAATCTTATCCAAGTATTTATAACTTCCTGGCTACTACAATTGCTTCAACATGCACATACCTACTACTATAGCCAAAGGATTCCCACTCAAGGCTCTTGCCTGGTACATTGGACCTACAGAAGCAACCACTCCTTGATATCCCTCCTCCCTCTATACGCACCAACCAGTAGACCACTGCTGATAATATTCCCAAGGGTTTTGAGATTTGAAGTTGTATAAAAATACTCTTTAGATCCATCGTATGATAGATGGAATCCAGTCATAACTTCATCAAATATCAGGAGAGCGTTATGTTCTTTGGTGATCCTAGAAAGGGCATTAAAAGAGTCTGGTTTAGGAGGTACAAATTCCTACAACTGGCTAAAGAATTAGTGTAGCAATTTCTTCTTTATTTGTCTCAAACAATTTCTCAGTGGCTTCAAAATCATTGAAGGGGGCAATTAGAGTCTCATAGGTTGCTCTTTTAGGGACACTAGGATTCAGAAAGCCCTAGTGTTGCAACACCACTGCCTTCTTTAATTAGGAACGAATTAGTATGACCACAATAACAACCCTCAAACTTGATAACCTTCTCTTTTCCAATGAAGGCTTGAGCTAGCCAAAGCACACCCCCCTGCAAGCTTCAAACCGGTGAGGATTGAAGAATAATCAGACCGTGAGTTTTATACATAGTTATGGAACTCACTTTCGTTTAAAAATAAGAATCTCACATCAGCAAGAAGTGGGTGTCACTAATATACAAAATTAAAAAAAAGGACATGGCATTTAACTGACGGAGTATAACCTCCGCTAGATTTTCCGTCCTTATAAAGTCTGTTTTAAATATTTTGTAAACGTTAAGTTTCAACTTCAAATGCTCCAAAATGTTATGGTTCAACTTAGATTCTAGTGTAAATTTTAGGGTTTTAAATATACTTTTGGCTTTATTCTTTAAAGTCAAATGTATTGTGTATTGGCTTTAAAAATTAAATAAATAAATAAAATTTTATTATAAACACTAATGTAGATTTAGTGTAATTAACTAATAATTTATTTTACAAGGCTGTTTATAATGCAGTTGCATTTAAAAAAAAGGAAGTAAAAAGAAATATATCCCAAAATGGAATTTTTTTATAGGTAAGTTGGAAAGAAATTGCAATTGGAATTAAAAATAAAAGTTTTTATGAGGCATTAAGCTAATTTCCATAAATAATCCAAATGCCTTTTAAACATTAATGCATCGTACTAATCTAAAATACACTTAATCCACCAAAAAGATTGAACCAGCAAACGTGTTTTTCCTTACTAATTGCCGTAATTCTGGAAAGTTGATGTATAATTCTCATAACAAAGATATCAACGATTGTCGCAATTCAGATAACAACAGTTAAGGACAAATAAATAAATAAAAAGGAAAGGAAATAGGTCATCGTTTAAAGTTGATTTGTGATTTTAAAAGCCAAACTCAATATATGGTACACAATCTTACAGAAAGCAACGGATTATGGACAAAATCCATGCAAGGATAAGCATGTATACTAATAAACGAAGACAAACGATCATGAATGCGCTGTTCAAGATCTTGATTTTGGTTACTTCTACAGAAACTAAATCTTTTGTTATTCATTATCAATCTTATTCTGTACAATCTGTATCTTCGGTGATGCCATTATGTCCTTTTTTTTCTTTACAAAAATCAATACTAAAACTTTTTATTAGACATTATTAGCTAGAGACATTAATATGAATCATGTATTGACAGCATTTAACTCCAAGATTTTAATTTGCAGAAATATTCTTGATAACTTTACCATAGAAGGAATTTGTTGTGATCAACCCAATTGGAGGAAATCATTCCTCGAGTTTCCATATAACCATTTTACGATTTATATATATATATGCGAAATATTTGTTCGATAAATATGTAAATATCGAAAATGACTTCTGGAAAGCTTTCAAAAGCTCATTCTCTTCACTTCAATTTCCAATCTATAGTACTGTTTTTCCTCGTAGCTTGTTCCTCCATAACCAATGCAGAATACAAGCCAAACAGTGGAGTGCAAATTGGGAGAACAATTACAGTTGATCTAAATGGCAAGGGAAACTTCACTAAGGTGCAGGATGCCATTGATTCTGTCCCATCGAAAAACAATGTCTGGACTCTTATCAAACTAAAAGCAGGTGTTTACGAGTAAGTAGATTATTCCCATCTCGATCAGGATATTGTTCATTTGTCAAATTCTAGCCCGTTCAACTTGAAAATAAGGAATGGTTTGTAAACTTATTAATATTTCATGTAGAGGACAAGTCACTATCCCTCAAGATAAGCCTTACATGATTCTTCAAGGAGAAGGATCTGACACAACTGTGATCCAAGTAAACGAGGCTGGCAGCTCCTGTAATAGCGCTGCTCTTATTTTAAGTGCAGAGAACTTTGTAGCATCCGACATATTATTCCGGGTAGAGCCAAATATGTGAACTTTGTTGGAATTATACGATATATATGTATGGGCAGTTGAATGATTGATGACCTGGTTAAAACCTGTTAATCTCTGCAGAACACGTATAACCTGGATCAAAGTCATCCGGAGCGACTGCTGTGGGCACCAGCAGCTACATTGTGGGCAGATAAAGCAAGCTTTTATCGTTGCGGATTCACTAGCAAGCAAGACACCTTGTCAGATTTGATTGGTCGTCACTACTTCTACTCTTGTTACATTGAAGGTTCTGTGGATTTCATATGGGGAAATGGCCAGTCATATTACGAGGTTTAAGAATAATCATTCATCATACCTAGCTTTTAAAAAAAACACTATTACATATAGAAAGATTAATCTTTACGTCAGAAAAAACAAATGCATGGATTTTGTGCAGCTCTGCGTTCTGAATGCAACTGGAGGTGGTTTTATCACAGCCCAAGGCCGGAAAAGTGAGGATCAACCAACTGGATTTGTATTTGTTAAATCTACTATAGTTGGAGTCGGTCCTACCCTCTTAGGAAGAGCTTATGGACCTTACTCCAGAGTGTTGATTCAGAATGCTAACATTACCGCCAACGTTCAGCCTGAAGGCTGGTCGGCATGGTCGTTTGTGGGTCATGAGTAAGTTCTTCTCCTACCTATTTATAATGTACATATTGTCTACCACCACAAAAGATTTTGAAGTGTGATTAGCTAATATATTATCTCACAGTTTGGTTGATATATAATCAATTTTGTTTGCGAAGGGATAAAATTACGTACGCTGAACAAGGCTGCGATGGACCTGGATCAGTGATGTCCAAGCGAGTACCATGGATGAAGACTTTGACTGCTGGGGAATGGGACTATTTTACCAATATTCAGACTTTCATAAATCAAGATGGATGGATTGTTCAACCACCTTCATTGCTTTAATTATGTAATCTTTCATATATTTAGAATGTCAAATCTTGCTTTTGTTGTTTTTTTTTCCTTCTTCTTTTCTGAAGTTGAACTGCGATTTGGACTTGCACAATTTACGGGGATGGCTCTTATGAGATCTACGTAGTATTCTTTTAGATAATCTAGTATTCGAATTGGCCACCTACGTGGTCTGCGTGTTTGCATTTATCTCTCACATATGTAATGTAATATGCGTCAATTTTCTCATTTTATGATTAAAAAACGGTTTAATTATATTCACAAATGAAAGGCATTACCATAATTATTATTATGATTATTTTGTTAAGTAAAATATTAAATATATATTAAATTTTATAATATTGCATATCATGATTTATTAAATATATATTTCTATTTTTCACTATTAACACCTATAGAATTTACTGTATTGAATTGTTATGAAAATACAGATATCAAATAAAATTTAAAAAATTTTGAAAAGTAAAAAGGAATTTTTATTATAGTTAAAAGTATATTTACTTAATAAGGAATTCAAAACATTAAGCCTACCACCATATTTACAATATGATTAAACAACTTCCTAAGGTAGTATAATAGGCTGCAAGATAGACAACAAAAAGAACCACTACAAAATACCACTTATACTTCATCTCTATGGAAAGAGTGGGTTGAATATTGCATGCCAAGATATGTTTTCTTTTTAACTCCCATTGTTGGTATTTGAGATTTTTCTTTTTCTTCTTTGCTGGTTTCCTTTTTGCAGTTTTGGACTACACACAAAAATCTTCTGGAATGTCAGAGATTTGGGTTGTATCTGATAGGGAATTACAGTCCTCTATTGCCAAATCTGAACTACTTTATCGAGAGGAAACTATTGTCACATAAGTAGAAGAATTACAATTCAATATCAAGACGTGCTCTGCTCCAGGATGTTCTACATTTTGAGAGATGATAACTCCAACACCCTAACTTGTCACATAGTTATCACTAGAGTTTATCATTTTTGTCTGCTCTTCATACTCCAGCCTAGCCTTAGAAGTCACATTTTGCCAAATAATTGTTAATAGAGTCAGCATGTTGGTCCAATCAATTTGACATTGCTCCAAATAATGTGAGGTGAAGTGATCCACTCCACTATCTAGACTCTCCACATTGTCTACACTAGACTTATCCATAGTTGTCTGTTCTTACATTATATCGACAATCTCATTCTGTTGAGTAACCACTACAACCCTCCCGACTCCTTGTTCCTTAGTAATTTGTGTTTAATATAAACTTTTTCAATGGACTTGCCTTTTCTCATTCTCTGCAGAATTTCTAGTTGTCTTACTTTGTATTACATCAGCAGAACTAGGATCACCTTGATTTTGGCTTATGTCCCTCTCAGTTGAAGGAATCTGGGTAGGCTACTCATGAACGTCCTGCTAAACTCCAATATCATCTTCAACTTTGACTGTTGACTATTCAATCCCCTTTAACTCCTCTTTCCAATCTACTTTATACCTCTTCCCAGTAGGAACCCATTTCTTGACAGAATTGTGTGGCTTCCATGGGTACGATAGTTGTATTTCTCCTTTCACCCTCTCCCCAGATTCATTAAGTTGCATAATTAGAAGACAATCTGGTAGTGTAGCCTTTCGACTGACTTCGATGCATATTTTCGCATATCCTATCATATCCATACTTGATGTTTGTGCATCCATACTCAATGGTTTACTCAAGGAACTAACAAGAAAACTTAACCCTTCCACAGTCCACAATTCAAGCAGTAGGTTATGGAAATGTACCCAAATTGGAAAAACTTTAACATACTCTCTATTAAATGCAATCCCTGGCTTCCATTTATGTAGGAACATGGGTTGTCTCCCGATAGACTAAGGACCTATTCCAATTATTTCATTCAGATTATCATCTGAATCAAATTTGAAAATAATCATGCCATCATCAATGAGTAGAGTTTTCTCCAGACCTTGTTTACTCCACCGTGCACTAGCCCAAACCTTGATAATTGGAAATGTAGGACATTTGCTCTAGAATGATCGCACCAGTGCATTCGACCACGCTCTTTCCCCTACTTGCAGGAGCTCAAGTGGGGGACAAACGATGTCATCCTTCATGACATCTAGGTAATGCTTCACTTATACCTTAGGTTTTTAAAATTGAGCTTTTTTGCTCCGTACACCAGCAGTCAAGGAAAACTAACGGGATCTTATATACTCCAGAAACACCAACGCCAATGGCATCTCCGGGTTCAGTTCTCTGTACGACTTCACATGAGAGAGCAGGGAACTCCTCCACAACTTGAATAAGTAGCCCACCGTTGTCAGTAGTAGTCAACACCATGGACGCTACTACGGAAGTCGTCTTAGCATTATGGGTGTTGCCACTTGCTTCTCTTATAAGATCTAAAATTGGGTCTGTTGTATATTGGATCACCTTCGTTAGATTTTGTAACACCCAAATACCCCCTGGGAGGATACATGGATGCCACCCAAGACAGTACAATCAATCACACTGATATTTATTTTATTTAGTAACTCAAACCCACACACATGATTACATATCGAATATCAGAATAAAATTCCACATATTTTTATACAGGCCCAAACACGCGAAACAAAATACATTTTCGAGAAAGATAAAACAGACTCCTTTGGCCATTGCGG
>JANKOE010000007.1:30021455-30041399 GCA_026284465.1 Erythroxylum citrifolium | reverse complement strand
TTTTTGTGAAAAGAAATCGGTTAATTTAGATAAATGATTACTCACTAAGCTATAAGCTTAGCACGGTGGATTTGCCCTGTGTAGGTTCAGAGCGATGAGATTAAAGACTGGGACGAGTCAACCGCAGTGGCCAAAGGAGTTTGAGTTTTTATCGCTCGACTATGTATTTTATATAATTTATTTGGGCCGGTAAATATTCTTTAGCTTTTTGTTCTGAGATTCGATTTGTAATATATATGTGTAGGTTTGAGTTACTAAATAAAATAAATACCAGTGTAATGTTTGATTTTGTTTGTTCTGTCTTGGGTGACATCCATGTATCCTCCCAGGAGGTATTTGGGTATTACACGAGATATCATTGTGAGATTATAGAGGAAGAGGAAGACCTCGAGGTCTACATGAATTGTTTAACTACAAGCATTCTTTATTAAGAAATGTTATTGAAAGTTGTTTTCACGTTAAAAAAAAATTCTATGCTTTTAAACATGTCGAGTTATGATATTAATAATAAAAAATATATCATTATTATTTGTTGCGTTATACACAATTATATTAGAATGCATAGAGAAAGCAGTGAATTATTTGACAATTGTGTTGAAAATGAAGAACAAATTAGGGTACGTGAAAACAAATATGCAAGTGCTTAAGTAGAATATAATACCACTCCAGCACAACTTCGAAGTATGTATCGAAAGCGAGATAAAATTATTAGACAAATATGAAATGATTATATTAGTTCTGATTGATTTATGTTTCTTTTGTAAATGATACTATAAATATGATTTGAAACATTATAGTATAATTGACATCTTTTATTGATTAGAATAATTTAATATAATTTTTATAGTTTATAGAATTTTATTATATATAATTGATGTGTAAATTTATTTAATTATATAATTTCCAAATATTTTATTTTTAACCATAATAAGAAATTTCTAATTTAACCATATAATTTGATATGTTAAAATAAATAACTAAAAATTAATATTAACGTCTAATACTATAATTAAAAAATAAAAACAAGATGATGAAACCAAACATGTTTTTCTTTTTAGATTTTATTACAAATCTCAACTAAACATATATTTTTTAGATTTTTTATTACTAATCTCATCCAAACATGTTTTGTTTTTTTAATAAAGAAAAATAGGAAGCCTCAACAGAAAAATAAAAATGGAACCAAATATGTCCTTAATTTTTTATGCTTATGATCTTAAAAGTGAAATGACATTTGGTTACAAAAGTTGACATTTTAAAATGATTAAGAATTGTTCAAAACAGGTTATGCAATAATAAATAAGGTTAATAAGAAGTGGTAGATTTTAAACGGTATACAAATTTTAAATTCTTATATAATGAAGTTGAATTTTTTTGCATCTAGAGTTAAAAACTTATTTCTAAAAATTGTTGATTTAATTTAATTTAATTTAATAATATTAGATAAGAAAATAAAATTTTTCATGAGTTTAGTATGACATAATATGACCATTATAGCAAATGATATAAAATGACCATTATAGCAATTTTGATATTTTTCAGTTAAAATTTTATATTATTAATAATTTATCAATTTAATTCTTCGTAAATTAAGAAAGTTATAAAGTCAAACATATAAATTTTGAGATAAGAGAGTTAAAAAATTGATGTGTTATAATGATATGAAAAATTTCTCGATTATAATTAGGGATGGCAAAGAGTCAATCCCGTTAATTTATTAAAAATATTTTTTCAAATTACAAGTGTAAAATAAATTTTTTAATTGGGTCCAGATTTTGGTTGCCCAGATCCACCTACTCGAGACCTAACTTTTCTAAATAAAATGATATTGATTTGCTTAGAATAGTTAGACCTCAAGCTGACCTAGGCCTAGGTCTAATCTATAGACCGACCTATTGAAAACACTTGAATTCAAAGTCATGGTCACTCAATTTCATCGTTAATTATAACAGGAGAACATCGTTGTTGATATGATATCATTGTTTTGAAACTCGAACCGGACTAACAGGTTCAACTGGTTTGACCGATGACCGGTCGGCTATCCGGTCCCCGTGACTCTTAAAAACTGGTCCCTAATTGAATCAGTGAGAACCAGTGAAGGTTCAATGAATTTTTATTTTTTTATTTAACATTTTTATATTATTTGGTATATTTTTCTATTTTTTTAATATTACTAATATTATATATAATTAAATATAATTATTGCATAATTATGACGTCATATCGGTGACCAGTAAGGCCTCCGATTTGATGTCCGGTTCGGATTTCAAAACCTTGTACGATATGTTAAAAAATTTTAATATGATTTTTATATTTGTATTTTTGTTAATTTAGTTAATAAAAATACTTAATTGAAAACTACTATTATTAGAAGATTTGATTAAAAAATAAATTTATTGGATTAGAAATTCAATACACTAGAAAACTTAAAAATATCAGATCTTCCAATCGTTGAAATACTAACATAATGACTAAACAAGAAAAAAGTGAGACTGAAACTTTTGTTTACTTCTGCAGAATCACTAGGCCGCAGAAACTAAAAAGAACAAAGATGTTCTAAGCTACAATTTGCCACGTCAGCTTTGCATGACCTGCATCCGAAATACTTGTGGAAATTGAGGTTGCAACTTGGCACTATGAAGTTCTCGAAGAAGTAAAGCAAGAAAAGGAAAAATGAAATGAGCCACACAAGCGTGCAAGGTTCCAGCTTGGAACTGGCCGCCCAACAGCTGACTCCCACGGATAAGCCTCACCACACCATTTTCAGTGTCACATCCAAAGACCGAAATGTAGATTTTTTTTCACGACTGAATCATCATTTCTGATGAAACTTTGCTCAAGAGAATCTGCTCAATCAGAGACCTTTTCCCATTCTTTTGAGTTGTTGGTGGCTGCATGAGTTGTCAGGAATTCTTTAACTATTGGTCCTTCTTCAAGTTTGGGCACTTGAAGTTGTTGAATTTGGAGACATGTTCACTGTTTCACACTCTCTTTCTTTTAATTTCAATCCTTTGTCGACCAGGCAAGCATATTTATCTACACCGCCTGCTTCTCGAATTCGCCATCGCTTCACTACTCGCCGATGGTTGAACCTCCCCAGTTCAGCTTTTGGTTCATCAAGGTGACTCTGTGCATATTCCATTTGTGGGTGTTCTTTTTCTGACTGATTTGATTGATTGTTGGCCAAGTGGATTCTCTTTACGGGGGTCTTACAAAAATGGGCTATTGGCTTTGATTATTCTCGGACCTTAAAACATTTAGAGGTTATCCCTTGTTATGTGACAAAGAAAACAAAATATTGAATTTGTATCGTTCTACATAACTACTTACTGGGACAAGTTAAAGGGAGTTGGTGCCTTCCAAAGGGGAAAACGTAAGAAAGAGTGATACTTTGATTTTTGACTTTTGCCACTGTTTTTGTTTCCTAAACGATTTGAAGCGACTGATAACAATTGTTGTTAACTGGTTGGTGCTGAACTTGGAAGATGATGACGGGGATGAGCGGAAGCTTTTTATTAGTTTCAGGACTACTTTATCTTAGTTGTAAATGGGGTTACTTTTAGCTTAGTTTGTGCCATTGTCTAATTATTATTTGTTTGATATTCGAAAGCACCTCTTCTTCAAGTTCTCTTCCACAAGCGTAATAATTTTTAGGATGATGCTTAAATCTGGTTCATTTCGTTTCTCCTCACATTATATGGCATCTCCGGCAACAAATACATTAATTAGATTTATTTCTAGTCAAGTGATGCATTCATGCTGTTGTACTAGAGTTTGCTGATATTAACAGTCACCAAGCCCTTGTTTTGATGTGAAAAGAAATCTTACAGCTAATTTTTCTATCATTTCTCTTCTGGGCGATGGGGGCTATTGCAGGTTCAACAACTTTATTTCAGGGTGCTCAATTACCAATACTAACTTACAGTTGAGCGACGTTATTGCTGATGTGGAGGTCCTGCAAGATTCATCAGCTGTTGTGCCCGATTGTTCTTCCCCTATAGTCCATATCAAGTCTGACATCCTTGAGCCTGAATCTTTGGGTTTACTTTCTGAAACCACTTATGTGGACCATCTCCTGACAGGATTGACTGTATGGTTACTTGGCTAGTTGGCTTATGTTTCGTTTTTTCTTATATGATCTCTAAGCTCAGGGACAAACATTAGTCAGGGGTCATTTAAATTTTTATCACATTTTCTCTCACGACTGTCTTCTTTGATTATCAGGTATTATCAGAGGAGGAGCAGAACGCCCTTGCTGCTACTCCAGCACATCCTAATGGACTATTTGGTGAGGCTTATTGAACTTGCCCCAAGTGAATTGAGCGCTACCATTGACATTACTTTTGTTAGGCTTTGTGTTCTGTGTAGAGTGTAGGTTTTAGTTTCCTAAACTTTGATGCTGGAGTCTACCTTTTACATTCAACATAGAAGTAAAAGGTATTATGTATTAGATTTGAGACTATCTGAACAAGTATGTGTTTAAGAACCTTTGAGCACCCTCTTGTAGGTATATTTTTAGCGGCTGTCAGTATAGGGCCACAAATTCTTAGTTGTGTGAAAATTCCTTGGCCCAAGATGTATTTGAGGTTGTTGAATGATCACCTTCCATAGGAGAAATTGGCAGAAGATTGCCGTATGTGTGGTTTGCAGCTTATCTTCTTTCCTTATTGTTTCTGTTTAATAGCATATTGTCTCCACAATCCTTTTGCTGTTAGACTAGTCAACCATGAGTAATTTCAGCAGGATGCATTCCACGAAGTTGCTTCTTTTGGGATGTGGCCACTTAATTGTGGACCAGTATCCAGTCTTGCTATGCAATTATTTTCATTAAGCTTAAACTTGAAAATGACATTGAACCATAGCGTTTGGCCTTTCCTTGAGATCAATTGTATCAGTTGGTTTATGTGGCTTCTGACACGAAAGATTCACTTGTTTCAGCACTTTACGCCTGTTGCCTTGCCGGGTATCTTGTAGAACAGCTGTGGAATTTTGCTTGGCCATCTGCTATTGCATTGCTTCATCCAAGCCTTCTACCAGTGGCTGTATTGGGCTTTTTCTCTAAGGTTGTAATCCATCCAAATGGATAGACTTGAAACATGTTTTGGTGGGAGCAAATGTATTAACAGATTGTATGTTAAACAGCTTGCAATAATTGTTGGAGGCCCTTTGGTCGGCAAATTTATGGATAATTCTCCCAGATTACCTTCATATATTTCCTTAAACATAGTCCAGGTAACTTTTTGGGTTAAAGACATGGACCTCTTCTTTGATTTGTACTTTTTACAAAATGCACTCTTGTGTTTCAAATTATTAGGAAACGCCTTACTATAGGAATACTAAAAAAGGACTTCTAGGTAAATTTCTTTTAAGATTTTCTAGTAAAGACTATTACATAATGGACTGTTGTCACCAGACAGTGTTAATATAAACACGATTATGTGTACAACAGTCGATAACATGATGATTTGCATTAAAATGCCTTGACAAGTATTAACAGAAGGTTCCCTTTTAGCATTTCTAACGTTAAAAGGTGTTTTCCAGCAATTTTGAAGCATAGGGGTGCATTTTGGAAAAGTACAAACCATAGTGGAAGTCTTGAGTCTTTTACTCCATCTTTTTCTTTTTATATATATATATATCCATACTGAAAGTGGTTTGACTCTTCCAATGTCTTCGTAATATCATGTTTGTTTTAGGCAGCTGCTCAATTATTATCAGCAGCTATGATAATCCATGCCTATGGTGTTTCACCTACTTCTGCATCCTCTTTTCTCTGCCGTCCATGGTTTGCTGTGCTTGTGTTAGCTGGGGCTATTGAAAGATTATGTGGAGTAGCATCGGGAGTTGCTGTAGAGCGTGATTGGATTGTGTTGGTAGTGCTTTTCCATACTTCTCTGTTTATTTATATGCACCAATGAATTAAATTTTATGTTTTTTGAAAAGTTTATGCGCTCTCATGCTGTACTTATTTGTACAGTTAGCTGGAATCAACAGACCAATCGCACTAGCTCAAGCAAATGCTATTCTTAATCGAATTGATCTTCTTTGTGAGGTTATACTTGAACCTAAATCAGCTTTCATGCTCAAGAATTAATATTTAAATTTGTATTTATTATACATCAACATAAAGTGTGTCAATGATGTGATTGCCCACTTAATATAACCAGAGTCATATGTTTCTTAAATGATATACATGTTGCGTACATATTAGTACATAGGATAAGTTTGTGATTTTGTGGTGTGTTTAATGGAGGAAAGCTTACTTCTTGACTAAAGTTTACATGTATATCAGATAGCTGGAGCATCAATATTTGGTGTTCTTCTGTCCAAGTGTGAACCTGTGACATGCTTGAAGTTTGCTGCAGGTTTAATGATCTGTTCATTACCAGTTATGGTAATTGCTTTATGCTTTTCCTCCCACGTTTTCCTCTTTATTGTAATTCTTGCTTTCATACTCTTACCTTTTATCCCTGTTTCTCAGATTGGGCTCATTTGGTTAACAAACAAACTTTCTGTGGGAGTTCTTGACCAGACTAAGTCAATGCAAACCTGTTGCAAGGATCCCAGTGAATCATCTGTGCAAAATGCTAATAATATAGGTAACAAATGCTGACATTTTTGTTCCTTACCCAATTACAGCAACTTGTTTAAAGTAATTTTCTGTATAATCAGTGGGTCTGAGCATGGAGACTATCAAGCTTGGGTGGAAGGAATACTTGCAACTACCAGTTCTACCAGCCAGCCTTGCCTATGTGTTACTCTACTTTAATGTTGTCCTTGGTCCTGGCAGTTTAATGACAGCATTTTTAACACAGCGAGGTAAACCCCTTGGCCTAGTTTTCAGGGGGCAGTTATCGTAGATCTGGGATACACACACAGACACATATATATATGGAGTTTTAGACCCAAGCTTTTCCTAACTTCTAAAGTAGCCTGCGCATCTTTATAGAAATATTATTTTGGGAACTTTTAATAATTGCTGATGCAATTAAACATGCAATATTGTTGGCAGTAACAATCCAAGTTTTAGTTATGTTGTTCTGCGAAAACATGTAAATGCTCTTAATCACTAGAAAGCCTATTCTTTACTTCAGGTGAGAGGAAGAGACATGAAAGGAGTTTTGCATGTGCTTCAACGTGGTTGTATTCACTTATGAAATCTAATTCTAATTGTGCTTCCATGCTTGTTTGCATGAACCATTTGGATTTGTTTTACAGGGGTCAATCCATCTATCATTGGAGGGTTTAGTGGATTGTGTTCTTTCATGGGTGTTGCAGCAACATTCCTGTCTGCAACCTTGGTCAGACGACTAGGCATTTTGAAGGTTACATTATTGTCTTGTTTTAGTTGGTAGAGTTCTTCTAGGCTTCTTGTTCTTAGCCATGTACTTAAAATTTGTTTCCCTATGACCAGGCTGGAGCAACTGGACTTGTATTCCAGGCTTCACTGCTAGCCATAGCTGTTGGCGTATATTGGAGTGGATCTCTTTCAAAGCAAAGCTCCCTTATTTTCTTGGGATTGATAGTGAGAACCATCTTTTTCTCTTGTTTCCTTCGCACATGATGAGTTTTCATCAGTAGACTAGTTTTGATTTGGAAAAGTAAATTGGCCATTAGAGGGTTTGTTGCATCAAAGCAGGGAGACGTAGATAACAATGTATCTTTGTTTATGTTTTATAGTTGTTTATTGTTTCTTATACAGTATTTCAAAATTGTCACAGATTGAATCTGCTAGTCTTGGTAATGATTATCCTTCATATGCAGGTACTATCAAGGTTGGGACATATGTCATATGATATTGTTGGGGCGCAGATTCTTCAGACTGGGATTCCATCATCTAAAGCAAATCTTATTGGGACAACAGAGTTTTCTGTAGCGAGTTTGGCCGAGTCGATGATGTTGGGTGTTGCTATAATTGCAAATGATGCTTCACACTTTGGGTTTTTAGCACTGCTATCTCTATTATCTGTTATTGGTGCAGCATGGATGTTTTGCAGATGGTTACTGAATCCAACAGATGAGCAAAGAAGTCCATTCTCATTTGAGCCACACTTTTAGATTTTATGTAGGTATTCTTTTCAATTTCATAGTAAATTATTCACTTTGGGAGATAGTTTCAACTTGACTCAACTCTAGGATCAATTAGATAGCCAGAATATCACACACACGATGGTTTACTCTCTACTCAAAAAGAAGTGCGAGGTAAATCTCTGAAGCCTTGTTTTCCTTCGAAGGCCATAATGTAAAGACTATAGATTTGTATTTTGCTTCGTAATGGGCTGAAAGGAGACAAAACATTTGTATTATGCTGGTTCTCCGTGTAAATGACTGAGCTTGAACTGAAATCTGATCCTTACTGTTGTTGAGCTTCACATGTATGAAATTCTGAACAAAGTTGTAAATCGTTATTCTGCAATAAAATGTTAGTTCTGTAGTTTCACTTATGCTCATACGTCCGGTTACCTTTGTTCTTCGTACACAACCGTCGGTCAGAAGTATTATGTACCTCAATTGATCTACTCAAGGTAGAATTTCTCCTTTAGTGAGAAAGAGTTGGGATATCCAGATGTGCTACAAGAAGCTAAAGAAGTTAATAGAGAAACGCGTGAAGCTTGAGGGGTTAGGACGTGGCAAACTGTTTGCTCTTCGTATCTCTGTATTAGAAAAGCCGGCAATGTCAATGGAGTTTGGCCATTGATGCAACAACCAATGTCTACCCTGGTCTGGTGGTGGAATAACTGCACGTACCCGTCACGCTTCAACTACCCACGTCCCGAGGAATTCAACAGAAACCAACGCCAACATAAATTCAAACTTAGAACTAAACAAACATACAGTAATTACATTACATGGAGCATCAGCTTATCCTTAATTGTTTCGCACGACAGTGGAAAACATCAAACATTGCTGTCGTTGAGAGTCGTGTCTCGAAGTGATACACGTCTTTCCACCCTTTCCTTTCGTTTGTCAATTGTTTCTATTTATTTATTTTGTTGTTTTCAAGAAAACAAAAGGCTTTGGTTTCGAGTTAAAAGACATACACGTGAATCGAGAGGCTAATAAGCTTCTTATGAGATGAGAGGCACATACCGCCATTTTTATGTATCTCGAACGGACTCAGTATTCAGCAAGTCACTTACCCGCATGGGTAGCCCAGTTGGTTCCTTGGGGAGGTAATTGAGGATAAGTATTCAGCAAGTCACAGAACTGAACTGAGAGCAAAATATCATTAACCTCCCCCGTGTTCATCGCGTGTATTCTACTCCTTTCGTCACTTCTTTCTTTTCTCTGCATCTTTATATTCTTTGTCATTTGTCACCTTTGCTTGCTTGGCTCTCGATATATGTTCACCATCTTTTCACCAAACTTGACATTTTCTCTCCTTTTTCTTTTTTCTGCATGATACACGTGTGATCGTCAGATCCAACTTCTGTTCTCAGCTTATTATGAAATCATGCATTTACTACCTCTTACCAACTAAGAACACTATTTTTAGTAGAAGTATAATCTACCTATAATTACTATCTTTGTTAGGTAAGCTTATCGTGGATGTAAGATACTTAACATCGTCAGAAGATGTGATATTTTGGTTTTAAAGTTGAAAGGAATTCATAAGTCTTGTCTGAACATCCATCGTTTTAGTTGTGGGAGTAGGTTCAGCCAACCAATGACAGTGGAATTGAAGCTTAAGTCCAAGGGAGATATAATTAAGGTGAAAGATACACATGGGGAGGACAATGGAACTTAACCTCAGTGAAGTGAATGGACTCCATGTGCATGAACTAATCGACTTGTCATATCATTTTAAAAGCTACAACTCCGTCAAGCAACCTTATACCAACAAGATAGTACGTTATAATTTCTGCAAATGAATAGATTTCTATGAACTATCCTTTTTCTTTTAATAAAAGCCTCCAGGCCTTTTCCGGGAAACTATACATTCCATTTCCCGGAACTGAAAAGAATTTGCTCACGCACTAAAGTCCTACACTACTCCCAAAGACTCTTCTTGAGAAGGGACATTTATAGATTTACATGAATAGCCCACCTTGAAAATTGGGTGCATAGAGAAATAGGTGGTGGAGAAAATTTCCCATCCATCAATCCCAATATCATACTAACAAAGAATGATGTGAAAGAACACCATGTGAGTTCAGTAATGAAAAGGAAAGAGAAAAGAAAACCTTTTTTTTCTCCTTCTCTCTTTCTCAACCACTGTCAAAGATCTTCTCTCCCCATCATTTCTCACAAAACAATGCCCCACAGTTCATCATTTTCAGTTAGACAATAATTAAAAGTAATTATAATATAGTAATGTTCTCTATCTTCCTCTTAACAGTAAGTCATGTTTCCAATATCAGACATAACTTACTTTGCATTCTACAAGTTTGTCTGGCCATGTAATAGCCAGTTTTCTTTTCTTTTTAAATGTAAAATAAAAAATGAGATAAAAATCCTTTCCTTTTTCTACCAGAGGGAAGTAAGATTAAAGTTGAAGAAAAAACTTTGTTTCTTCCGTTCCATTTCCACCACCACCTTATGTCGATGTTGGTTGCTACAGTGATTGAGACTTGAAAGCGCCCATCTTTTCATGTCTATTGACACTGATAGTTGATATATCACTTGGCTTGTTCATGTCCACTTTTGACCCTCTATTTCCCTCCTCATCACTTTTCTTCTTTATTATTATCAAGCACTGTGTTGGAGTAAAGAACCATAGTTTCAGCTCAGAGAAAAGAGAAGTGGGTAAAAGAGAACAAAGTGAAAACGAAGTCATGGGTTCTCTAGGGACTGAAACAGCGAAGGAGAAGGCAATGTGGCTCTATCCCAAGATTATGGGATCTGATCCTTCTGAGAGATGGGGGCACTCTGCTTGCTACTCTAATGGAAGTGTTTATGTCTTTGGGGTACGTACGTTTTGGAAAGAACGACACTTGTTTTGTTTTCTTCTCTGCCGAAGTTAAATTTCTTTAGCTATACAAGTTTGGGTCTCGTTAGTTCTTTTCTTTTTCTGCATACTTGAATATATATCTTCTCTATATGGTCTTCGTTTTCTTTGGTTCCTTAGTGTTTATTTTTGGCAAAGCAAGCATAAACTTTCTTTCATGGTTCGTAGTTCTTTCCTAAATTTTCTTCTGCCTGTTGCCTTCTGGAATGTTAACTATAGGTTTGTTTTGGTTGTAGTTTCTTTATTTAGTTGGACAAGGTATTAAGATAAAGATGATTATCATCCAGCTTTCTTCGTATAGAACACACATCCTGTCTCTCATTCTACGTCTCTGTCAAGACTAAAACCTGCATACCAAGTTATGGTTCGTATCTTGTCAAAAAAAAAAAAGAAGAAAAGTTCTGGCCAAAAGACTCAAAAAAAAAAATAGTAGTTTGTTTTCTACTGGGACTGGATTATCTTTTTTTTTTAAATTAAGCTCGTTTTCAAGGCCAAGAACATCTTCAAGAGATGGCTTGGTGATGTTGGAGGTTTTAAAATTTTGGCTGAATTTACTAATATCTTTAGCGTATTGTATCACCTCACATGTTAATAAAACTTGCAACTATTGGAAGAACACGATGAAGAAGAAGTAGAAATTTGGGTGGGTTATGAGCGAGCCAATTTTATATTAGCATGTAGCAACCAGTTATCACACGGTCTCATATCAGCTGAGTGTGAAAACTTAAAGAAAATCTGCAAACCAAGCATTTCACCACCTATGCGTGACCCTCATCACCTGCAATTGTTTCTTTTATGCTTACATGAATTACAAGAAAGAGCAAATTTTGATAACATCTTACTTCCAGGGATGTTGTGGAGGTATGCATTTCAGTGATGTTCTTAAGCTAAACCTTGAAACCATGGTATGTAACACTCTAACCACGTCAGGAAAAGGACCTGGTCCAAGAGACAGTCATAGTGCTGTTCTTGTTGGGCACAAAATGATAGTATTTGGGGGCACAAATGGCTCCAAGAAAGTAAATGACTTGCATATATTGGATCTCGTGACCAAAGAGTGGATAAGTCCTGAATGTAAGGGGACTCCTCCCTCTCCTCGAGAAAGCCACACTGCTACATTGATTGGGGATGCTAAGATGGTCATATTTGGAGGTAGTGGAGAAGGAGAAGCAAATTACTTGAACGATGTGCATGTTTTAGACCTCAAAACCATGACATGGAGCTCTCCTATTGAACTCAAGGGTGATATTCCTGTTCAAAGAGATAGTCACAGCGCTGTTGCAATCGGTAACCAGCTTTTTGTATATGGGGGTGATCGTGGAGATAGGTATCATGGCGGTGTTGATGTGTTGGATATGGACAAATTGACGTGGACAAAGGTATTAGCTTCACGTTGCATTATCTTTACTATCTTGTTCTTATAGACTATGGTGTTCGTAATGGTTAATTCTAATTCATAACAGCTTCATGTTCAAGGATCTTCACCTGGTGTTAGAGCAGGGCACACAGCCGTGAATATTGGTAACAAGGTAAGTTAATCCCACGTAATTAGTAGAGTTTGTACTGTGGGACAAATTATGCTTTGGAACTGTCTCAATATTCAATTCATGAAAGAATTGAGTAACTCTACGTGGTCTTCAGATTTACATCGTTGGAGGAGTGGGGGACAAGCATTATTACAATGATATTTGGATCCTAGAGTCAAGTAGTTGTTCTTGGACACAGCTTCATATACGCGGTCAGCAACCTCAAGGGAGGTTTTCTCACACTGCTGTTGTCGCAGATTCTGGTATTATCATATATGGAGGGTAAGTTACATCGATAATATTGTGTTCAATAATAATAATTATATTGCTCTGGCTTATAAATTCACTCTCTGTCCTCTTGTATTCAAGTGCAGGTGTGGGGAGGATGAGCGCCCTCTTAGTGAGCTGTTGATCTTGCATCTCGAAGCTGAGAATTCCAAGAGTCCTTGTCACATTTCCCTGTCCAAGTTTTTCGGAAGTAATTGGAAAAGGGAGAAGAGGAGAGCACGCGGAATAGAAAGTAACTTGGTAACAAAACTATCTCTAAATTTGCAAGCCTCTCTAGTCAATATTGTAGGAGCTAATTCCTTTTCTGTTGTAAAGCAGAGAACGATGTTGCTTGGAACTCGTGAAACGTTCAGTAATCCAGTTCATGACCTTGAATTAGAATCAAAACAACCGTTTCAGGTTCATTCAGGTTGTTCTATAATCAAAATGTTTGTAATGAGGAGAGATTGTAGATTCCAACTTTGATTAATTCAATTACTTTTTGGCAGAGAGTCCTTATCCAAAGAGGAAAAGAACCATGAATTACAAGGGATGGGACATTCAATCAGAATTAGAAAAACATTCTGTTTCAACCTCCCAGCATTCATCTCCATCACAGTCTGATCAGGAGCCGACACCAGCTAGGAAAGCTGCTGATTCACTTGCAGTATGCCAGGGACTTAATCTGTTCACTTCGTCAAATAACATTCCAAGGAACTGCCAAATTAATGAAGTTATCAGTGACCAGAAAGAGCCCAGAAATATGGTGAAGAGGGCCCCTTACGATCTCCAATTTATAAGAGAGAATAAAAAAGCCAACCAATTTTCTGAGGCTGCTCATTCAGGAAGACAAGGAACACAATACCTATCAGCGGAACAGAAGCATGTGGAGGCTGGTTCTTCTCATAATCTGGTAACAATTAATCTATTATCAATCTATGTCTGAATTCCTAAGCTTTATTTGCTTGAATTTTTTGTTCCTGCTTCTAAGTGACATTATGTTCCGCTATGTTGCTGGATGCTCAGATTGGTGCGGAGGTACGAGGCAAAGTAGATGGAGCCTTCGACTCGGGACTGCTAATGACTGCCACAATTGATGGAATGATGTTTAGAGGCGTCTTGTTTCCACCTGTAAGCATCCATTATTTGATCAAATTAGGACCGCCGTTTTAGAAAAATGTTCAAGTTGATAGAACACAACTTTTTTGCATCAGGCTCATGGGTTTGCATCCAGAGGGACGGTTCTTGCTCAAAATGCTGCACCACCAGCAAACCCAGCCGCAGTTAAACCATTTCCAAACCTAAATCAAAATGAATCATCAAAGGCTTCACAGCCACAAATGCCATTCACAGGGCAAGAATCAAGTCGGAGCTTCAGACACAGCCATCAAAAGATGAGAGCTTTTCCAGGAATCAAAGGCACACCATCATTTGCAAAAGATTCAGAGTTAAGAAGTGATCTCCAAGGAGTAGTCTTGACCCTGGGAGGCCCTGGAAATGGTCATGTTGGACAAACTTAGATTTCTCAAGTTACCACGAATATCACATCCCTCGTAAAAATCCAAAGTAATTTTCACATTCCCTTTTGTCCAAGATGGTTGTGGAGGTTTAAAGCTTCAAGGATCGGGCAAGTAGTACTCTAGCAGCTGGTCCCAAGCTTTGGCCTTTCCTACTAATTCACCTGCAGAGAAGCAGCACTTAGTTAATGTAATATCTAGTACTTAAATAACACGGTTTTTTGTATCATACCTTCCAATTATCAATCGTCAATGGATATAAACTATGTAAGCATGTTGAGATTATTTTCTTCTTCCGAGTCTCCAACGAGATTGACAATAGAAGAGAGTGAGAAAGTGAACAATGAAATAAAAGAAGAAATAATTGCTTGTAATAACGATGGTGATGTGCGTGGGACTTGAGATGAGATCTGATGATTGATATCGCGTGGGACCCAACAATAATAGTACCGACGCTACACACAATAACAAAACTGTCCTTTAAGGAAAGAAATAAAACACCCGCGGTTGTCGCGGGATACTGTGTCTCTGTTAGGGGAGGATGACGGTGAACGACGTCAGTTAAGAGGAGATGTGAGTGTGAGACGGAGTCAGCCGTAGTCACAGTCAAATAGTCATTAGTCAGTTCACCACCACCGAAATAGTTTTGCGATAAGATGTTTGTCCTAATCATCATCACCAATTTCAATATCAAATATCAAATCACACACTGGCAGACACATCAGATCAGATCAGAGCCTTTGATTTTACTATATTGTCTGGTCTTCTTCCCTGGTCGACACGTTCAAATCAGGCACACTGACACTGGCTAGATTCCCTTCTGCCCATTTTCTAAAAATAAAAGCTCATTGTGGGATTTTCCTCTGATTGATGCGTATGATTTATTATAACCCCAGAAAGAAATCGGTCTGGTTGTAGCACAAACTGTACTAAGCAAATTCTGACTTCCAGAGCTTATTCTAACCCCTTCTTTCACCCTCTGGCACAATGGTGATTTAGCTTCCCGGCTGCTACATATGCCAATAGCATACAGTTATACATCTACGAACCAAACCAGCATGATTTACTTCCTTGTATTCAGACACAATGCCAATTTGGGTGACGTTAGAAGAGAGTTCAAACAATTGATTAAACTATTTTAAAACTTGGTTTTTCTTGAATTGTAAAAAGAAGGATCAGTTCTAACAGTAGCCATTAATATTTGGCCCCAGTGTGGTGATATTAGTAAAATTTAGCATATTTGAGAAAGCAATAATCTCCAGAAGAAGAAGGAATACTCCAATTTGTCACACAATCTTTCACCCAAGTGGGCTTGTTTATGATACGTTTGGTCCTAGGCTGATTTGCATCTACTCCCATTTCGTTTTCACCAACTGCTTCATTTGCACTATTGCCGGCCCATTGAGATTTGATCTTTTCCCCAAGGTCAAAATTAGGGGAACTGACTTTGAAGTGATTTAGGGATTCCCACGCTGCTTCTTGCTCTATCTGAGAGTTCGACTAGATGAAGATTTGAGTATGCAGAAATGGTACATGTCATACACAGAGTGTGAAAAGTGATAAAACCTGATAGAGCATCATATAAAATATGGAAATGTGTTTTAGAAACATCAAAGGAAGTACTTTTGAGAAGGGAGTGTTGTGTTCATCAGTAGAAAAAGAGTAGTGTCAAATAATTGCGGGGGTGGCTCTTCAAGTGAGAATAAAAAAAATTGGTTGTGTTTGCATTTATGACTAGGTGCGAATTTTTCATTGCAATTGAAACATAACCCTTTGGCACAACGCTCTTGCATTTCTGTAGGTGACAATCGCCTTATAGGCATAGATAGATGAGTGTGCGGAGAGGTGAATTGGTGATGATGAATATTTGCTTAAGGAGAAACATGTTCTCTTGCAGGTGGAACTAGAGGATTAAGTTGAAGGGAATTTACCAAGGCTATTAGGGAACTTACAATGGCTTCAAGATTGGAATTTTGCAGGTCAGATTTCAACAATAGAGTTGTTTGATGTGAATCGAAGTGTACACCCTTCTGTTTAGACTTTGCTTTGGTCCTCAAGTTTAACTAATAGATTAACAAGGTACACCCTCTTGCAAGAAGAAACCTTCATGCAATAGCATAACGCCCCTTCTGTTTAGACTTTGCTTTGGTCCTCAAGTTTACCGTAAGTAGTGATGATAAGATATCAGATTTGGCTTTAAAATCTGCAAAAGGTTTGACACAAGTCAAGGAGTTTACCTCACAAGTGTGGCCTTTGGGTCCTTGAACCAAAAGTAATTAAGTATGTCAAATATCTCCTAAGGACTTACAGAAAATCAACGTCTGCCAACCAAACTGATGAGAACTAACACATTACGCACATATGTGACACTATGGAGAGTGAGCCATTTGACTAAAATCATTACACTCCATCAAACTAGCGTAAAACAGGTGGTTTCCCAATTTCCTTACTTCCTTGCCGCTGCTGCTTCAACATGGATGGATGATCCAGACAATTGTTCTGAAGTTACTGGCTTGTGTAGCTGCAACCATTGATAAAATTCTAAAATTACACAGAAGAATCCTAAAAATGATAACCAACTAAACTCAAGGATGATAATACCATGTGAAGGGCCAACTTTTAAGATTTTCAAACCAATTGCAAGATTGAATGGAAAGGGAACTTACAGCTTCTGCAACAGATAGCCAATGTAAGGATCGTAAAAAAGTATCATGTTGTGAAGGTAGGCTGTCATGATTCCAATATGTTATGCTTTGAAATTTTGCATCCAACTCCCAACAATCAGAATTCCATGATTCGGTCATATCAGAAGCCTTTCTTTTCTGAGGAATCTTCTTTCCAAGGACCAAGCCTACAACCCCATAATTAAAGGATAAAGAAGGGAGACACAAAAAGTTACAAGTTTGTTTCAGAATGTTATGAAATTTAATTCAAAGGTGAAACAACAAAAAACCAATTCCTAGCATCTGGAGGTACCTTAAGATATGTTTTGGATGTCTGAAACTCTAACCAGATTGGTTATTTCTTTTCTCATGCAAAGTTATATAATTTTTCTTTCATACACAGCTTTCCTGATCTTTAAATAAACAAGTGCTTATCTGGCCTATGCCAACAATAATCAACCCAGTGGAGAATTTCCTAGTTTTCTTTTCCATACAACAGTCACAATTATCACCAGAGGTCCTAATGTGAAAAAATCCGTCATCTATTAGTGATGATCGGAGCACATTTGACACTGAAACTAAGAAGACCAACTTGTATCTGCATCAAATTCTTCATCTTACAATATACCCAGGTTGATAATCTAAACACAAAAATGCAATAAAGATATAGCATTACCACAATAACCCTGTGGGAGTGGAACGGTAGCACCTTCCAACTTCCTTCCTCTGAAGTATGCCTCTTCCACCTTCAAACCATCAACCTCTACCCCTACACAAAAGTGAAAGCCCACAAATAAAATAGAAGACACAACTTTATCCAGATATAAGTGCATAGAGCCTAAGATTGAGATAAGGGCAACTGAGAAATAGCGAAAATGTGGGGCTCACCGGTGACTTTGGGCTTGAAGTAGTCGGAAACGGCACAAGGGCCGTCGTACTTGACGGAGCAAGGCAGTAAATGGACATGAGCAGTAAGATCTGGAACATCTGACTCTGACTTCAATTTCAATCCAACAGTTCCTGTTTTAAGATTCTCCTCTTCGTCCATTGTCTTTCAAGACTTGACGCCGCCGTGGCAATGTATGACTTCTTTCTGTTGGCAGCGGAAACTGAACCAGAGGGTTAAGTTGAGAGAGTTGACTCGTACAACTTAGAGAGTTGACTCGGTAGTACTTGGGTTGGGTGGTGGCTTGGCCTTTTGTTAGGCAACAAAGCGTTTCGAGCCACTGTAGTTAATCAATTCTTCGTATTGTTAGTTATATATTTTATGAGTTAAAACAAAACAACTTGAAATCTTGGCGGGAAAAAAATGATGGACGAAAAGTATATATATTTTTTATTTTGATATTTATATTAAAATGTAGATAATATTTTAAAATTTTCAAAGATTAACGAAAATGTTTTTATTAATTAAGTATTATAATAATATTAATATGATATTTTTATTTTTATTAATTATGTGAGATTCATATTATCGTATATATCGTGAATTTTATTTAACTTAATTAAAATAAAGTTATAATTAACTTAAATTTTCATAATTTTAATTAATCATAATAATCCTAATTAATCTTAATTAATTTAATTACTTTTAATTTAAGATTAACTCTAATAAGAAATGAGAAAAGAGAGGGAAAATAGTAAAATAAAGAAAAGAGAGAACCAAAAAAAAATGAGAATACCCATAAGAAAATGAAGAGAGGGAAAGAAGATACAAGGAGGACGAGCTTAAGAAAAAATATAAAAAGAGAGTATAATTAATTTAAACATGTTGTGGGTCTAGCCTTATATTATAAATGTTTGTTTGTCCAATATCACTAAATTTGAGCTTGGAGATTTTAACTATCTTCATGAATCAATAAAAACAAAGATATGATATATTAAACTCAAGGGGTATAGTTGAATGACAAGAACTCATCTATCTTTAACTAAAGGTCAAGGGTTTAATTCTTGACTTTAGGTATGAAGCAGCCTTAAATTCTTGGATCAGCTGTCTCACCCTATGAGGTGCCTACAAATCAGCGAAGGAATTAGTTACTGAGTCTGTCGGTGGGTACCCTGGTTTAAGACAAAAAAAACTTACATATTTGAGACAAAAACTGATAATTGGAAGCTGTTTCTGGAGTATATGCTTATGTTTTGATTGCACGTATTTGTATCAATGGTGGACACGACTTTATGGATAACCATGTATGTCTTTGTAATCGTGTACATGTTTAAAGACAGCATTTCAAGGACAGACACGTTCATGTACAGTTAGACATGCTTATACTATTGGTAGACACATAACTATATTTTCTAATCGTGCAAGTCATCATAGTAGTGAATTTCTGCGATGTCAAGTTTTGAGACTTAAAAGTTAAACACGGTCATCACAAACAATCATATAGATGACCATGTGCTATATAAGAACCTTATCTTTTAAATTTAAAAGGCTTGTTAGAGGCACAAGTTACATGAGATAGAAATACTCTATTAGAGTCCAAGTATCATTCTTCACCTACAATTTTGTTGAAGTTTGATTTTTACGATTAGTTTGGGAAATCCTAGGGTGATAAGAGATTAATTGTAGTTGTTTTTATAAGGTATTCTTGAGTTAGAGTCAATAGCTCGAAACTTTAAACTCTTGTATCTTGCAATTTTAATTTAGTGGATCTTTCTTATCAGTTTGTAATGTGATTTTTACCTATACATTGGAAGAATTTTCAAATTTAAATCATTTATTCAATTTGTTTTTCATTTGTCTATATCATTTGAGCAGTTTGATATTGGTTGAGTGTTATTGTTAATCTTATGGATGTTATTGCTTAAAGTCCAACAATTGGTATCAGAACCTTAGGTATGAAGAGTGGTAATAGCGCTATGTAAGTGATCTAGAAGGGGGGGTTGAATAGATCCTTAATTTTTTTGTAATTTTTTACAACAAAATCAGAAGTTAATTCACACAAAAACAATTTAACTAAATTTAAATAAACAGAGTAGGGAAGAAGATCAAACACTGTTTTTATAGAGGTTCGGTACTA
>JANKOE010000007.1:29785237-29797214 GCA_026284465.1 Erythroxylum citrifolium | reverse complement strand
TTAAATTTAATTATATTTATTAATAATTATTAAATTAAAAATTAAATTAAAATTGTGATTATTATTTATTATTATGACTTTTGGAGACATGGTTAAAAGCATACAGTGCAACAGTATAATATGACAATGGACTATTTTGTAATTTTTTAAAAATTTAGAGTCTATTTCATAATTTTAAAAATTACCCGAAACGGTACTCGATATTAACCGGTACCGGTACAGGTACAATATCATATCAGAACCAATGTTGAGAAAATCGGACCGCACCGGCCGGTCCGACCGGAAGAGTCGGAACCGGCCATGTGTCCGGTTCGGTTTAGGGTAACAACCCTTGAGTATAAAAACCGGTCGATTTTCTAACGAACCGGTTATGTGATAACCGGATTAAAACTCGTGCTCCTCCCTCTCTTCTGTCTTCTCGCACTTTCCAGATTAAAACTCGTCCTCCATCGCCGCTTCCCTCTTCCCTCTTCTCTCTTCTCTCGTCTCAGATCTGGCCGTGATACTGTAGTTTCAGATCTGGTGTAATAAGATCTGGTTGATGGTGAAGGGTATATGGTGACTGCCGAGTGAGATCTAGTGTTGGCTTATTCAACTTCTGGGTTTTCGGTTACGAGTTTACTTGCTTGAGTGCTTTGAGGATGATGATTGAAGAACTTTGGGGGTTGTGGCCGAAGAGGATAACAACCGGATGAAGCTGAAATCGATCGTGTTTTGTAGCAAGACCGGCTTCGGTTGAAAATTCAAGAGGTGGGTTTCTTGCGGGTTCAAGAGGTAGCAATACCAGGTTAGTTTCTTTGACATTAACTTAAGTGTATTTGGTTCTTACATGAACTACTCACATTTGCATGTCAAAGAATCGATTTTTCACAGACGAGGAATGATATACGTTTATTTATTTTGGTATTGGTTGTTCTTCTTTGCTTCTTTTCCAGGATTTCCAGGGATTTTTGAATGATTTGCAGAAGGTTGACCAAGATGAAAGATCAAGAGGAAGAAAGCCAACTGTGGATTCTTCAACAATTGGTTCAAGACATTTTGACTTCTATAGAAACGTTGATGCTATCAATAATGTAGGAAGAGGTTTTGTTTCAGAGGAGACTACTGTCGATTCTGCTTCAGAGAAAGAACTGGTTGGGTTTATCTTGTCCTGTGGGAGCCAATTCAGGAATTCTGATCCTTTGACTACTATTCATGATTGATGATTTCAAACATGAAAATTTTTTCAGGGTAATGAGTTTTTTAAGCAGAAGAAGTTTAAGGAAGCTATTGAGTGCTATTCTAGAAGCATAGCATTGACACCTACAGCCGTAGCCTATGCAAATAGGGCAATGGCCTATCTTAAAATTGGAAGGTGAATTTTCCATGTCATATCTTACCACAGAATATAGGTGCAGATTTCATGTTTTTCTCATTGCTTCGAGTAGATCCTCATGTTCAGTGATTTCCTCCTTTTTGTATAATTGATGGCCTGAAAGGGTTATGGATGTTTGTCTAACTATGAATGTTGTGATTTTCTAACAAATTGCTAATTAGATTTCAAGAAGCTGAGGATGACAACAGCTACATAAAAGCATATTCCCGCAGAGCGACAGCTAGAAAGGAATTGGGAAAATTCAAAGAAAGCGTTGAGTTTATATTTTTGCAGTTTACCTTGGTTTATGTTCTCCGAAGTGAATCAACTTCATACTTCCTTTAAGATTGATCTGTCATAGTTAACAAATATAGCTGACTGCAGATTCTGAATTTGCTTTGAGGTTGGAACCTAATAACCAGGAAATAAAAAAACTGCATGCTGAAGTCAAATCATTATATCAGAAGGCAAGTATAGCACTTGTACCTTGTTATTCTTGTGGATAGATTGATGAGCTCATTTCCTTTTAGTCATCACCATTAATTCTTTCAGGAGGTTGTCCAAAAGGCATCTGGAGCACTAAGGTCTCTACAGGGAGCACCCAAGGGAGTTAAATTGGAGGCTAAAGAGAACGGAGAACAGGTTCGTTCCATCTCCAGCAACATAAAGAGTACTGCTGCAGCTACAGGCAAAAAAGATAAGATCAAGGTAACTACGATAACAGGTTATGTGCCTTTTTATTTCAATTAGTGTATTTATAGTTTGGAAGATTCTGGTAACTTCCCCCCTCACTTTCTCTCTCAACCTAACAGTTGAATTAGGAGCTTTGCAAAATATTGGCATATATAGTGCATAAGCTGCACTTTTTGGCTGCAATGAGCGATAGAGTTTATTTGAATTATGTTGGCAGGAGAATGGTGAAGAGGTCCCTATCAAGAAATTTACATCTGTTCAAGAAATAGGAAACAGAAGTCCAATGGCTGGCAGTACAACTGATGCTGAAGTCAATTCTCATGCAGAGACTAGTAGTTCCCATGTGGAAGGTATCCAGGTGTGGCACAGGATCCTTCTTTTAGAAACATGCTTTTAGATGTATCAATCTAACTTCTAGTTTCTTTAGTGCTTTTTGGGAGGGTATTTACCTTGATGGGTTGTTCTTAATTGTCGATCTGGTGAATTTTCATATTGGCTTCTCATTCTATTTGTATTCCTTATAGCTATTATTTATTATTTAGTTCTTTTTTCCTAGAGATATCACAGCAATGGAAGGCAAGAGCTGAAGGCCTCAGTGCAAGAGCTTGCATCTCGAGCAGCTTCTCATGCCATGACTGAAGCTGCAAGAAACATAAGACCCCCTAATTCAGCTTATGAATTTGAAGTTTATTGGCGAAGTTTTGCTGGTGATCATTTATTGCAAACTCGCCTCTTGAAGGTTTGTTTTATGGCTGTGAATCAACTCTTTCTTTTGATGAGCCTGTTGTTAGACAAAGAAAGCCTTGAAAATTAAGTGAAACCCGTGACATTTTATGTGTGCATGATACTGTCTGTATGCTACTTCCTGCAAATAATTTTGTTCTTTCAGTTCACTTAGCATCTATGCTTTTCCTTCGCTTGAATTGTTAGGTTATGTCTCCAAGTGCTTTGCCAGAGACATTTAAACATGCATTGACTGCTCCTATACTAATTGATATCATCAAGTGTGTTGCCACTTTTTTCATGTAAGTCTCTACTCATTTATTTAAATAGGATTGTCTGCTGGTGTTGTTTGTGCCCTTTGCTTATGCTGTCTGATCTTTAGCAGTGATGATATGGATTTGGCAGTCAAATACCTGGAAAGTTTAACCAAAGTCCCAAGATTCAACATGCTTGTTATGTGTCTTTCATCTGTAGATAAGGCCGGTATGTTTCTTTTCTCAGACTATTTATGGATGTAGAGCTTGTAGAGAGTATCTAAGGCCTGTATTGTTTTTTACACTATTTATGAATGTAAAGTTTGTAGAGTATTTAACATCTCTGTCTTTCGTTTTCTATCCTGCCATTTTCTATTCGTAATATGATCTTAGCCATTTATTCAGTTGATGGCTTACATTAGATTTAGTATGAGATATATGCTGAAATTGAATTTTTTGTGCAAATTTTTTGTTTGAAATTTCAATTACTGGCATACAAGTGTGCTGACTATTTTCGTTTTGAGCAGAACTGGCCAAGATATGGGATTGCACTTTCTGTAGTGAAGCAACACCTATTGAGTATGCAGAAGTCCTTGATAACCTACGATACAGATACTTCCTGAAATAATAACATATCTGTTATGAACTAATATTGTTGCTAATGAACATATCTATTCCCACGTACATCTCCAACAAGAATCGTTTTGGTTTGTGTATTCACATGCTCCACTTCTCTTTTCCTGGCCTCTTGGTGGGCAGTTTTGAAGCGTATGGCACGATACTTAGTTCTTCTGTAATTCATTCGTTGCTTGCTGAACTGTAGCTAGTTGTATTTTTTCTGATAAAAAACAAAGATATTAAACATTTAAAGGGAACTCAAATCTTCAGAGAGAAAAACATAATGTATATATTCTGTTTCTCTGATGAGATGACAGAAATGACAAAAGAAAAGTTCGATTATTCACTGATTAATACGTATAGGGATGATACGTTGCATAACCAAGTTGTGTTGATCCTTTTTTCTTCTACAGTTTGATAACGAAGCAGAATAATTTTGAGCTATAAATTATCTTTTTATAAGAATGTGTCAATGTATACTAACTCAATGTTTTTTAATAACTTAAGCATTATAGTTTGTATATATTTTCAAACAAATTTCTAATAAAAGCGTGATGCAAATTTTAATTTAATTATAAAAATAGGAATAAAATTAGAAATCTCATTAATTATAAATCATAACGACGAAGGGAAGACTGGAATTACAATTAATCCTCGTGAAGTTGAAAGGTAGGAGCATGATTTACCGAGTCCAGATCCTCTGTTTAGTTTTATGGTGTCTTATTATGTTCTATAAATTTCAGTCATTCATTTATGCGGGTCCCACGTTTATTTATGTGGAATCCACGCGGAGCCCACATAAATAAATGGCTGAGATTTCTGAGACAAAATAAGACACCATAAAACTGGACAGAAGATCTTGTTTTTATTTACTCATAGTACTCTTGATTACAATAAGAGAAATGATAATGGCTATACCAAATTCTTCTTATGTCTAGATCTTGTTCTGAATCTATGACCTGTGCTTTTAATATTTGTACGGGAGAATTTGCGGTCTCCATGCACATCCCGAAACAATTGTTGAAGTTATTTGCTATCAGAAAGTCTGAGACTTGGGCCTTGGGAACTCAACATGATGAAAAAAGCTCAAGCTGTGCAGCAGCTTCATATTTGACCTGAAGCTTCTTTTCCGTACCTCAGCCAACTACAGACAATACATGTGATTATGTTGCCTGATTAATGGTAGAGGATGAGAACTTCCAAGTCCACGTTCAATACTATATTTTATTCTATTATTTATTTTGGGAGGTTCCTGATTATCCCTGTAGCCTCTGATGTACGTATCCTGTTTGAATAGCACACTTTCTGTATTCAAGTTCTCCATTTCAAAAACTCAGCTTTTCTAGTGTTGTTTTCTTTAGCGTGTCTTTTATAGGATGGTTTGTTTGTTGGTGGTGGAAAGAGAAAAAGCAAAGGCATGCCATTGCCAACCCCACAAACAAAAAGAGGCGTATAGTCAAATCAGAACAGAAAGAGATGAGACCGTCTTTCTAAAAGTTTTATCCTTATAAATATTCACAACTTGTCTGCATTCACTTTCGACAAGCTTCTTGTCCGTTCAAAGTACCATACATATTTATATTTTACGAGCGATACTCTTCCTCTCCCTGTGAACTCGTGGCGGGGGAGAATACACAGACACACCATTCCGTTTAGGAAACTAACGCTCAGCCCCGAAGGGTGGCCCAATCGGGAGTCCCTCCAACCCTTAAAGAATTTGAAAATATATAAAATCAGTCCCTGGATACATATATTAGAACTTTAATTTTAATAAATGAGGAAATATTATTATTTCATTATCGTAATGTTTAATTTCTATAATCAAATTATTTTAGGTTACTAAGAAATTCAATGTCACTATACTCGGATTCAAGAGAAAACCTCATTCAATTGTGATATTAACATTTAATTTTAAAAAATATTAGGATAATCATAATAAGTCTCAAATTTTTCTAAATTAATTGATTCAAAACTAACATTCAAATTAGAACTTACCATAAATTAATTGAATATGATAAGATTCCATATCGATTACATGATTGCAATAAACTTAGAAAAAAAGATCAAACCATAAATTAAATAATTTAGATAGCTACAACTATTCAATTTAGTTTTCTTATTTATCATAAGTTAAATATGTAAATTTATAAATATCATATTTGTTACTTGTACCAATCTTTCATGACAATTACGAATCACTGAATTCATGGATAAAGTAATCAATATCAAATTAATTTGTCAGACTAATCAATATCAATTATTTATGAAATATAAGAACACAAGATAAAAAATGCTTGAATTAAAACAAGACTCTAAGTTTAGAACAAAACAGCACAAGGTTACAACTAGAACTTTGAATCCCCTTAAATTAGAGTATTTGAATTTAGTCACGCATGACTATAGTTCAATACCAAAAATAGAAAAAAAAAAGGGGATAAAAGATGGAGAGAAAACTACAATGAAAGAAAATAGAATTATGTGAAGAAGTGTTTTTTTTTAAATTTTGATGTGTAGAAGTATTAGACGTATTTTTCTCCTCTATTCCTACTCAAGACCTAGCCCCCTCTAATCTTGTCAAGATTTCTATCTAAACAAATCCAAATCCTTATATAATAAGGCTGGAAATAAGTTTCCTAAATGAATTCAAATTCCTGAGGTAAATCTAGCATTAGGTGTAATCTCACCTTACTCACTACAGTGTTTTGCCCACTTTTTTCAATATATGTGATTTTAACTAATAATGCTTCAATTTGATGCGATCTTCAATTGTCATCTCTTAAAATAAGATCAATATTAATTTTCCCATTTAAGTACTAAAATTAAATTAAAAAAAAATGATAGGTTCAATTAACATAACCAAATAACATCTTCAACAAATTCTCGCACACAAGACTTATGTCTGTCCTCAAGCATATATTAGAAAAGGAACTGTTCGAATAAACATCTACTAACATCACCGAAAACCTTATCATGAGTTCTAGTCTCGATAAGAATGATAGTTCTTACTATTCATATGTTATGATATGAATATACCACACCAATTCATTTTTTGTTTCTGATTCATCGACATTTTTTTCAGCAAGAAGAATAGGAAAGAAAAAAATAAAAAAGAAAATAATATTATCCTTATAATAACCTCTTGTCTTCTTTCATGTTATTTAGAAATATCCCACAAGCTAATATACATTAAAGCTTTAAGATAAAATAATATCTAAGAGAACAAATACTCATAGGATAATTTTTAGAATGAAAATATAGCATCTCATCAATTCTATCAAAATCAAATGACGTAAGACTGACACCCTCTCATGAATTTCGCTCTATACATTCAAAATGTTTAAGGTTCATTAAGCTCTCAAATCAAAGCATAGGAGTTATTTCCATAAACTTGGTCATAAATTATATATCCACAACTAACCAAAAATGAAATTAATGCATAAATTAAATGGACTTACTAAGGTTTATAATATAGCTTAAGTAAGAAATGACAAAAGGAAGTTTTTAGGTTAAATAAATTAAAGGAAATTATTCAAATCATACACATAAGTTTTAACTCAATTTCGTCCAAAACTCACTTGATTTAAATAGCATCATTTTTAATAACCTCACCGGTTTTTTTCTTTTCTTCTCTTTTTTTCTTTTCTATATTTTTATTTCTTTTTTAAACAAGAACATCAAAAAGGAGATTTCTCTTCTTATTTTTTATAGTTCTCCCCATTTTTGTTAAAAACTTAAAAAAAATCAAAACAATGTAACTTGAATCAACTAATTTACTTTTCATGGATCAAAATTATATGCAAATAAGCTTGATACAATTCCTTCAATTTAAGGGCTCCAAATTAGTAAGGACATCAATTAAAAAAAAAGGGTAAAAGTGGCTTATAACAAGGTCAGTATGCAAGGAAAAAAAAAGGTTAAGGCTCTCATTGGTTTTCTAGAGATAAAAATTAATGTAGGCTTATCAAGGTCAAAAATGGTTATCTTAAGTGCTCTTAACATCTTTATGCACAAATTCATCAAAAATGTAGGCTTAACATGTATTCAAAAACAAGTTTCTGCATAAACAAGCTATGTTTGATAACACATAACAAAAAGACGTGTACGAACTCAAATGTGATGAATGCTCATAGACTTAACGCTCAAATAAGTATCAAAATGCATCAAGTCTTGCATACTTTCATTCAACAAAACAAATAAGATACTTGAAGTAATTTAATGAAAAACACTAATCATTTTTGTCCCTCTTAGGCACTATAACATATACCAAAAATGTATCTTAACTTAAGGACTATCTGTAAACAACAATCAGAAAATTTTGAAGATATCATAAAGAATAATTAATATATGAATCATAGTAATCACAAGTTCAAACACAAATCATAAAATACTCTCGCTCCCTTACACCTAAATCATACATTATTCCTAATGTACGCATAAGATGCTCACGTAAGACAAAAATAATCAACATAAAATAAAGCACAGAGTATAATACTCCTCTGAGTTGTGAGCATCTAAAACTAGATGCATCATGGTGTTGGTGGACATAAAGGTATCACCCCTATGAATTGGAGCAGAGCATCCAAAATCCTCTCTAGTTTAGAAATCTTATGTTCCAACCTCTCCAGCAAAAAATGATGTCTATATCGAATTTGTATACCTAGAAGATACAGAGGTTGTGGAACATTACGATCCTCTTATTGATTTGATGATGAACCTTGTCAGAGGAGATAACATGATACAAAACAAAATCATATCTGTTGTTGCTCGAGCAACCTCATCCTACTCAAACAAGCCCTATCTAACAATTTCATCTCACTGTCTATATGCATATTAGTGTTATCCATATAAAAAAAGAGATTAATAACCAGATGAATAATAAGGGAACCAAGACATAAGCTCTTGTTAGAAGAGTTAACAGTTTTAAACTATATAGCCAACTAAACACCAGTGTGATGTGTGCTCTATGTACCATACACCAAATAAAAAACAACTCAACTTTAGTACAAGTACATGTCATGGCCTTGTTGAATAATTAAAAGCCAAGAAATGCTACATATAAATCCGTTCAAGCTCATTAAGATCACCACCTTTATATTTACTTGAATGATAAACCAACGAGTCCAAAGACATTGATTTCCACAATCTAAAATAATCAAAATCTCCATAGTACAAAACATATTCTTTGTATCAAGTTGACTTTTCCAATTATATTCATCCAATGGAAAATAATCAACATCTAAAATAAGCCCTTATACACATCAACTTTTCCAATTAAGCTTTCTAAGTGTCCCATGAGTCTATAAATCATGTCTAATCATCTTTAAGGAATTAGAACTTATTTAATTCAACCACCATGGTCATATTCATCCAATGGACTCAGTTCTACATACTTAAAAGCTTATATGTCGGAAATCTCCAAGATTTCGCATTACCGATGAATTCCAAGTTCATATAACATTATAAATCATTAACATATACACCCAAATGAATTAAATACATCTTTGAACTCATATACAACTATATGTATATATCAATATGCAGTAGTATCTCCAAATACAGTATAGCACAAAAGGGCTTCGAAAGTCCGGCGTTACACCAATGTTGGATTGATTTTGTACAGTTGGATTCACCTTAAACTTGCCTTTCGTCACTGTTTAATTAGTATCTTTTGAATGTCCCATAATTATGATAATTATAAATAAGAAAACTAATCCTAAAAATAACAAGAACAATCTTATAATTACTAAAATTAGAATTAAAATGAAAAACAATTAAAATTATTTAATAAAAAGAACTGAAACAAAACTAGAAAGTAAATGGGACGTCATTACAACACTTTGGAGAGCTGGGTTGCTTGGAGTGTTCTTAGGAGATTGGTGCATTGTTATTGGGTAAGTGGGTGTGTATGCATACTACTTAGATGTGTAGCTCTGTTAGTACTGTGTGCACCCAAAGCTATTATGTGATGCAGTATGGGGGTATGGTGTTGGTGGCATGTGTTGTGAAAAACTTATGTGTGGGCTGCTTTGAATGTTGGACATGTAGACCTGTCACTGGACACCTAAGGATGGAAATAGGCCTGGCCAGGCTTAGGCCACCCCTGGCTCGACCCCATGGGCTAGGTGGTTTATGGCCCAAATCGTCAGCCAAGGCCAAAGTTAGGTAGGGCCATATTTTCCATCCCTATGGACACCTGTTGAAGACTCCGATTCATGCGACTTGTGGCGTTATGGCATTGTGGACCTATATCAGGTAGAGCGGCTACGTTATAGTGCGCTTGGGTTGAGAAGCGCGATGCACTTATGTTGAGTATGTGCCTGCTGGTGGTCTAATGTTATGGATGTTTGGTGTTGTGTGACAATGAGACTAGTACGGGTGGGCTTCTTGAAGTTAGCAGTTCATTGTGCCTGAAACAAAACAAAACAAATTAGGGTTCTGTGTTTGAATTTTGTTTTGTTTTTTATTTTTTTTAATTATTTTTAAAATTATTTATATCATCGTTTTGTTTTCTATTTTTATCTCTTTTATTTATTTTTAATATTTAAATTAAATTATTTATTTATTTATTTTAAAAACATAATTTCATTAAAAATAAAACAAATCATTAACAACGATATAAATAATTTTTAAAAATTAATTATTTAAAAATTAATCAAAAACAAAACAAATTTCAATCACAAAACCCTATCTTGTTTTATTTATCATGCCTTATGGTTGTCAATATTTTGAAAATTTGGAGTTCCATTCCAGAAATTTGAATCACATAAGGCGAGATCTCGTCTTATGAGTTTTAATATTCTAAAATTTTGGATGATTGCTACCTTAACTTGAGTTAAGTAAGGTGTGATCAGCCTTATGAATTTTATTATTTTAAAATTTTGGGTCTTTTATGCCGACAACTGAATTATATAAGGCGTGATCTCACAGTATGAATTTTAGTATTCTGGAATTTTAAGACCTAATTCTCCATTAAGCCAATAAACTAACTTCTAAAAAACAAGCAAATGAAAACTATATATAACTAAAACATAACTAATAAAAATTATCATGTCTTGTGTTGCCTTTTAAAAAGTACAATTATTTAACGTCACCATGCTCAACATAACTTTTTTTTCTCAAACTTCGACATATTAGGGAAGTGTCAAATCAATATCCACCACACTTGAAATTATCATCTCCTCATAAAATGGTTTCAATCTATGTCCATTCACCTTAAAAATCTTCCTAGTATCTAAACTTTTTTCCACTACATCACGAGGAAGTGTATTAGCGACAATAAAAGGGCCAAGTCATCTAGAACGTAACTTACCTAGTATAAGCTTTAATTGAGAATTATATAATAACACTTTTTTTCACCTCAAATTGCTTCCTCAAGATCATATTATCATGGAACAATTTGGTTTTCTCTTTATAGGTTCTCGAATTCTTGTAAGCATCCAACCTTAGTTCCTCTAGCTCTTGCAATTGCACCTCCCTAGCTTTTTTCAAATTCATGTTACAAGGTTACACCGCCCAATAAGCTTTATGTTCAATATCCACCCATAAATGACAAGCTTTACTAAAAACCAATCAATAAAGAGATATTCCTATTGGTGTTTTGTAGGTTGTACAGTATGACCAAAGAGCATTTTTTAGACGTAAACTTCAATCCTTTCATCCTAGCTTCACCATCTTTTCTAGAATAAATTTCACTTATTTATTTGATACTTTTGTTTGCCCATTCATTTGTGGATGTTATGTAGTAGCTACACGATGCTTTACTGCATACTTTTTAAACAAAGCAACCATTGCTCTAATTCAAAAGTAGCTTCCTTGATCACTAACAATGGCTCATGGAACTCCAAATATATTGAAAATATTATACTTTATAAAACCCATAATAACTGTATAATCATCAGTCTTAATGGCTTTTGCTACCACCTACTGTGAGACATAATCAACAGCCAAAAGTATATAAGAAAAACCATGAGATGGAGGAAAATGGCGTATAAAATTAATGCCTTATACATCAATACCTCAACTATAAGATATTATCATATGGATATTGTGTATTTTGTCATTATTATACATGTGGTGGCCACTTTGGTCCTAAACAAATTGCTACAAAAGTTTTGGATAGTGATTTGTATTGGGAGACTTTGTTTAGAGATGGTTATGTGTTTTGTAAAATTTGTGATAAATGCCAAAAGAAAGATAAATACCAAAATCTAGCCCATTTCTAAATGTACATTTGGGCTTCTAATTAACCATTAATTAGAGCAAGCCCAATATTCAATTATGGGCTTCTAAAACCTCCATTTATATTTCTTACTTAGCTTGATAACCTTCCTTAAAG
>JANKOE010000007.1:29768722-29782761 GCA_026284465.1 Erythroxylum citrifolium | reverse complement strand
TTGAGAAAGGTTATGACATTTTGAATTCAATGAAAAGAAAGAAGAAAATGCATGAAAGCATATCATTTTGATAAAATGATTCTAAGCATGCTTATGTGCTTCTGTTTGAGCGAGAGTGGAACCATTCTGTTCGTCACGTGCACGTTGACAAGAGCCTTCTCTCGGCTGCCCGCTTGTGGCATATGAGCTTCGAAATTAGACTCATTTTTTTCATGGGGTAAACTTCGGTTTCCTCATTCTGTTTCATGGAACTCTCAGGCCATTTATGTGTGCATTTGCATTTTGATTTATCAGGTTATGATGCAAGATTGAGTGTTATGTTTTGATGATTAACTCGATCTGCAATCAACATATAGAAGAAGAATGATGACTTGAATCTATGAACTTCTTAAAATACTCACAAGCATTGGCATAAGTTTTTTTGTAACCATAATTCGTCTAAAGGAACTGAACTTTCGATACCACTACCTTGGAGTTGGTTTCAACCCATATAAGATTTTCTTCAACTTATAGATTATATTCTCTTTATCTTTAGCTTTGAAGCCTACTGGTTACTTCATATATATCTCCTCTTCCAAATCTTCATATAAGAAGGTTGTAATAACATCCAACTATTCAAGTTCAAGATCTAAGTAGGCAGCCAAACCTAAAACTGTTTGAATTTGAGATCATGTTGACCATTGGTGAGAAGATTTCATCAAAATCTATTCTCTTCTTTTTACTGAACATTTTCACCACTAGCCTTGCCTTATATTTCACCAGCTTGTCACCATCTTTCTTAATCTTAAACACCCATTTATTTTTCAATGCCTTTTTTCCTTTTGGAAGCTTCACAAGCTTATATGTATCATTCTTCTTTAAAGAGTTAGTCGCTCCTTTATAGCTGTGAGCCAAAGGTCTTTGTCATCACAAGATGCAACTTCTTGCACTATTCTTAGGCTCCCCCTCAATAATACCTAACAAATATTCTAAACTTAGATATTTTATAGAAAGCCTTTCTCTCATGTCAACCTTCAAAGTTGTATATCACTAGCTATTGGATCCAGTTGTTCCCCCTGCTTATCATCCTCAATAATTTCATCTTCAGCACTTTCTGAATGTGCTTCATATAGGTCATTAATATCAGGTTGTATTTGATCATTATCAATGTGTGTTTGGTTACACATTTCTTCTCCTTCACCTGTAGACTACTCAATAGTAAGAGAAATTGGAGAAAAGTTAACTACATCGTAAAATAAGCTACCTCAAGTAATCTTATCTCCTCTCAAAAGATCAACACCTCTCTCGTGCTCCTGGAATACCACATCACTACTCCTGACCACTTTTTGCTTCTTTGAGTCACAGAATCTAGAGTCAAATTGTTTATCACTATAGCCAACAAAGATGCAAGGTATTGCCTTTGATTCAAGCTTCTATCTCTGATCCTTTGGTACATGTCTAAATACCTTGTAGCTGAAAACTCTTAGATGATGATATGTAGGATCTTTACCAATTTATGCACATGGTTGATCAAATAGACTATAGTTCAAATTACTTTACCTAAAAATGTCTTTGGCATCTTTTACATCCTGAGCATGCAATAAACATTCTCCACAATTGTTCTGTTCATCCTCTCAGCAACATCATTATGCTATGGAGTATCAAGTTTAGTCTTCTCATGTCTAATGTCACGCGTTGTATAGTATTCTTCGAATACCTTAGAACTATAATCCCCTCCATTATCTATTCGCAGACACTTCAGCTTCCTCTTAGCTTCCCTTTCTACCATAATATAAAACTTCTGGAAAGTTTCAAACACTTGACTTTTGGCTTTCAACATATATACCTAAGTTTTCCTCGAAGCATCACCAGTGAATGCAACAAAATATTTTTTACCTCCTAGTGAATCCTCCTTAATAAGGCCATACAAAGCTAAATGCACCAACACTAATAATTCCTTCATCCGTATAAATTATCTCTTGAAAGAGACTCTACGCTACTTTCATACCAAATAATGACCATAAGGATTAAGGGATAAAATGTTTTTGACTAGGATAAGGGATTTACCATCCAACAACTTTATTCATTTCTCGCTCATGTGCCACAATTGTCGATGTTACAAATTTTGAGAAGTTTCCTCTTCAACCATGTATCCTTCTCCACCATCACACACCTTCAAGTATGTATTGTACAATGTGCAACATAGCTCTCCTTGAGTAACAATCATTGCTCTCTTAGACAGTTTCCACTTCCTATCCTATAAAGTGTCCTTGAATCCTTCTCGATTTAACACATTTGTCAATAACAAATTTAGCCTTAAATAGAGAATGTGTCATGCATCTCTCAAGGTCATCAAACATCTAACATTTATTTGAACTTAGATATCACCCATACCGATAAACTTAGCAAAAATTTGATTACTCATCTTTATGCTCCCAAAGTCTTTGCTCTTATAGTTTGAGAAGTACTCTACTTTTGTAGCACAATGATATGAAGCTCTCGTGTCAATCAGCCACTTAGAACTCGAATTAATGACATGAAAGCAATTACTTGATGCATAAACTAGGGACACCTCATCATCTGTGCTTGAAGCAGTTGTAGTTGTACTTTTATCATCTCCATCATTTTGATGTTCTTGTTTTTTCTGATCCCTCTTTAATTATAGTAGAACTTCTTTAAGTGTGCAAGAGTGGCATGTCTTCACGTCTTTGTCACCTCTAGACTTTGATTAGTTCTTAGACTTACCCACTTTTTGGGACCCCTGCTCTTGCTCCTTCCCTTGCTTTCTGCAAAGAAAGCCTACACATTGTTAACTTCCATCTCTTTTCTTTTGATTTCTTCATTAAACATACTCTCTTCATTTATATCCAAAGAGCACACATCTTCAAAAGCTGAATTGCTAATCGTCACCACCAACGTCTCCCAACTATCTAATAACTAACTCAACAAAAACAAGGCTTGAAGTTTGTCATTAAGAATGATCTTAATTGTTGCATGCTTGTTGATTATATCCTATAAATCACTCAGATGGTCCAACACAGACCCAACTTTCAGCTTTAAGTTTACAAGAATTTTAATAAAAAAAGTCTTAGTATGGGTAGTCTTCCTTTCATAAAGTCCTAGCTTTTTTCACAACTCAAAAGGATTCATTTTTTAAGATACATGGTTGAATATGTTGATATCAATTCATTGTCAAATCGTGCCTGGAGTTTTCCTCCTCATCTTCTCTTATTCTTTATCTAACATCTTTTGAGTTTTTGAAGAAACATCATCTTTTACACCTTTGTCCATATCAACAAGATTAAAAAGACTCTTGCAATACAGAAGGTCATCTATCATGGGCCTACAAATAGAGTAATTTGTTGATGTCAACTTAACCATAGAGTTCTTTCCACCTTCCATCACGATAACTCTGATACCATTTGTTGGTGATAAGAATAACACAACTTTTTTAAAGATCAACCAAAGAGAAACAACAATACACTCTTATAATGTTTAATAAGAAAACATTAGTATGAAAATAAGAAACGTAACAAAGAAGCAAACACTGGGATTTATATGGAAAGCCTTCCAATGTAGAGGGGAAAAAGTAAATTCACTAAGCTTAAATAAGGATTTACAAAGTTTAATATCACACCCCACTATTACAAGTTATCTCATAAAGTTATAAAATTGAAACTCAAAGTTATTATGTCAATCAACAAACTCTTAAACTAATTGCAAAAATAATTAAAAAAAGATGAGAGTCCTATACAACTTGCTCTCTCTCTCTGATTTCTTCCCTTTTTGATGTTTTGGCTACTACTTAATGATTGAATCTATGTCTTTTCCTTTTTTATATCCCAAAATTGGTTTTCTACATCATATATGGTCACCTACATGGTTATGTAAACAACTATGTCTCTTTCAACGTCAGTTAACATGTGGATGTACACAGTTACAGAGAACTACACAGTCGTCATACATGGTTGTGTATATCATAAACGCGGGCATATACACGATTGTGTATATCTTCACCCTTTACATCTTTCTTCACACGATTCTAGAGACTTACATGGTTGATCCACACGGTCGTGCAAGTAAAGGACACAGGCATGTAGTACCCTACACGACCATGTCTCCCCTAGAAGAGTTTAATCTAATCGTCATTTGTCTTGTCTTTACTCATTCCTACGAATCATAAAAGTGTTAACACTCACCAAAAGGTTCAAAATAGGGCTAGATACTTAACAATCTCCCCCTCCAACCCAATTATGGGAAAGAAATGTTATGCTTTAACAATTACTTAAGAGGCATTCCAGCAAGTAGAATAATCCCACATCGGAAAGAATCTAAGGATAAAGTGAGTCATATACAAAGATATAATTCATAACCCATTACCTTAAAATTTTGGATTGGGATATGATGTCAAATTTTGGATTCGGATATGATGTCTTGATTGTATATAGGTTTACTTGGATTCAATCTAATTTCTTCCTAAGCCTCCTAAGAACCCTTAAAAATTCTCATGTCAACAATTATTGAACTCATGAAAAAGCTTATATTGTTATCTTGGATTCACATAATAGGGATTTCTGTGAAAATAATTTGACACAATTTTAGAAAAAAATATTTTAATATGAGATAATATTTTTAGGTAATTTTGAATAATAAGACTAGTTTTAAAATAAATAAAATTAGAAAAAACTTGCATCTTTATAAAACAAAACGCAAATGTATGCTAATTTAGAAAATCTTAGAAATAAAATTTCACAAAATCTCGAGTTTGATTATCCTGGAAATGGTTGTGCAAAGAATGTTATTAATTAATGTCAAAAAAAAAGAATGTTATTAATTGGGACCAGATAAAGTACCACCTTGACGAAGCCAATTGTTAGCACATAAAGTACGCAGTTAATTAACTCTCGAATTACTCTTCGGAAAGTAATTTCGATTATAATCAGCCAAAGAAATTCATTGCAACCTCCCACTTCGAATATTATTCTAACCTTTAATCATTACGGACGAAGCCAAGAATAAAAGAAAAAATAGGCATAAAAGTTCATAAAATGGATTAATTTGCATTAATCAAATGCTACTTTCGTAAGAATCTAATTCATTTCTTCGTCTCAAATTCAAATAATTATAATTATTTGAAATTATTAATTTTAACTAAATATAATTTATTTAAATTAAATATAAGAGTTAGATTGAATTATCATATTAATTATATTTAACTAATTTGTTTATAATATTCATATTTTATGTATTTTTTAATTAAATCTTAAAAAGGAAATTTTAGAAAAATTTTAAAATTTAAAAAAAGAACAGGGTTCTAACTTCTAACAGGTCTAGTGTTTATACGTCTACAGGAAACGGCGTGCTAGTGAATAGCACGAGTGTCCTTTTCGGCCAGAGGACTTGTCTATTCGTACACTTGTGTAGCCGTCATCAAAAGCTTTAAATTTATTACCCTAATTATTTAGATCAAACATAAACAAATAATTTATCTTTTTAAGCTAAACTAAAATTAAAAATTAGAAAACTCCTACTAAAAATTTTGATTCTATAAATAATATGAACAGCATATACTGAGATCAAATCTCTTAAAAATAGTATTAAAAATAAAAAAGATTAATGGCTCTTTGACTGTATAAGTAGTGTCTTTTAAATAATGATATTTCAATGTTATTTTTAAATTATTTAAAATGTTAAGATAATAGAAAATTTTGAATATCTAATGATTATTTAAATTGAATTATTTTTAGATTCATATTGACTGTTTGAATAATTTAATTTAAATATAATTCACGTATATAGTTAAAAACAGATTATCTTTTTTTATAAATCAATTCTTACCGTATTATATATATATATAAAGAAGGCAGGAATAGACCATGTACGATCTTTTGGACAGCCCTTAAAATCACAATTTCTATTTTTACTTTTTCTTTTATGTACTAACTCATCTTAGCCACGTATTTACGTGAGTTTAGGAATAATAAAAGGTTTTTTTGGTTAAACTATCCGATATTCGACGCCACACGAGCAATCGATTAATTCGAATTTGAGCCGGGTTGGACTATATAGGCGGTAAAGCCCTCCCTCATAAGTGCGACTCCATTCTCAAGATTCGAAACCGAGACCTTAATTAAGAGAGGAGGAGCCCCATCTACTCCACCGCAACACTTTAAGAGTAGGAATAACAAAATGTTATCCAAATAAGAACAGCAGAAATGAACAGATCAAATCCATATAGATAACAGAGCATGTAAGATGTTTTGAAAGAGAAAATTTTGTTGAAGGGGTTTCAAGTCAAAGATTTAGCTTGATAGCCTTTTCCACTTTACAGATTTACTAATCACATCTGGTGAATTAATTAGGATTCTAGTGTTGGTGTCTGGGGATACAGATCCACTGTTATCAACATCATTAATGATTTGATTACTTTCAGGCACAGAAAATCTACAACAGAAGATCAGGTGCCCCCACTTAACAATTAAACATTTTCACTTGAACACAAACGAACTCTGTCTTCCTATTTTCTTTTGCGAATTCGTATTATAAAACATCGATGCTGATCCATGAATACCAAGTAAGTGGTACAATTTTATAACGCTTTTTATTTTGTCTGTCCAAATCAATGGACCTAAATTCCAGTTTGCAATAAAGTTGAGTTATGATTTAGCAACCCACTTCACATTTAATTCAGTATCCGAGTATGCAAGACTAATATGTTTGTGGGGTCTCATAAATTGGCAACTTATTACTGTTTCAACCAATGATCTGGATTCCGTGCTGTACCGGTCATTACGTTCCGTACGGCCAAATATATACTGGTGATGAATACCAGCCGGTACCACCAGTATCGGCAATTTCGGGACCATTCCGCAAAAAGAAAAGGGTCAGGGATCATTTTGTAAAAACGAAAAATGAACCCTAAAAAATCTATTCCTCCTCCCCGACTTCGGATCCCTCTCAGCTCTCACATCTCTCTTCGTCCTCTAACTCTCACATTGTCGTCGCTCCCTCACCGCCTGCCTCGCCGTCACCAGCTCGTCCTTCTCCGCCTCCTCTTCTTCTCTGTAGTGGAGTCGTCCTAACGTCGCCGTCTTCAATGCCCGAAGCCGTCGCCGCCTGCTGAAGTCCACCGTTCGGCGTCCACCGCACACCCTAGCGTCACCGTCTTCAGCGCCCGAGGCTGTCACCGCACACCCCACCGTCGCCGCCTGCTAAAGACTCAACATCGACCCATATTGTAAATGACCGATTGTTTTGTTTAATTTTTCATGGTATTTGGACATTAGTTGGTTCTGTGATTGTGTTGGTTGGTGGATGATGTTGGATGATGTTGGATTTGTAGTTAAAAATTGATGTTGTTGTGTTGGATTTGGGGATATTTGAAGTTGATTTTGGTTGAAGTGAAGTTGAGTGAACGTTGAAGTTGATTTTGGTTGAACCGTTGAAGTGAAGTTGGCATTTTGCATTTTGGCATTTTGGATTTTGGAAGTGGAAATTGAATTGATCCGAATGTCCCATTAGAAAATAAATTTAGATTGGTAATTGTGATTTAGTAGATTTTAAGGTATTAAAATTGAATTGTTGAATTATCGATGAATGAGATTTAATTTTAGTTTGGAATTGGAAATTGGAAGTTGATTGGAAATTAAATTTGAAATTAGAATTGGATTTTGTAATTGGATTGAAAATTAAATTTGGAAAATTAATATTCATTTTAAATATTAATTTTCTGTTTTGATTTTTAATTTTTAAGTTAATTTACTACAATAACTTTTGTTATTAAAAATTTATTAATCTTTTTAAATTAATAAATTCTTACAAACTAAAATAAATCAATTAATTTTTATCTAATAATCTCTTTTTCAATTAAATGCCAATTGCTTCAATAGGTAAGAATATTTTCTTGCAATTATATTTCAAATTCTTTAATTTTATTTAATCATTTGTTGATTTTATGACAAATTAATACCGATTGAATATTTTAAACCTTAAACATCTTGTTTTACTTATTTAGTTTCATTACCAATTTTTAAAATTTGATTTTATTATCACTTTTTTTTTGTCAACAAAAAAATTAATTATTAGTATCATTGTAATTACATTTTTATTATTGATAATAATTAAATATTAAATAAAAATAGAAATAAACTAATTTTATATTTAATAGATAATATATTTTAAAGATGTTTTAAATTAAAATATATTTACTTAATAGCTATTAAATTAATTTAATTAAACTAAAAATGATTGTTTTTAGTTTTATATTTTTATTTCAATTAATTATTTAATATTAATTAATAATGAGAATTTTGGTTTTTTGATAAAATATGGAAAATTTTAAAAAAATTAATTTTGAACTATAAATGGAAATCCATACGTATCATCGTTATGAATATCGTAACGGCACCGGTATTAGTATTGGATTTGGTTTTGTTATGGTATTGTATCGATACCAACCAATACCGGGTACTACTTTAAGTATTTTTTAAATTTATGAAATAATCCCTGAATTTTTTTAAATTGCAAAATAGTCCATTAGCATATTATACTGTATACTTTATAATTTTACATCAAACATATCTCCAGATATCATAATAATAGAAATTTAAGATAAAAACAATTCGTTTATTTTTTTTAACATTAATTTTCACATATTTCATATATAAATAATAACCAATATTAATATGAAAAAATTGTTTAATCATTATACAAATATAAAATTAAGAACAATACAAAGTATTTAAAATATTACAATTTCATCATATAATAAGTAATAATTACATTAAAAACATCAAATAAAAACAATAATAAATACCTGCTACTCCCTTACAATTATAATTTACAACAAAAGTTCATGCTAAAGAACCAATTAGAAGTGAAACTTGAAACAAAAATATTTACAATTACATTGCATATATAGAATTTAACATATAAATTGACTATACGTAAAATTAAAAACAGAGGAGAAATAAAAACTTGAAACTTCATTCAATTGCATACGGAATACTCATTATAACTGTATTGACCTCAATTTTCATTTGATACAAAAATCCTTATCATTGAGAGAAATCTCATCACCATCATTTAAATTCATTACACCAAATGACATGTCAATGCTTTTTTATCTAAGATTATCTTCCAAGTTACTCTCATCTGTCAAATTTGGTTCTTCAAAAAACTACTATGCCAAAAGATTGATATTATCAATGCAAATTGGACCTACTCATATACTTGTTATATTAAAAGTCCTAGTGAAAAATAAAATAAAATCATTAAAAATTATAAGAAATTATATCTATCTTAATAATGATAATAATATACCTTTCTTGAAACTTTAAATTGTATCGAACAAAGACCAAGTCATTCAATTTTTTGTACTCTAATCTATTCATTTTCTTATAATGGACATATTCAAGTGTGCTTCAATTCCTTTAACAGCTTGTTGAACCCACACATTGACTTAAAATTTGAATTGCAAACTTTTGCAATTCTAGAACACCACTTCTAAATTGGTCCCACTAAGAAACTGTAAGTCGTAAAACAACAAAAGTAACATTGTAAACAAAATAAAGTGATGATTAAACTTGGATTAAGTTTTGTTCTTTGAAAAGTAGCAATTGACATCCTAAAATCCCGAGAACCCTCTTTATAAATCTCTATCTGTGAGCTTAAGAGATCTTGCATCATCTCATTGGCAACAACTGTTGCAATAGTTAATAACATTCCCCTATTAACTTCAACTTTTTTGTAAAACCTAATCTGAAATAGACATTAAGATTAAAAATGCCCCAACTACAAAAAATAGAGAGTAAAATTATCTTTCCTATCTCTCATTGATGAGTGTAAGATAAGATGTGTGCAAAGAAGAACTATTTTTCATGTTAGCCTTGATTACTTCTTTCGCCCTCTCCATGACATCATAAAAATAACTCATTTTTATCTTTTCCTCACCATTAGCCAGACGAAGCACCCTCACCAAAGACTCACAAACTTGGATGATAAATGGACATTAAGACTAAAATTCATTATCTTCAAGTATAATTATGAAAACCTTCAATCTAGAGTTAGACATAACATACTGAAATGGAACTCACATTTCACTTATAAACATTTGTCTCAACCCTTTCTTCATCATAATAAAACATTGAAGTGATAAGAAATTTATTGTAAATCTTGTAATAGTAAGAAGACGTAAATTACTACCATTGGTAAAATCCTTTATCATTAAATTCAAGACTCATACACGATTAAAGATAAACTTTGTCACCTTTCTTACTTTCTACACAATCTCACAATAATAAGAAGATACATAACATCCCCTATATTTTATAGCATTAAGTTAATGCAATATCATACACGATTAAAGATAAACTTTGTCACTTTTCTTACTTTCTGCACAATCTCATCAATAATAAGAAAATACGTAACATCCCCTATATTTTATAACATTAATTTAATGCAATATGTGCAGCATAAGGAGTCCAAAAAGAAGAACTATCCTTGCTTTGTAATCTTCTTCCAATTGCTTTATAAGTGGAATCATTGTCAGTAATGAACTAAACAATATTTTTCTAGCTCTACTTCATTCACAACTTCATCGAATATTCCAAATAAAGTATCAACATTCCTAATGCATCAATACATTTAAAAAACATTGAGCCCTTTGCAGAATAAACCCAAAAATTAATAATAGACTCATGTCTCTTATTTGTTCAACTATCACACATGATTGAATACCCACAAGTAACTCAAGTTATTGTTCTTTCTTCCAAATATCTTTTAATTTCATAAACAAAGTTACTCAAAAGTTTACCTTTATAGTTATCAATAAAAGAAGCTTTGTATCCTAAACTGTAAGAGGCTATAAAATCTACTATAGACTAATAATAATAACACTAGGAAGTAGTGAATGCTATACATGAATCATACCACTATCTAGCAATTATCATATCCATATTATGAGTCGTTTATCTTGATTGCAGGGTACTACGAATTGATGGTTGAGTCCTAGGAGTTGTTCATGTTGTAAAAAAATTCGACACCTGTCTTCTTCTTTTCCTAATATCAGGTCCAGATGCAACATTCACTTCTTGTTACGAAGAAACACTACCACCTTCAACATTTCTACTATCATCCTAAACACCGACAAACATACTTCTACTACCAATTTCATAATTGAATCTCTCCCATTTATCTTTTTCACGCTGATACTCTTCAAGCAAAGTCTTCATTTGTCATTTCACATTATGACTCACTTTTTACAAGGTTCTACATTTCCTTTTTAACTCCAACTAAATGCTTTTTTAATATGATGATTCCTCTAACTTTCAAATGTTTGTTACAAAACAAGCAAATAGTATATTTATTCATACCAGAGACCAATGCAACATAAGCCTAAGTCGGATCATTGTATCTTTTTGAAGCGGTTAAATTATTAGTTGTACTTGAACTTCCTTTTATTTATCTGTAAAATTAAATAAAGACATATATTAAAATAACAAACACATAATTTCATTATCAACTACTATTACAAAATATTTATTGTTTAACTTAAAATTCCAAATTAACACAATTACACAATACGCATATACAACTTATATAATATAACTCATTTTATATTATTATATCATAAATGATTCAATTTCATCTAATACAATTACCAATAAATCAAAATCCAAAAACAATATACATAATTACACAATACACATATACATCTTATATAATATAACTCATTTTATATGATTAATTGATTATGTCATATTCAATTCAATTTTCACCCAACATGATTTACCAATAAATCATAGTCCAACAATTCAAGTATTCAACATAACAATTACACAATACACATATCCATCTGCTATAATTTAACTCATTTTGTATGATTAAATTATACACAATTCAATTTCATCCAACCCAATTTAACAATAAGTCAAAAACAAACAATTCAAGTATTCAACACATATAATTACATGATACATATATACATCTTATATAATATAACTCATTTTATATGATTATGTCATACAAAATTCAATTTTGTCTAACAAATATCAATAAGTCAAAAACCAACAATTCAAGTATTTAACACACACAATTACATAATATACATGCCTATCTTATATAATATAACTTATTTTGTATGATTACATCAGTCAATCATAAACTAAAGACATACACTCACAACTATAACATATTCAACTTCAACCATAACTCACAACCATAAGTTTACAACTTACTTTATGTAATCTCATAATTCAACTATAAATTAATATATTTTTTTTACTTATACAATTCAATTTATAATGCTTATAATTAGTTTGTTTTCTTAACTAATTTTAATCAATATTGTTAATAAAATCTTAATTCTCAACTTTGATTTGACAATCTTTCATTCACCAATTTTAATCAACAGCACTTAGTTTCTTCCCAAAATTTTTTAATGCATTAATTTTCTTCATAAATTGACAATGTCTGAATTACATTGAAATTTAATCAACTCTTTCCAATGCATTAATTTTTTCATAAATTGGTAATGCCTAAATTATATTGAAATTGAACCAACTTACACAAGTAATTCTAAGTTTCAAACCCAAATTTCCCAATTCACATAAACAATTTCAAGAATTCCGAGAATTCTAGCAATTCCAACTATCACAAAACACACATATACACAACCAAATATAATACCAATGTTATTCAGAGTAAGAAACACATACAAACAATTAGAAAATGCAATTAAAGTCAGGTCAGTTCGATGTAGTTCAGGTCGGTCTGGTCTAGATCTAGATTTGAAAATTTTAAATTCTAGATCTGTAGATTCTACTACACTTTACACTCTACATGCACTGGGCATGGTAGTGGATGGTTGGAAGTGGTGGTTGGAGACCAGTTTTGGCTAGTTTTGGCGTGGTGTGCACAAAAGAGTAGAGAGTCGCTTGAGAGAGAGAGAGAGAGAGTTGGCTGTGACCATGAGGAAGAGATGATGGTGGAGAGTCATAGGAGAGGATAGTTGCCGGAGAGGACAATCAATGGAGAGGAGAATTGAGAGAGACTGACTGAGTGAGAGAGTAGCAGACAGTGTTGGGGTGGGGGCGATTAAGTAATTTTCTATTTTGCAAATTAGTGTTTCAACAAATATCAGTCAAATATCTACCGGTACTGTAAATTTTAAAAAACTGGAAGACCAATTTGTAAAAAAGAAAATTACTTACTACCCCTTACCTTAGGTAGCAAATACTGGCTGATACTGGCTGGTACCATGTGAAATTGCCGATACAGATTGATACCAACAAACGGTACTAATATATTTAGTTTTATACTATTTTTCAAATGATGCGGTACAAAATACATTATATTGATACGTATACTTAATATATTTTTTTTTGGGTAAAATATAATTAATAGAATTTAGTGACAACTAATCAATTTCCAAACCGTACCTTCTTATTTACCGAAACAGAAAAGGACTATTGGAGAGGCCATTATTCTTCAGGCAATCGCAGAAGTGCTTTTAATTAATAACAGGTAATGTCAACAGATGTTCTCCAAAGGTGCAGGAAAGGAGCCATTTTACTGAGCCATCATGATACCTGTCATCATTGCAAGAATGACAATTTGCCATCGAACCTAATACATTTAGCGGTAGCAGGCATTATCTAAATTTGCCATCAAACCTGATACACGTAGCAGTAGCAGGCATTACCTATCTGAATTCTTTTTCCTATTAATTCAAAAGTACCCTGGCTACATATTACACATATTAGGATCAAACCTCACCTTTTGCCTCACTAAATGTTCGTGAACAGAAGATACGTGTTATCATGTTCTCATGTGGGTTTCTTTTTTCGTTAAGCAGTACAAAAGAGAGAAAGTACTCGATTAAAACAAGCAAATGCAGATGTGCTATTGTGGGTCATTGATCCAAAACCTAAAAGCATGAACCCGAACGAAGATTGACAATGAAAACAAAACTTTTGTTGTCTTAGGGCATGCTTGTTTAGAGGGTTTGGGAGAAAAGATATGGGAATGCAATCAAAAGTGTTGTTTGGTACAAACCTATG
>JANKOE010000007.1:29729451-29751479 GCA_026284465.1 Erythroxylum citrifolium | reverse complement strand
CGGAGATTGTCAGTAGTGGTCTCTTATCATAGGATACGTACCGGAATGACCTACGGGCATCTCGGTGGGTACTCTATGGTAAGGGGGCGCTACAGTCACTTTGTCTTAAGCTTCTTAATAGAGTCTTAGATGCTCTGATAATGGGGTCTAGAAGCAAAGGGAAAATGTGTAAATTACATAGAGAGATGGGAGAGCACTTCTCTATTCTCTTACTAAATTCCATAAAGCATATTGCTCTTTAGAACAAAAAGAGTTTATCTTTAAAGGAGAATGATTTAAAGTAATAAAGGGGGAACATATTTCATACATCACATTAATAACAAGGTATATAGTATCATCATTGATGGAGAAAATTGTACAAATATAGCTAACATTGCTTTTATAGGGAAGTTAGGTTTGATTATTGTAAAGAATTCAAATATACTTACACTTTGTTGGTTTAATGAATATGAGAATATTAAAGTTAACAAATAGGTGTTGGTTTCTTTTTTTTTTTAATTGAAAGATACAAAAATAGGGTACCATGTAATGTAGTACTTTTGTAAGCTAGACATATTCTATTCGAAAGTTTGTGGCAATATGATATAAAAGTTATGCATGATAGCTTTAATAATAGGTATACTTTTGTTAAACAGGTCTATAAAACCAAGTGAAATTGAAAATATAGTATAAAAGAATGAGTGAGAGTAGGAAAAAAAAGAGAGTGAGGGTGAGGGTCTAAAAGTTAGTAGGGAGAAAAGAAAAGGATAAAAAGAAGTTATTATACAAAAAAGAGTGATATTAATAATGTTTTTATACTAACCAGTATATGATTGTACATTTACACAAAAGGCTTATTTCAATGTTAAAGAACTGAACATATCTTTTCTTAATGTTATTGTTTCTTTGTTTCAAGAGTGTAAGGATTTATGAATTGATGATATTCCTAAAGGATTACCACTCATTAGAGACATAAAAAATTAAATTGGTTTCGTATTAGGAGTTATAATTCCTACTAAACCCATTTATAATAGTTATTAAGGGAGGAAAGGAGCTTTAAAGGCAAGTAGAGGATTTGACGGCCAAGGGGTACAAAAGGGAAAGCATGAGTCAATGTGCAATTCTAATGCTTTATGCACCAAAAAGGATGGTACTTAATTGGTGTGTATTGATTTTAGAGTTATCAACAAAATAATGGTAAAGTATAGACATCTCATTTCTAGGTTAAATGATATGCTTAATGAATTACATTGTTCTTATGTTTTTTAAAATTGATTTGGAAAGTGGATAACACCATATTAGTATAAAAGAAGATGATGAATGAAAAACTACATTAAGACTCAATATGATTTGAATTAATAGATAGTTATGCCATTTTGTCTTACTAAACACCTAATACTTCCATAAGATTGATGAATCACATGATGATTGTATCTATGTAGGCAAATTTATAGTTGTCTATTTTGATGACATTATAATGTATAATAAAAACTAGGAAGAAAATATTTATCACTTGAGATGAGTGTTTGATGTACTAAGAAAAAAATTTGTACGATAATCTTCAAAAGTGCACTTTTTGTATTAAAAAATTGTTTTTATTAGTTATGTAGTTAATATAATATGTATTAAACTAGATGAGGAAAATGTAAAAGCAATTAAATAATTGTTGAGACTTAAATCAATAGTCGAGGTAAGAAGTTTTCATAATTTGACCAGTTTTTATTGAAGATTTGTTAAGGATTTTAATACTATTTGTATACCACTTAATGACATTGTTAAGAAATAAATGAGATTTCATTGGGATAGAAAATACATTTAATATTATTAAAGAAAGATTATGTTTGGTACCTTTGTTAGCATTACTTGACTTTACCAAATCTTTTGAGTTTGAGTATGATACTTTAAGAATAGTTATTGGAGTTATTTGATGTAAGAAAGAGGCCAATATCCTACTTTAGTGAGAAACATAATGGGATAGTATTGAACTGTCTAACTTATGATAAAAAGCTCTATGCATAGGTGAGAGCGTTAGAGATGTGGCAACATTACCTATGACCCAAGGAGTTTGCTATATATATTGACTATGAATTACTAAACCATTTATAAAGTCAAGGTAAGTCGAATAAAACTATTCTAGATGGATATAATTTATTGAAACCTTTCCATATGTCACTAATTATAAATAAGGTAAAGAGAATGTGATTGCGAATGCATTATCTCAAAGGCATGTTCTTCTTATATCTTTGGATGAAAAGTTGTTAGGATTTGAATATATGAAGGAATTGTGTGTTCAAGATGATGACTTCTATAATGTATATTTGACATGTGAAAAGGGGAATTTGGTAAGTTTTATTGGTATGATGGATTTTTTAATGAGAATAAACTATGTGTGTCAAATTTTTCTATGTGTGAAGCATATGTGGGGGATTGATAAGCCATTTTTGTGTTAAGAAAGACATTAAACATATTATATAGGCATTTTTATTGGTCTGAAATGAGATGTGATGTAGGAAATGTATGCACTAGGTGCGTCATTTATAGAAAGGCTAAATATAGAGTTTTATGATATAGATTATATACACTTTACTTGTACCTAATGAACTATAGGTAGGTGTTCTTTATAGATTTTGTATTAGGACTACCTAAGTCAAAGAAGGATAATGAGTCTATATTTGTGATTGTTGATAGTTTCTTTAAAATATCACACTTTACTTCTTATAATAAAACCAATGATACAACTAATATTTCTTATTTATTATTTAAGAAAGTAATGAAATTACATTGAGTTTCTCAAGAGTATAATAAGCCAAGATACTAAGTTTCTTAGTTACTTTTGGAAATTTTTGTGGAGTAAGTTTAGAACAAAGTTAGTAATTACTCTTAAACTGATGGATAATGGAGTGAATAGGACTTTAACTACTTTACTTTATATGATCATTCAAAGGAACTTGCAATTTTGGAAAGATTACTTACTATTATTGAGTTTGCATATAATAGGAGTTTGCATTTTTCTACTGACCATTCACTATATGAGATTATTTATAGTTTTAATTTACTAACTTCTTTAGATTTATTACCTTTACCTATTGATGAAAGAGTTAGTTTGGATGGAAAGAAGAAAGTTGAAATAGTGAAACAACTTTATAAATGTGTAAACCATCAAATAGAAAAGAAAAATGAGAAATATGCAAACAGAGGTTAAAAAATGTGTTATTTTTTATTTGGTGATTGGGTTTAGGTGCATATGACAAAGGAAAGATTTCTATTCCATAGCTAGTCCAAATTGCAACTAAGAAAGGGTGATCCATTTTAAGTCATTGAGATGATCAGTGATAATGCTTACAAGTTTAAGTTTCCTAGTGAATATAATGTTAGTTCTACTTTTAATACTGCTAATCTTTCTCTTTTTGATGTAAGTTACAATTTAAGGTCAAATCATTCTAAGAAAAGAGGGGATGATATGAGTGCGACTAGCAAATAAAGAATCCATTGCATTTGCCTAATACACCAATTATAAGAGTTAGGAGTAAGAAGTTAAAAGGCTACAAATGGGGCTAAATTAAGATGTATATGCAGATCAAGCTTTAAAGGAAGACCAAGATCAAGTTTAACAAGACCCAAGTTAAGGTTGGAGAAGATGTAAAATGAAAAAAAAGGGTTTCATTTGGCTAAAAACAACTTCATATGAACATGTACTAGCCATGTCGTCTCACACAGAAGGGTGTGCTAGGTTGAATTTTCGTCAAGATTCAGTTCCTGAAGATGCAATCTCAAACAAGGATATATTAAGGTTTATGCTATTTGGTATTGAAATTCCAATATTGAATATGGTTTGAAATACAATCACATCCTAAGCCATATTCATTGATAAAAGCCTAATTTTGTTTTATTTCAAAAGCATTTTAAAAAATTATATTTTTGATATTTGAAAGTTGTATTCCTTGTTTTGTATTAAAATTCGGAACTTATAAAAAAATCTTTCTTTGTAGTGTTCAAACTATTGTATGGACTTGATTCTTGATTCTTATAACCAACATATCGGTTTCCATAAATCTAATTTAGCTTTCTTGATAAGACTTTATACTTGTTCATGGAATTTTTAAGTTTTATTCCTAAGTATATTTGTATTAAACATATTTCTATTGTAAACACTAAATAGAATTCATAAGAGGAACATTATAGAGTATGCCTATTGATATTACTTTTGGCTAGATATATATGCACACTTCACCAATTTATATTCTTCTCTCTCAAACAATTAATTACTTGAAGGCTCTTTGTGAACTTGTCGCTATATCTAACAAAGAAGTTGCATGAAATCTTACCTTGCATAAAGTAAAATATGATAATAAAATAAGTATGACAAAAGGTAACATTATCATTATGTAGCATTGTGGTATACCCCATATCTATAACATTAGAAAAACTTTCTTTCAACATTCTTTGAAGTTTAAGGTGTTCTTAATAGAACTTCCATTTTGTAATCACGAATGGCTTGCGGATGTTGTTTGATATTAGATAAGTAGATCTAAGTATACTTATACCTATTCAACTATAAAAAACAAACAAAAATGAATGAATTTCTTTCTATATATACTTCTTTATACTAATTCTTAATTTATGTGTAGAACATTTGTCCTTTTTTAACTAATTGCAAAATTACTTTCTAATTTACGTCGAGTCGATGTTCATAACTAAACAAGAAATTGTTCTACAATATTAACTAAAAAGGAAAGTGCATGTCAATTTGTAGATGTTCATAATTGAAAGACAACATTTTCAAATTCAAATTGATTATTGAACTAACTTCTTTTTCTTGTAAATGTTCATAAATAAAAGAAATTTAAATAAAAATAAATTAAAATAAAATAAAACTCAAGAATGAAATAAAATAATTTTAAAAGTATCATAATTTCAACAAATTAACCCGATTTCAATAAATCTACTTAATTATATAGCGATACAAATAGATTTAACCAATTATGCAAAGAAAATTAGCTTACTTATGTAGTTTGCACAAGAAGTTCTTCAGTGAGGGTTTACAGGCTATAGTCGTCTTCAATTTTCAGTCAAGTAGAGACTTAGACATAAGAAAAATCTCTAATTTAGAAACTTAGACATCTATAAGACATTAGAAAATATTGATCTTTGCATTCAATAAACCATTTGTGGAGTCAGAGTCATTCCATGTAATGTTCAGAAGGTATGGTTCAAAATTTCGATCAGACAAAGAGGATTTATGAGTTAGAGTAGGCATCCATATGTTTGCACTACAAGAAAATGAGGAACTGGTGATGGAAAGATAACGACGGAAAACTTTTCGTTGCAAATTACCGACGGTATTTATTTGTCCGTCAGTAAAAGCATCGAGAAAATTTAATTTAGCGACGGAACAATACGTCGGCAACTAAGGCAGGAATTGGTGGTGAAGAAATGAAGAATTGACAGTATCGACGAAATATTAGTAACGAAAAATTCTGTCGGTAAATTATAAACAATACGTTGTCGTCTCCTTGCGATTGAACACTATTAACTTAAACAAAACGACGTCTGTCTCCTTCGGTTTTCTTCTCCTCCCTCCCACGTCATCTCCTCTCCTCCGGCGAGTTCTTCCCCAACTTTTTGGTCTGTCGTCGGTGTTGTGGTCGGCGTCAGAAGCTCATCCTCTTCTCCCACATTCATTGCATTTTCGTAAGGTATATTGCAAACCGTTTAAGTTTTGTGTTATTTAATTTTGTTTGTTTGTTTGATTTGTTTCGTATGTTGGAGTAATTTGTGAATGGGTAAGAAGAATTAAGGTTGAAATGTTAGTGTTAGAAGGTTGAGTTTTGAAATTTGGTTGTGATGTTGCAAAGATTGTTTGATGTATGTTAGGTGTTTGTTGAAATGCCTCTTCTTTGTAAAATTGTATTAGTTAGAAGATGACGTTGGTTAATTCTTCCTAATAGGTGTCCTTAATTGTTTGGTTTGGTTTGGTCCATTTTGAAGTAGTTGAATAGTTATTTAGTGTAATTTTCTTCATTTATAAAGATACCTTCCTTCATTTTCTTGATTTAGAGTCCAATTGATTAAACTCCTCATTCATAGAAAGAACCAAACTTTCATCATTAAGGGTCTCTTTTATTGTCTTAGATTCAATTTAATAAATTAATGTAATATGATAAAAATATTTAACTTGAGGTCTAGTGATTACCCCTTATTAAACATCATCTAAATTTTGATTTAGAGGATGACTTTTCTTTGAATTTCCAATCTTGTGGGAGTTTCTCATCCTTCTTGTTTCCCTCACTTAGTTCAACAATATATTCATAATTGATTTGTTGGTGATCTCTTTTAATTCTAAGAAAGGCTAATGACTTTAGATCTTTATATATACTTATCTCATCTCTTCAAAATCTTTCTTGGAAATAAGAGAGTTATATTCATAGAAAAGACATGCATAGATTCTTCAATTGTAATTCCTTCCTATTAAATGCCTCTTAAATCCTCACAAAGTTTTCAAACCTTTAATTTTTAAATTCCCTACTATAGTCACTCCTAATAAAGGCAACAAAACGTTCATTTTCATTTTATACCCTTTTCATAAATTTGACAAACGCCCTATAGCCTTCATCTTTGTTTGCTAAGCATAAGACCATAGTAAATCTACTAAAATTATCAATTATGATGAAAGCAAAAAATTTACCACCCAAACGAGTAACCTTAGTTGTTGTAAATAAATCCATATGAAGTAATTGTAAAAGTCTATTGGGAGTTACCGATTTTTTACTTTTGAATGAGATTTTGGTTTGTTTTCTCATTTGACAATGAATACAAGTCTTTTTGAAATTTGGCGTCTAGAAGCCTATTTACATGTTGTTTGGAGATGAGGTTGGAAATGAAGCCTATACTTGCATTCCTAAGTCCTCTATTCCAAATCCTTGTGTTTTCTCTAATAAACATTAGACACTTCATATCTTGTTTAGAAAAATCATCAACATCAATTGCTTCTATGTTTCCTTCTCTTTTTCCTAAAAAAGTAATGCATGATTTCCCTTTAAAATATAATTTTAGCCTTTATCACATAGTAGGCTCACATTTAACAAGTTATGCTTCAATCCATCAACTTAAAGTACATTATTAGTAATTTTGTGATCTTTCTTACCAACTTTATCAATGTGAATTATCTTACACTTGGCATTATCTTCAAAAGTGACGAATTCTCCGTCTTTGTCTCTTAGAGTTGAAACTTAGGACTACGAGCATTCATATGCCTTAAATGTCTACTATCCATGTACCATTTGTTCCTCTTTTTTTTAAATACCTATAAAATAACCCAATTAATGTGTTTTAGGCGCCTAAATAGCTTAGTTCTTTAGTTGTTAGTCTCCTTCTTCTTCTTTAGTGAGCATCCACGTAAACATCCTATAGTACTGGTGTGACGTCTTTTTGGAAGTGTTCTCGTAAATTCAGGCCATTTTCTGTTTTTGTTTTTTCTTTAAATAAAAACTAAATCTTGTTTGATTGTTAATGTGTTATATTTTTACACCGATAATAATTAAATATTAAATAAAAATTAATGATAAATTTTTTTAATAAAATTTTTAATCTCTTATATAATATTTTTCAATAAATTATTAATATAATTAATTAAAATAAATAAATAATTTAAAAATTAAATTTTATTTAAAAATTAAATTTTATTTTAAATATATTTTAATTATTAAACCAAATTTAATTGAAATTTATATATTTTGAAGATATTTTAAATATAATTATATTTATTAATATTTATTAAATTAAATGTATTTAACTTAATCACAAAAACTAAATTAAATTATCAAGTAAAATTAAATTATTCATAATTAATTTTAGTTAATAAAATATGTAATATGGAATTACATTATTCATAGTTCTTATTAATAATTAAAGTATGAAATAATTAAATAATGTATATTTAGTTGATAATAAATTAGATTATAAAAAAACAAAAACAGAAAACAAAAATTACTTTTTATGACTTTCATAATTTTTAAAAACTAGAAGAAACTAAAACTAAGAATCCCAAAAACTCAAACAATATGTTAAATATTACGTTAAATAGTTTAGAGAAGTACATGATAGATTTTAAAATCTAAAGGACATTTGATAATTGCTGAAATCACAAAAGGTTTTGAGAAATTATCCTGTAATTATTAGACGTTTTGGGGGTATCTTTTGGAATATATAAATAAAAATAATATAGCTACCTTTTGATTGTATGAATTTTATATTTCTGGGGAAGGTCTTTTCCATTTCTATCTTCCTCAAGTTATGTATAATGCCTATGTATGACATATTGACATGCACATTAAACATACAGATAGATAGTGATTATTCAATTCATTTGCGGTCAAGGAATCATTGATTATAATGAATGATGTGCATAAAACCTTCCTTCTTGTCAAATTTATTAAACAAGTGAAAGAATATCAACATACTTGGTGGAGTTGGACATGTTCGCGATAATCTTTGCAGTCAACATTCGATCGGCAAGGAACATGATTTGTCTTCGAACATTCCAAAGTTGCATCATTTAGCCATCACTTGTCTTTGGACGCTTAAGCATTAAATATTTGGGAGTGATAAATCCCAGGTAACCTAGACTGGTATTTTAATTTAGTTAGGGAGTTGCCCACATGAAAACTGCCGAGTCTGAATTCTGACTTTGAAAAATAGGATGCTCACAATTCATATCAAATTAAGAAAATGAATAGATTCAAGTTTCGATTTGTCTTCATAAAAATTAAATCAAACTTCTGGTCACAAAAACGTAACCTTATCAGTTGTTCCGAACCTCGCCTTCAACAACATAACATAGTAGTTAATGTAACAAATCTCTAAATAAATTTATAATTAATGGCCCAACATAATATTTGCTTTGAAGTGTTTTCTCTTTTCGTAATTAAATTCATACAAAGCTAAATTCCTGAATTTCTAGTAAGTTTCTTATTCTTAAATTGAAAACCCATATTAATATTTTAATAGTTTCTTCTTTTTTCTTCTCTCTTATCAGTTGCTTTTTCCACCGTGTGAGTAGATAAGGTGCCCTTACAGAAATTGGAAAGCCACTTTTGATGTCTATTATGTTTGACATTTGATGGCATTGTTGGAAGCTACTTTTTAGGAATTGGAAATTGTGGTCCATAAGATAAGATAATGGTGGTATTTAGCTTTATGTTTCAATTTTGGTTTTCTCACTTTGATACAATCGGGAATATAATAGATTAGCCATTCCTTATGTTTTTTCTTGTCTCTTCTTTTCTATGAGTTTCATGCTTGGTAGCTTTAGAATTTCTTTTGACTTCCATATGTCTCGGTTGTGCGTATTCTCTGTAGGCTGGTTGAAAATATTACAGACGAGATTAGATACTCACCTAGTAACGAATAATTAATTATACATTAAGCTAGTGGGGCTAATCTATTATGCCCCGAACCATATGCAATTAAATGCTCATTCCTGCCAAGCAAACCGTAGATAATTCATGTTAGGGTATTGTGATGCAGTTGAAATGATGAAGGGTATACAACTTGTACAAGTTTTTTTTCCTAATGCAAGATAGTGGCAACTTGCGTCAACTTGCAATTGCAAAACCAAGGGTCCTGCGCGACTAGTCGACGTTGAAATTGTGGACAACTTCAATCATTTTAGGAAACTTTCGATGATGTTCTTTTGAAAAGGTGGTGGTTAAGATTGGGTTATGAATCTTTCAATATTGCTGTAGGACCTCTTCCATACGAAATTATTTAGCTTGCTTTGTCTTATTTTACATGTTAACAGCTGCTTGACGTCTTTAAGTAATCGATAAATGCTCAAAGCAGTTTTCAAAGTGGACACTATCTTTTTAGTCCTTGCAAGTAACCTATTCCATCATTATCTTGTTGTTCTTGCTTTTGTAAATCCAAGTTCAAATATTTTAAAATAACTAATGGGAAAAACAAGTATAACCAGAATAGCCTAAATGATTTAAACGAAATATACTGCATTTTAGAACTAAAAAGATGCTAAAGATGACGGGCATGCTTCATGCCATGCCACAAAGGATTCGTGAAAACCATCAAACACTTGGGCAGAAGGAAAACCAATGACTTGATTGGAAAGAATAAGGAGATTGTCTTCCTGATCGATGAATATAGCTCAATTATTTAAGAAAAATCAGGGTATATTATCAGCGTAAAGAATATTAGACGAAGGGATTTATTATTGCATGTTGGTTGGCTGTGGTTGAAGTCAAAATGGAGATATGGGTGTGTGGGAAGCACACGACATCCATGTGCCAGTGCAAGTTACCGCAAGAGATAATGAAAGTTGGTTTGGAATTTGGATGGAATTCTGGCTTTGTCCTCTTCTTCACTCCACTTGCCTACGTTGGTTGGTAAGGTGCTGTTATAGGAGTTTGTTTCTTCCAAGTCTTTGATGCTAAAATTTCATTTTCTTCATTTCCTTTTTCTTACACACTTTGCATCCCCACTTTTAACATTTCGTAATCAATTAATAGCAGTAATTCAACCATCACTTGAAAAGAATCCCCAAGGCTAAAAGTTATTTAATAATTTATCGAACCAGACTATATGGCTGGTGATTTAGACTGGGAAAACTATGATATATAAACTGAATTTTAGGGTGAAAAATTTTTTATAATAAATATACAGTCAAAATTCTTATAAATTAATATATTATTATTGTGTTTCACATAAATTTTTTTAATTAAAATAATTGAAAAACTGTAGGTTTGTAGTTTCGCAAACTTTCTAATTCGTTTCTAGCAAACAAAATTTCAAAAAAATTAAAAGAACAAAAAATTAATCAACACTGAGATTTGTTAACGTAGTTTGACACACCTTGCTCACATCTGTAAGACTCTCACCCAGTTTAATACTTTCACAAAAGTACAATAGATACCACTCAACCTTTGTCATTATCTCTTAACTTCACTTCTTGTGAAAGTATTTAACACCCGATAGTATGACCGCCTCGTACTAACCTCAATAGAGGATTTTCTCAATCAATATTTTAACGAAAAAACGATAAAAAATAACTTAAGTGATTAAAATAATAAAGAATGAAAACTAAATGCACTTGAGATAGACAAAAACAACTTCTTGATGAGTTCCGCTCCTCTGAAATGGATCTGAAAATTGTTGACAAAAATTGGCATAATCACGCAATACTCTAAACACCTTATAGCTGCACCAAGAACATATTCAGTGTGATAGATCAATCAATTAAGCCTCCACCAAAATCACCCAAGAAATATAAACCAAAAGCATATCGACTGCATACCCAACAATCGACAAATCGCCAGAAGTCACACGCACAAGACAATTATAGAGCAGTGAGCCACACACCAAAAATCAATACAAGCCCGTGAACCACGTTTTTACACAACTGTGCAGCACAAAGAAAAATCAAAAGCCAACAGCAGTGACACAACACCCACCAAATTCACATCAACCATGTTAAAGATATACACGATACTAACCATAAAGAGCCACACTCCAACCGTGAAACCAATTCACTTAATTCCTATCCCAAAAATCTAGCAATACGCATATCAATCACCAACGTGATAAAAATAGACTTCAATTTTGTGTAGGATTCTTTCACAGCTGTAAGTGTAATTGAATCGAAATCCAATTAATATCTTATATGTCAAATTAATAAAAAAGATGACAAAGCTAAATAAAAAGATATATACTATATATCTTAATAATTTCTCTCTTTTTGACATTTTTGTCACAACTCTTAAGCTCCACCTCAATAACATAATTGGACATATAAATATTGAATCTACGATGCTCCCCTTTAATTTAAGATTCAATAACACAAACACAAGTCAAGCATAACCGACAAATCACAGAAGATTAAAAAAAACAACTTCAATCAAATCTTATCTTCTCTCTCTTTGGGACAACATATGCCAAAAAGACTAATTCATGGAACGCCAAGAAAGCGTAGAACTTGCTGCTTTATGTGGCGAAGAGCATCAGTATCCACTTGAATGATACCTTCAATCCTCTCAATTTCAGTAAAGACAGCGGCATGAGGATTGATAGAAGTTGTCCCCGAGACATCCGAGGGGCTAAATGTGGTGTACGACAAATCCACCACCTGTGGTTATCGAAAAATTCTTGGAGAGATGTACATCAAGGGCACCAACTCAAGTATACTCGACTCCATCCTGGGAACTTCATTGGCATATAAAAATTGAGATTAAGCATGGAAAGTATAGTAATGAATGTGGCTTGCTCTCAATGGCTAACATAGCTTCATTGATGAGACGTCTAAGATTGAATTGCCCCCCCATTACTGATCGCATAAATCAATTTAGCCTGTGCACAGTAGACAAAACAACGTGTGTGCTCGACATCCAGTTGGTCAAAACTAATTTAAAGAACACAAAATACTTTTGAGTAAGCATTGAAGAACGAAGTAGCCATGCAGTTAATTTTTCACCCGTCAGTACAGTAGCAATTAAGTCATTTGACACATTCCAATCATCAGCATAAAGGAGATCACCAATCAAATTATCAAATGCCATAAACAGATTTAGATGAGCAGATCAATACGGACTACCCGACCCTACACATATACTGTTCTATAATTCATAGCTTTCTCATTTAGAATATCACATGATAAATTGCCGTAAAATTCCTTTACCAGATTTGAATCATAGTGCTTCGGAAGCAGTGAAGCTTCCAGTAAAAATCGCTTCGACAATAAAGTGTTCAGACCATATTGTTGAAACTCCTTTAAGTTGATTGGACCATCGAGAACAAACCTGATAGTATTGAGAGTCATCCATTTTTGTTCAGCCGTGGAAGAGTAGAACTTGAAGGAAATTTCATCATCCACTGTTAGGAGGACAAAAAAGTTACGTCGAGGTGGTCAGATTATTTTCCGAGCCCGTACCTTTGTACATTTTTGAGGAGCCATAAGAGGTGCAATTGGTAGAACAGGTGCTACGAGAGTCTTATTGAAATTCGAAGCAGAGTCTTCAACCATGGATAATATGACTTGGGTAACATCATCATCTGGATCTGGTATTTTGTCCCAAACAGAGGTGGTTTTGGGAATATCAATAAGAGCTGCAGAAGATGACCTAGCCTTGGTGAATCTCCTACTGGGTGTCGGATTGAGCATTAATTGACTAGAACGACATGTTGGAGCTGTTGTTTTCATTTCTGACACCGAAGATAACATCTTCTCTTTGTTCTTGCCCATATTTTCCAAAAAACAGCGAAATCTCAACCAAAATCAACAAATTGAATCAATCTTGAAGTGAAATGAAAAAATACCGTAGAGAGAAGATATGGGTCTTCAATGGAGATTCACAAATTGCACATAGGTACTGAGTTCACGATGGAAGAAGCTTGAACCCAATGCTGTGTGTGCCTTGAGAGCATGAGAACCAACACAGATGAGAAGTAAATGAAACTTCAGCGGTGATGTCCCTTTAAATCCAACATAAATCCAATGCCAACGATGAAAATGTCTCCAACGTAGCTACGGGAGTGGTTTAAAGCTTAGGAGTGGACGGATAGAGAGATGTAAGAGGAGCGTTGGTGAATAGAGAAAGACATCTAGGGATTTTTTAATCTCTTGGATGAAAAGCATTTTTTTAACTTTTCTTTTTATTCCTTTTTTAAAATTAATAATACATCAATAATGAAGAGCACAAAGTCCCAAAGTCCCTCGAAAAAGTTCAAACTTTACTATAACAAGAGGTTTCGTCAAGATATCCACCAACTGTTTTTTCACAGATACATGTGACAAGGTGACTATTTTGCTTTCCACAAACTCTTGAATAAAGTGGTGCTTGAGATCAATATGTTTCATTCTTGAATACTGAACTGGATTCTTAGAGATGTTTATGGCACTCTTATTATTGCATAAGATAGTTAACACATTCTGATCAATCCCATAATTTTCTAACTTCTGTTTCATCCAAAGATGTTGTGAACAACAACTACCTGCAGTGATATGTTCTGCCTCAAGTTCGATAGTGAAATTGAATTTTGCTTCTTGCTATACCAAGCGATCAAATTGTTTCCTAAGAAGAAACAACCGCCTGAAGTGCTTTTCCGATTGTCTAAGTTTCCAGCCTAATCCACATCATTATATCCAGCTAGATAAGATGTCGAGTTAGTTATATACCATATTCCAAAATAAGATGTTCCGCTTACATACTTGATAATCCTCTTAACCGCTGTTAGATGTGTTTCTTTCAGGTTGGTTTGATAACGAGCACATACACCATTGCTTTAACAGATATCTGGCTGATTTGCAATCAAATATAATATACTTCTGATCATGTTTCGATATAGACTGACATCAATGCTTTTACCATTCTTATTTCTATTTAGTTTCGTTGAGACACTCATAGATGTTCTCGCATGTCTGGCATTCTCAAGATCGAACTTCTTTATTAAACTATTGGCGTATTTGGTTTGCGATATAAAATTCCATCATTCACTTGTTTAACTTGCAAATCCAAAAAGAAATTCAACTCACCTACCACAATCATTTCAAATTCGGATGTCATTAATTCAACAAATTCATCTACCATCTTTGGATGTGTAGCACCAAACATAAATAGGCCATTCTTTTACCATTCTTATTTCTATTTAGTTTCGTTAAGAAATAGAGTTTTGTCAACACTACCTTGTTTATATCCTTGCTTGATAAGATATTGTGTGAGCCTTTCGTACCAAGCTCTTGGTGCTTGTTTAAGACCATAAAGAGCTTTCTTTAGCTTAAAAACATGATCTGCATAGGCTGAATCATTAAATTCTTTCTGTTGCTCCACATACACTTCTTCTTGTATAACTCCATTAAAAAAGGCACTCTTTACAACCATTTGATAAAGCTTAAACCCCTTCACAACTTTCAATTTCGTCAATTTGCTAATGAGATCAAAATTTTCGTGTCTAAGCTTTTGACGCCATAAATCAATGTTATTGTTGTGAGTGGCTGATTTACAGGTGGTCATGACCTGCAACATATAACAATTGTTGGCTGATCGCTTGCCACTCACAAGACATCCTACTTGTTCAGTTAGCACCCTGCATTCATCACTTGTAAATTTAACTAATAAACCATCATCACAAAGTTGACTTATACTTACCAAATTGGATTTTAGTCCATCGACATGGAGCACATTCTTGAAGGGAGGCAATCCATCCACGCATAATGTTCCTTTACTAATCACCGAAGCCTTCTTTCCATCTCCGAAGGTCACATAACCATCTATACAACTCTGATAATCGGTTAAGTAATTCTTTTCCCCTATCATGTGGCGTGAACATCCATTATCAAAATACCAACCATGTTGCAAAGTTGCCTTCATCGATTTAAAAACCACTAGAGCTTACAATTCACTTTTTTTCACCCAAGTAGATTTCGACACTGAGAGCTAATCTTGAGATCTTTGTGAGGGATGTAGAATTCTTCGGCTTTGGCTTCTTTGTAAACAACATCTGTAGTAACTGGTAACATCTTGGCCTTATATGCTCAATAACTCTGCAAAAATAACACGTGGGTACAAATCTTCGATTCTTTCTTGATATTTCTTCTTCTCGGATAGATCTGGACACATCATTGTTTTCCTCATTTACTTTAGAGCACTTACTTTTATAGCCAATGCCTTGAAGATCCCCTTTAACCTTACCAATTTTCATTAACTTTTCTAGTTTTTCTGTGCCTCCATTCATCATTTTCAATCCCTTTTCGGTACTTATTAGTTTCATTCTAGCTTCACAAAGCTCATCTAAAGGCAACATCAATTTCTTTTCTAACTCTTAGATGGTGTTTTTCATGGAGAGGTTCTCTTCCTTCATTCTTTCATTATTTCTACACGTTTTCACCCATTTTTCATACATAGCTTTGTAAGCCTCGTAAATATTTTCCTTTTTATGATCTAAGCCACTTCCATCTCTATCATAATCTGATATTAGGTCTTGAGCTAAGTTGTTTTCGTTTTTCTCAAAATTTTCTGATTTTCCACCTTTTTCGTCTTCAGTTACCTCCTTCTCAGTTATTATTAAGCAAGTACCTAGACTTTTGCTATATAAAGCAACTAATGCAGCAACATTAGCGATTTCTTCTTCACTACCATATTCACTTTCGGATTCATTCTCACTCCAAGTGATAGAAAAGGATTTTCCTTTTCTCTTCTTCAAAGTATTAGCAAATTCGGCTTGAACGTGCCCGAAACCTTGACACTCATGACATTGGATTCTCTTCCTTTCACCCTTTTGAGTTTTGACTTGTTGTTTTAAGTTGTTATTCGATGAACTCCTGCTATGTTGTCTAAACTCAGGTCTGTCCTTTCTCATTCTTTTCAACCATTTACCAAACTTTTGTGTGAGTAGTACCAAATCTTCATTCTCAATTCATCTTCTGCATCATTCACACCTTTTCCAGTTTCAACCTGTAGTGCCAATCCTTTGCTTCTTTCTTGCTTACCCCTTAAAAAATTCATTTCGAATTTTGTAAGAATTCTAATTACTTTTTTCAATGATAAATCATTAATGTTGTGGGCGTCCTTTATTGCTACAACTTTCAGAATAAATCTCGGAGGTAGTGATCTCAACGTCTTCTTGACTAGTTTCAAATTGGAATATTTCTTCCCGAGTTGATGTGCCTGATTAGCTATATCTCGCAGTCCTTCATGAAAGTCTCCAATAGTCTCATTTTCATCCATCTTCAGTTCTTCAAACCTCATAGTTAACATCTGTAGTTTTGACGCTATCATAGATTTGGACCATTCATGAATAGTCGGCAAAGCATCCCACACTTCTTTAGCTAATTCATAGGCTGATATCATTGAGAAGCGTCTTTCATCAATAATACTGAATATCACATGCATTGCTTGTGAGTTTCCAAGTGCACTTTCTTCTTCAGCTCTTGTCCATTCAAATGGATCTTTTTAAACTGCCTCTCCTTTGTCATCAGTAATCATTGGATGCGTCCACCCATTTACTACCAAATGCCAAGCTTTTATACCCTGAGCTTGGATGAAGACTCTCATATGTGATTTCCATGTAGGATAGTTAGATCCATCCAACAGTAGTGCTCTGGTGATTGATAGACCCTTTCTTGTAGTCATGTTTGCGAAACTATAATCAACACCAACTTGCTACGAAGTTATGAATCGATGACTTTGCTTTGATACCAATTGAAAAACTGTAGGGGTAGTAGTTTCGCAAACTTTCCAATTTGTTTCTAGCAAACAAAAATTCAGAAAAATTAAAGGAACAAAAAAATCAACATCGAGATTTGTTAACGCAGTTTGACATATCTTGCCTACGTCTACGAGGCCCTCACCCAACTTAATGCTTTCATGAAAGTACAATAGATTTACCTAAGGCTTTACTAAGCCGACACTACTCAACCTTTGTCACTATCTCTTAACCTCACTTCCCGTGAAAATATTTCATACCCAATAGTACGACCACGTTGTATTAACCTCAACAGAGGATTTTCCCAATCAATCTTTTAACGAAATAAAAATAAACAAATAACTCAACTGATTAAAATAATAAAGAACAAAACTAAATACACTTGAGATAGACAAGAACAACTTCCCAATGAGTTCCGCTCCTATGAGATGGATCTGAAAATTGTTGACAAAAATTGGCAGAATGATGCAATACTCTGAACTACCTTACGGCTACATCAAGAACATATTCAGTGTGACAGACCAATCAATTAAGCCTCCACCAAAATCACCCAAGAAATATAAACCAGAAGCATATAGACTACACACCCAACAATCGACCAATCGCTAGAAGTCACACGCACAAGGCAGTTATAGAGCAGTGAGCCATACACCAAAAATCAGTACATGCCCGTGAACCATGTTTTTACACAACTGTGTAGCACACAGAAAAATCAAGAAGCCAGCACCAGTGACACAACACCCACCAAGTTCACATCAGCAATGCTGGAGACATACACGATACTAACCATAAAGAGCCACACTCCAACCGTGAAACCAATTCACTTAATTCCTATCCAAAAAATTTAACAGTATGCATATCATTCACCAACGTGATAATAATAGACTTCAATTTTGTGTAGGATTCTTTCACAACTATAAGTGTAACAGCCACATCTTTTCGAATCCAATTCCAATTAATATCTTATATGTCCAGTTAATAAATAAGACACCAAAACTAAATAAAACGCTATATACTATATATCTTAACAATAGTTATTAATAAATTAAATCTTAAATAAATTAATACATATTTAATTAACTAAAATTTTGTCAATTTTGAAAAATCTGAAGGGGTGTAGTAGTTTCGCAAACTTTTGATTCTTTTCTGACATACACAAAAATAAAAAAATTAAAAGCACAAAAGATAAATAAAACCAAGATTTGTTAACGCAGTTTGGCATACCTTGCTTACATCTGCGGGACCCTTACCCAGCTTAATTACTTTCAAGAAAGTTTAATAGATTTACACAAGGGTTTTCAAAGCCAACTCACACAATCCTTGAAACTATTTCTTAACCTCACTTCCTGTGAAAGATTTTCACACCCAATAACAAGACTGACTTGTGCTAACCTCGACAGAGAATTTTTCTCTACTACTCTTAATAAAAGACAATTGATAAAAATAACTCAAGTGAATCAACTAAGAAAAGAATAACATTACATTTGAGACAAAAGAACCTTTCTAATGTTCAGCTTCCCGAAATATATCTGAATAATTATCCACTAGTTGGACTGATCTACACTAGCTCCAGAATCACAACACGGCTGTTTAATTAACAACCGACACACAACAGAATGTACATGTAGTGCCCAAATAGCTCCTAGTAGAAAGCCACTCTAATTGATGAAGGTTCAGCGTAAGTGGCTTCTAAAGTAATTAATGCAGGAGTGTGAATCTACCAAGGTTGAAATCACACACATGCACATGCATAAAAGAACGACACTCCCAACTGTGTGCTACTCTAACGATTCAATATCAAAAACAAGAACCCCAAGGTTCTCCACTCACACAAATCATCTAGCACAAATAATCCCAGTCAAAACCATATAGCACATGACACACTCACAAATCAAAAGACACCTAGATAGACAAAAATTGAATCCACACCATCTTTTGCCAAGATACACAACAATTAGAGATAGAACTCTATCACAACTAGAAGATTATCCCCAACAGTTTTTTGAGTCCAAGTCAAACATAAGGATTAGTGATTGGTTTTCAATGTCCAATTAATATCTTACAGGTCCAATTAATAGATCAAAATGACAAAATAAAATAAAAGGATATATGTCATATCTTAAAAATCTCTGCCTTTTTGGCATTTTTGTCACAACTATTAAGCTCCCCCTAAATAACAATAGATATTGAATCCACAATGCTCCCCCTCAAGTCAAGATCCAATAGGCAACATAATCTCAAGTCAAGCATAAACAACAAATCACAAAAGATCAAATACAACTTCAGTTAAGTCTTATCTTCCCCCCCATTGGGACAACATATGCCAAAAAGACGAACTTAAGGAGCGCTGGGAAATCATAGAACTCACTGCTTTAAGTGATGAAGAGCATCGTTAGCCACTTGAATAATGCCTTCAATCCTCTCAATTTCAGTAAAGAGAGCTATATGAGGATTGACAGAAGTCGTCCTTGAGACATCCGAGGGGCCAGATGTGGTGTATTTGTTGAAAAATTCTTGAAGAGATGTTCATCAAAGGCACCAACTCATGTATACTCGACTCCATCCTGAGAACTTCTTTGGCTTGTAAAAATTGAGATTAATCATCGAAAGTATAGTAATGAATGTGGCTTACTCTCAATGGCCAACATAGCTTCAATAATAAGACGTCCAAGACTGAATTGAACCCCAGTATCGATCGTATAAATCAATTTTGCATGCGCCAAGTAGACAAAAACAACGTGTGTGCTAGGCTTCCCAGTTGGTCACTACTAACTTAAAGAGCACAAAATACTTTTGGGTAGGCATTGAAGAAGGAAGTACGGAGCTAGACGACCATGCAGTCAATTTTTCACCAGTCAATACCATAGTAATTAAATCATTAGACACATTCCAATCATCATCATAAAGTTGAACACAATCAGATTATCAAATCCTAGAAACAAATTTAAACAATCAACATAAAAAAGGACTACCTGATCGCGCACATATACTGCTCTATAACTCAAAGCAGTCTCATTCAAAATATCGCAAGATAAATTGCAGTAAATTTCTTTTACCAGATCTGAGTCATAGTGTTGTGAAAGCAGTGAGGCTTGCAATAAATGTCTCTCCGATAATAAAGTGTCCAAACCATATTATTGAAACTGCTCTAAATTGATTGGACGATTGAGAACAAATCTAATAGTGTTAAAAGTCTCCTATTTCTGTTCAGCCGTGGAGAAGTAGGACTTGAAGGAAATCGCATTATCCACTAGCAGATGGATAAGAGAAATGTGTCGACATGGTCGAACTGCTTTTTTGAGCTCTCTCCGTTGTACATTTCTAAGGAGCCATAGGAGGCGCAGTTGTTGTACCAGTTGCAATGGGAATCTTATCGGAATATGAAGTAGAGCCTTCAACCATGGATAATATGACCTAAGTAACATCGTCATCTAGATCTGGTACTTTTTCCCAAACAGAAGTAGTGTTAGGAATATCAATGGAAGCCACCGAAGATGACCCAACCCCGGTGAATCTCCTTCTGGGTGTTGGGTTGAGCATTAATCGAATTGAGCGACATGTTGGAGTTGCTATCTTCTTAACGTGCGCCTACGAAAGGAGCGAAGAGGGATTGTTCGAAACTCCATAATATGATGATGGAAGCATCATCTTTGATGGAAAACCATGAAATTGAAGGACTGAAAAGTTCAAATTCAAAGAAACAAGAAGTGGGTAAATTCGAATTAACAAAAATTAAATCCAATACACAAGGTTTCAAATTTACCTACTATATCTCACGAAGAACTTGTCTGGAGCAACCTAGATAATGGGTAAAGAACAAACCAATAAAGTTGTTTAGGGTCAAAATCATGCCACAATCTGATTCAGTTAATAAGTGATGTTTAATTCCTAAGTTGAAAAGAACAAGAGGGGTTTCTCCTCTCAATATGGCCGGCAGCACACAAGAAATAATATGATCAAAGTTGTCTTTCCCTAACCCTAAAGAGGTTATTTATACCTAGGTCAAATAATAAAAGACTTAGGCTAAATAATAAATGGAAGCCCAAAATAAATATAACTTAAAACAAGTCCAAAATAAAATAATAAAAACACGTCTAGGCCTGGTTCAATGTGCTCCTAAGTCTAATAATAGGTGCATCTCTCATCTTGGGTTTAAGTGATGATGCACGGCCCAATACAATGGTATTCAAGTCCCAAGTGAGTCCAATCCAAGGATTTGAGATAAATGAATCAATTTGGGTTGTGATTCAAATAACTCTCCTCCAATTGGTTTGGTGCACTCCACCCTCTCCACAAATTTGCCTACATGTGAATAGAGAGCCTCCTTGAGTCTCTCGGTCTTAACTCTAGACATAGGTCCAACTGGAATGACAAGCTCACCCCTATCACGCACTTCATTTTCATAGTGGTCCTTGCTCCTGCTCACGTCACTTCGTTTCGAACACCGAAGGGGACATTTTCTCTTTGTTCTTGCCCATATTTTCAGAAAATAGCAAAGACCAAAACAAAATCAACAAATTGAAGCAACCTTTAAGTGAAAAGGACTAATACCGTAGAGAAAAGATATGGGTCTTCAATGGAGGTTCACAAATTCCACATACACACTGAGTTCACGGTGGAAAAAGCTTCAACCCGATGTTGTGGGTGCTTTGAGAGACAACATAATTGAGAAATAGATGAAGCTTTAGTAGTGATATGCCCACGATTAAGAGATCTTCTGTTGGGCCCCGAAATTTTTTTTCTTTTTATTTATTTATCTTTTATTATTTATTATTTATTGATTCATTTATTTATTTGTCTACTTTAATTTCCTTTTATTTTGCCTTAATTGTTTCAATTATGTGTTT
>JANKOE010000007.1:29612406-29644528 GCA_026284465.1 Erythroxylum citrifolium | reverse complement strand
GTAAGACATTGATCTACATCTCCACCAAGAATCATAGCTATCTGAAATGAATGGAGAAAGATTGAGTGAAAAGAGTGAGACGGGTACAGTGAGTGTGGCCTTAAAGAATATGAACTGTTGTTATTCCACTAAACATACTTCGGTATTTTGATGATTTCTGGAGCTCTATTGATCCAAATAAGATGATTTTGGTTTTGTGCTAAAATAGAAACATGGGGCTACAAATGGGATGAAGAAATTGTTGTTTAAATACCCAGGATTTATCATAAACATGCATTGTACATACCTCATTTCATGCATGTGCATTATTGAATACTTATGACTATGCAACTTGTGATATTGTATACATTATTTGTTATAGAGGGGCAACTGGAACGTCAACCTCCAGACGTTACCGGATCTTCCAGGCATTAGCTTCGGAAACAACTTGTGAGTAACCTAGATGGTCTCACTCAATTAATTGTTTGCTTTAGAATATGTTTTGAATGATGACATTGATGTGGTTTGATTGTGCTGATTCCGGATAATAGAGGTGCGGTGATTCTGATGTATGAATGAGTTATTAAAGTGCTCCTTGTATGTGAACATGACGAAATAAGTGATTCAAAATGTGAAAATTTTGAATATGCATATGAATGCAAAAGTATGCTCAGTGCTTCTGTTAAATGCCGGACTACGGTCCGATGATGAATGTGGTCTAAAATGTGAATGTGCATCCATATGATTGACCGAAGTTATATTATGAGAAACATTCATTACATGAATGCATGTAAGATCAAGGAAGTTATGACCGGAGTCGCCGGGATAAAGAGCTTAAAGCTTAGAATGTGATTAGAGCCTCGGGCTCGAGTGCGACTGTACCCGGTATCCACTGAAGGATATGGGACATTATATGACACAGCTCGGTATCCACTAAGGGATATGAGCTAGTAAAAAGGCACTCGGTCATAATGACAATAATAAATGAAAGTGAGTCTCGCGTGCATTGCAATCATAATTGATATGCGTGTTTTCTATGAACGATATGACTATTCTGAACGTGGGATGTGATATATTATGAATATGCAATGAGGTGAATATTATGTTACGTGTAACGATGTGATGCATGAATTGAGTAAACCATCGATAATGAAAACCCTCATTGAGTTCACAAAACTCACCAAAATTGCAACGTTGTCTTTTCAGGACCGAGAGACGACTCAAGCTACTAAGAAGCTCTACCGGTCGTGTAGATTGTGTTTTGGCAGGAAAAGTCATGGCTCAAAAGTCGGTCAGCTGAAATTTATGGACAGTTTAGATAGACTGCATATATTTTCCTCTCTCATGTAGTCCTTTTATATTAGGTTTTGATGTTGTACCTAAGGGAAATGTTGAAAGGCACAATGTAAACATTCGGTGATTATGAAATGTTACGAGGAAAAGGTGGATTTTAAAATATTGTGATTTTCTTATGATGCTTTTTTAAGTAAATTGTAATACCATGCTATATGAAGTGAATGTAGTAATCAAACATAGCTCGTTCTTATAGTAGGATATATACCGGAATGATCTTCGGGCGTCCCGATGTGTACCCTGTGGTAAGGGGGCGCTACATCTTTTATACACTTCCAATCAAAATAGACTTCTATTTCACTTCAAGTCTTATCTTAGAATCCAATTCAAATAAGGAGTATTACTTATTTACACCATATCTTGATTTGGATTTTTAAACATTATATTAAAGACCCAATAATAAAAAATGCGAAAATGAAATAATTGAGATATAATAAATATCTTAACATGTATTAGTTAAAGGATAACTTTAAATAATTATATCATTAAACTACAATCAACTTATTAACTATAGGATATAAATTAACAATCTCTCACTTGCACTACCAATCGTTTATATTCTTCAACTATAAAAGGAAACAAATTCTTGAAAATGTCATGATCAACAATATGAAAGGAACATTGCATCAGAGCTACTAAGATTTCTTATTCTATACTTAAAAATCTAACTATTAAGAATGTTCTTGATATGTTTATCTGGAAATGAATTACAAACACACCATTAATACCAAATTTGCCGAAAAAAGAAGAATTTGAAGAACATGTACGATACCGCAGAATCTTTGCAGGTAAGCATGGCAACACGACTGGTTTTCATGTATTCAATGATGTTCCAGATATAGCCACCTCATTTTTGTGGGTGGGCCAGCACATAAAGTGACAACAGAGTTAGAAACGTCAAGCTCTTTATTACTTTCACATGACATGTTACTACAAACTACAGTATTCGGCATCAGTGTCCTGCCCAATTTTGTTCTGCGCAAAGGAGGAGAGAAATTCCACTCTGTGTATCTTGCGCATCGCGAAGGAGTCCAGGAACTTGGGACATGTTATGTTCCTAAAACAATTGAAAACCGATTTTGTCCACCTTTTTCGGTGCAAAATCAATTCCAGTTGAAGAATTAAGGTTTATATTAATGGAGGTCAGGGCAGAACCCAGTGCCAATTCCAAAGGAAAAGAACGTAACCAAGATAGACAATGATTTGCATTCACATTCTAGATCAAGAATTAGTTGCTGATGATAAAACATTCAGCATAGAACAGAAGATGATTGTTGTTACTGGTTACATCAGAATAAACCTCCGTGGACCCAAGCCCTTTCTTTGTTTTTGGTCATTATTTTCTCTTCTTTCTTGGGACAAATTTGTAAGTCTTTTCAGAACAAGTACTATAATCCATCCCACCAGTCACCAACATGGCCGGCCAGATCAAATAAAATAAATTAACAACAAAGCATGATGAGTGTTGACGACACTCTTCATGCTTCACAGAAACAAAAACCCACTTTGAAATGTCAAAATTAACTTTTCAGCGCCACATTTTTACCAGATTAGCTAAACTCAATGAGTGAAACCTAAATGAGTTATTAATCAGTTGATTTTCATCAAATGTTTTAAGGTTATTTAAATATTATACTTTTATTTAAATTAATATAAATAATTATATAACATGTAATTACTATTTTTACTAATATGATTATAATTTTTATTTAGAATATATATGAAATTCATTTTATTTTATTTTATTTTCTTGTTAATTATTATAAAGATTTATATCAAAATAGCAAGAATAATCATTTATAAATATAATATTTAAGTTTATAGTCTTAAATAATAGATCATTTATATCTTGCAAAGAAAGTTGAATGTAGTAATTTTAAATGTTTTCTAAACAAACATATTTATAATGAATAACTCTTTTCGATTTTATAAAAGATTTATGTAATAATAAATACAAGATAAACGTACTAAAAGAAAATTTATAAGTATTATATTTTTAAGGTTTATATTTATTCAAAATAAATTTAAAAAATCAAAACACAATATAAATTATGTTAAATAAATGCATTCATAAAATTAAGATATATTATAAGTTTAATCACATATTTTGACCATTTTTTCGGTTAGCCCGCGAGGTATCCTAGGAGGGTCCCAACTGTGAGAAGGCGCCTTTAAGCCATCTATTCCCAAACTAATCCTCGCTCACACCGGGTCAGCCCGTAAGGGGTAAAGTGTTGGTCAAACAGATTTCTCCATTCCCAGGACTCAAACTCGAGACCTCTAGTTAAGGGATGAGAGTGCTGAACTACTCACACCAACCTGTTTGGTTTTTTTTGACCATTTTAATTGACACATAATAAAATCAACATAAAAATTACTGGTTTAAATTTTATATGAAATAAAGACTATATTTTATATAATATTTATTAATATATGGTCAATGACAATTTTATATGTTATTAATTATAATTTTTCATAAGGTAATTGATATTGATTCAATTTCTTATGATATTTCAAAAAAGTGACACGAGAGAAGCTGATATGAAATTTGAAATAAGATAGTTATAACTTATTTATCATATATGTTGCTAAATATATGAAAATATTAAGAGATTTTAGTTTAAAATATATTTGAACTTAAAATTTATATTTAAGTATGAATATATAATTAATTCATTAATTAAATATTTGATTAGAATTTTTGAAATAAATAAAAATAGTTTGTATTATAAAATATAATTTCGTCCCAACTTTTTATGAACATTAATTTTGCATGAACATAAAGTCACTAAGTATCATGTTTCGAAATTTGATGAACATATTTTGGTGCGTAATTGGTTTTAATAACAATAGGTATCAGAATTCATCATAAATACTTGTTACTATTGTTGGTAGGTAAAAACTCACAATTAAAATCCCTAATCCACAGCTCATCGCGATCAGATTTTTTATTCTGATTACGGTATTTTTATTATATTTCATTAAATTTCACCTGCATATTTATGTGAACTCTACATAAATATATGAATAAAATTTTACAGAATCCTCATTTTCAACTTAGCTCCTTGTATTATGTCAAAAAAAATTTAAAATGTTGTTGTAAAACTGATGCATCTATGTGGAAAGAAGATGATGTTATTAATTGATTGATTAAGTCCGGCACATCCCTGTCAGAAAATCACTCTTTGCTCTCTGGTATGAAAGCAAAGCACGAGAAGCCATGCATAGGAATTAGGAAGTGACAACATAGGATGTAACGGAACTCTCTTGCTCAGGCAGCATAACATGACAGAATGATTAGGCAGGTCGGCTTACAATTGACATAAGCATATTTTAGTGAGGATCAATTATTTGCGTCTCCTTTTATCAACTTTGATGTTATGTTCATAGATGTACTATCGTCTCTGTAACTATCGGAAAAAGACTCTCATCTGTCACACTTAACCTTATCTGAGGACCCTGATAATTCAATGCAAGTCATGTCCATTTCAATACATGTACATGCCATTAAATTGCAACGATAATCAATGCAGGCAAACAAATATGGTTGAACAAGAAAGCATCATAAGATTCTTATTTCATGATGTGGGCAACTCATGAGAACGAAGTTGGAATTGTCGTATCGAAACCTTTGCTTGCATTAGACGAACACAATCTTCTTGAACCGTTCAGCTAATGCATACAGAAACACTTGCGGCCTAAATTTTTTGGGGAATGTCAAATGCTATCCAACTGTCAAATCAAGGGGCTTACTAATATTGTCATGTATGTAGTTGTTTAAAACTTAGAGTCAAAATTTTGTCTCCTGTAAGAGATTTATTCGGCTCGAGCGAGGATTAGTCTAAATGTAGATGACTTAAAAATGTCTTCCTATAATTAGGACCCTCCTAGAATACCTCGTGGGCAATCAAAAAATTAAAAAAATTAAAAAAAATCAACTATATACAATAAAAAGGTTAGAATGCGATTTAAAACTTTGTGGACAATCTAATAAAATCATAACGGTGAGAGATTGAATAATGAGATCAACAAACAAGCTTCACTCAGTTATATGGCCTGAGGTGGAAGGACCAAAAAAACTACATGACCATATATACCGTGGCTATGTCCGTTAAAATTGGGTCATATTATAATTTGAAAATAATATAAGGGAGAATTTGACAATACTAATTAATTAGTACTGTATTGGCAACACTTTAGTGCTGTATAATGCATTGAGCCTCATGTTATTGATTACAACTTATTAGTATGCATCATGTGGCTTCCTTCGTATCAGGTTTTCAATAATACGAATTGAAGGAATAATTGAGTACGTTAGAAATAACTAGCACACCTTCAATGAATCATTATAAGGAAAATGGGCATGGACTTGATACACCAAACATGTAGTGGAAAAGACAACATGCACTTCCCTCAAGGTTTGGTAGCTCTTACTGGGGTTCAGCTTAATTCACGGGTAACCCCCCTTCGCTTTCATCTTTTTCAATCTTCTCCTCAATGCTTATTTCCTTTTCTTGAAAAAACTACCGGATTTTAATTTTAACCATGATGTCAATGGCAAAGCTCTCTGTCGATCATGTGTGATTTTTGCAAATGGTGGGCTAGCGAGTTGTAGGTCCCTCTTTAGGTCCACAAGCACAAGCAAACTATGGTCGTATGAATGCACCTGGACGAAGATATTTCCAAGAGGTAAAAAGTAACACGACTTTCTTTCCATCCACACAATAACTTTAGGCCTATGTGCCTTAAGCTACTTCCAAAAGCAACGTACTATACCCCAAGAAATTAAAAACTATATATATAGAATGTGAAAATACCAAATCGAGCCACTCACAAGAAATTGTGGTTCTACAAGTTACTCAAACCCTTGCTTTCTATGGAAAATGGTTCGTCCCTAGCAGACTCCATCCCAAATCTTGGAAAGAGTGCAAGAATTACCAAAAATAACAATGCTATGTTACTGATGAAATATGTAGTAGTGTACATGTCCATATGCAAAATGACCTTTTCATAATTTTAATCTCACACGTTTCTGGTACAGTCAATAAGCTTGATAACTGGCCCCTGTCCGCACGCACTCATTAATGTTCATAAACATATATATATGTGTGTATATATATTCATAAACATATATTTAGCTCTAGCAATATATCTCAATTCCTAAGCCTATATTTAGTATCTCTTCTGTATAATTTTGATTATAACAGCGATAGATTGGTCTGGAAGAAGCTGGGGAACCTCGGATTAGAGTTAAACAAGGTATATGGCAGGATTGACCAAGTCCATTGAAGAAGACATGCTTTTTATTAGTTCAAATGGTAATGAAATCTTCAAGAATCAGGAAGCCAAAACTAAGGACATACGAAAGCACTAAGACCAAGACTTTTTAGGGTTTAATGCTCTCATTATCACCCACTTCAAAAATGGTACAATTCATCACCTCTCTTTTGTAGTTATCACCTTCTTGAAAGCAACTTCAGAACAATCACAGCTCGCCACATCATGTGGTCCTCGGTCCGTCCTCTTAATTATGCCAATGCCAGTCTAAGGAAGTGGTGCTCAGCTAGAAATGAGAGATAGAGAGAAAGAGAGAGGTTTGTACAAATAGTGGAGAAAGCGGCATGTAAAAATGGAAAGGAAATATCACGAGGGTAGAAGTAAATGGTAGACCACAGAGAGAAGTTTAGCTTTCTCAAGTGTGGAATACTAGTAGTACTGCCATTTCCAAATATGACCACATATAATTTAGGGGGGCTGGGTCCTGTAGTTATGGCAAGAGGTGATTGGCTAGGGTTTCCAGAGAGGTTCTTGTGGATAGCATAGCATTGATTGGATAGTATAAGCACCAAGCAACCATTCTTTGGCAACTTTTTTTGTGTTTGTCTTGTGTCTGTGATGGTGAGAGTTAGAAGGGCAGCTTTTTTACCGATAAGCACGCATGGCTTGGATAGAGCCCAACAAGAACAACAATAACATGGACAATCATGACATTATAGACTTGAGAACGAAAGATAAAGAGAGGGATGAGATGAGGTTTCTCTTTTAGTGAAAGCGACGCATAGACAAAGAGTCAAAGGAGCATTGGTTCTCATGGCAGACTCTTACAGCAGCATATGCCCTTTGAGTGAAATAATTGTCCTTCCTTACGCTTAGACAAAGCCACGTGGATCTTACATTACAAAACATGAATTATAGCTTGAACTTTCCCATAACAAGTCACAGCCTGTGATGTAGCAACCTTAACCCACAAAACCCACTGCCTCGTCTATTCAAAGCTCAAACATGCAGCTCCTTTGTTGAGTTCTCTGTCAATATGTCACTTACTCAAGTGAACTCAACTGACATCTACTTGTTTGTATTTCCTATCCACTCACTTCAACAAATGCGCTTCTGTTTATACTTTTCCAACTCCTAATACCCAACTTTTCCTCTCAACGCAACGCAAGAAAAGAAAATGGAAAAAGATGGCTCATTTTAGCCAATAAATTCCACCCATTGGCTACCTGAATCAATTATTACTCAAATCCCCTCCTGGCATCCAAGCTCTCTCTCTCTCTCTCCCAGCTCCACAACCGCAACACATCATCAACGTATGATACACTTTCTATGCTGTCTGTCTCAAGCTCAATCCCTTGGTTGTCCAAAGGTAAATGGAAGTTCTCCGTCTCTTTCACTTAATTCAGACCCCACAGCTTTGCTATACAAACTCAACAATGTGTTTATACAAACATGAAAAAGAAGTTATGATCAGTATGCACCAACAGATATATCTCAGCCATTGCTTCTGAGTTGGGGTTAACAAAGCATCAACGAGTTGTCAGCGAATATATAAAATCAATTAAGTTGGCCTCACACAACAGCTTAAGCTATTGTGATGAAATGGTCACTTAACACGAGTGTCTGTCTGACTAACTACCTACTGGTTTCCTTTGCTTGCAGAGATGTTGATTTGAAGAAGATGAAATTTCTGGGCTTTTAATTCCCTGGAGAGAGAGATAGAAATACAATATTGAATTTATCCACTAATTAGTTATTCTGCTGACCTACCTAGGTTATATGTCCAGTGCAATTACATATCTAAAATGATTCCCTTCAGCAACAATGGAAATAACCCAATCTCGTCTTTCTTCCACTTCTCTCATTTGAATGTTCATGAGGATTTTGAATTAGGAGACCATGACCTTTTTATCCAACAAGGCCATGAACTTTTACTTGAGTCCTTGCAAGCTACTGATCCTGCAGTCTATGATACCATCGATAACATGGTGGATTCTAACAAAAGCGTCCACGTTGGTGAGTTAGACAAAATCTGCACCAAGAAACCTCACCAAAGTGCTGAACAGATTCCAAGAAAGAGAACCTCCAAGCCAGATCGTCACAGCAAGATAGACACTCGTCACGGACCAAGAGATAGGAGAATAAGACTGTCCCTTAAAGTTGCCCCTAAATTTTTTGATCTGCAAGAGAAGCTCAACTTCGACAAACCTAGCAAAACTATTGAGTGGTTACTAATACAGGCAGCAAGTGAAATCAAGAAACTATACAGTGGGATTATGAACTACGGGTGCAGTACAATTGCGATCGAGAGTGCATCATCTACTTCTGAGTGTGAAGAAGTGTCAGGTATTGATGAAACCGTCTTTAAAAGAACCAATATTTCCAAAGGCAAACCAACTCCACGTATCGTTAACAAGGAGAAGAAGGCCAGGCCATCGTGTAAAAGAGGAGTTCACTTTCTTCCAAGGGAGTTAAGAGACAAAGCAAGAGAAAGGGCAAGAGAAAGAACAAGAGAAAAGTTGAAGATTCGAAAAAATTTGCATGAATCAATGATTCATTATCATCATCAGCAAGCAACGGACATAGAGTTGAACCAATTAAGTTGTTTGAATCCCTTTGAAACTGGGGAGGAATCAGCCACTCATGGTCACTTAATGAACCCTTCTACAGATCAGCTGGTTGAACTGCTTATGAGCTCACAAGAGCAAAACCCCTTCCGTACAACGATAGAGGGAAGCGACATGATTGATGAATCCTTGGTGGTTATGAGTAAGTGGAGCCCGGCCTCGTCACTTTTCAGTCATCTCCAAAACAGTGGAATTTCTCAAGAGGTAATTACTTATGTTCCCCAAAATTTGGTTATGCTTGAGAAGTTTAATAGTATATATACTTCACCTTAGGTAGTACTATACAAATCAAAATGCATAAACCATACAAACAGGAAATGTCCTAGATTAAGTTATTTCCTCAATATCTAAGCAACCCTTTATCACATTTTTGGTTGCAGAATCAATTCACTGATTTTCAGTGGGAACTCTATAACGGTAAAAGTCTTTGCTGAATGCTGATATTAATGGACTCATGTCGTTCTTGACGTTGGATCAGGTAAGCAGAGTTTTGAAGAGCATGTATGGTCTACTCCTGGTGTTGGATTGTAATATGAACATGGTGTCTTTTCATTTTAATTAAGCAGATTTCTTCTGAATTGCTTCGTCAATGATTGTTCAATTTTCTGTCTATCAAGTCAGTATTGTGTGCGTTTCTTAATCTTTTATCATGGTGTCACGTTAGAGCTGAATAGATCCGCTGCTAGTCACCTAAAGCGGTTAGATTTCTTGAATATGACAGATTTTTCTACTTCTTACACCCTTCTTTACTAGCTGATCCATGATCAATATGCCATATAATTTTTACGCTTAAACTTAATTCCTAATTAAGATTCTCCTCTCTTGTTCATTTCTCATCAATTTCAGTCTAGAGTTATAATTGCTTGACTTGAATAGCTTTCCTTTTTGTTATATGGACAATTGGCCTAGAGGAAAATGTTAATTGAAGCACTCCGAAAGTTTTAAAAGATGCATGTTCTCGTTTTATTTCTGCACTGGTTATAACGTGGCTACACACTTTAAGCAATCTTGGAACAAGCCACACAATTTTCACAAGCAATCTGAGTCAAGATTTTGCCTAGCAAAACAAAATATGTTTTAAGATTCACCATACTGTAAATAGACATATACTCATCTAGTTTAGGAGTTTTACCACTAATGGCAACTTGCATAGACGGCAGAAATTAACCTTAATTTACATTCCCTTTTGAAGATACCCTAGTTCCCATTACCTTGGATAGATTCTGTGTAAACTATATATGGACTTATTTATACTACAACAAAAAATTAACATAACTTACTTCTTACAAAATTCAGACTTTTTTTATAACAGAAAAATAATATAAATTTAATTAAGTAATCTAAATAGAATTTAAGAGTTTTAAAATTTTAAATTTTGATAACTTCAAAATTAGTAAAATGTTTGAATCTTAAAATAGGGTGTTTAGTGTTTTAGAAATCAGCTTTAAATTAATTACTATCTAAAACAATTTATGTATTAAAAATGAGATAATTGATTATATATGTGTGTAATTTTATGTAGTAAATCATAAGACAATCATATATATATATATGACAATATAATTTCTCAAAATTTTAAGATTATTTTAATTTTATAATATGATTAATTGATAAACATAATTATAAAAGCATGAATAGAAAATCATACTTTATTACAAACATATGGAGATAGCCCCAACAAACATATGAAGGGCAAATTATTTTGATTTTTATTGAGGGTAAAAATGGTATTATATTATCTTTCATTCCCATTAATGCAACAAACCAAACAACATTATTGGCATTAATACATAAACCCAAGTTACAAATTAAAAATTATTTTTTTATTTTTCATACTCATCCCCATCTCCTTCTACTATTATACCCATATCCATAACCAACCTCATGCTCAAACCAAACGCCTAGTAAGTTTGCAAAATGATGTAGATGAGTATGCCAAAAGTGCTAGTTTTAGAAAGCATACACATATTTATAATAAGGTTTAGGTCGTTTTAGTAATTTAATGAATATATATTTTTAAATTAAATTAAATTTTAATTAAGTCTTAATAAATAATTGTAATTATATCTAATATTGGTACCTATTAGCCAAAATTATCATATTTGATTTTAATGTTTCTCAAATTTCTTAATGAATTTAATATAATTTAATTATCTTTTATCACTTTAATTTTTTTTGTATGTAACTCACTTAATTCTTAAATATTTTGACAATGAAAAAAATTACAATATAAAATCATGTTTAAAAATAGGTATATTAGTTCTTTTAATTTATTTTAAATTTTTTAATTAAATAATTTATATTATAAATCAATAGCAATGTCTATCAATGAATCATGATCACTTAAATATAAAAAATGTTAAAGTATTTTTAACTAAAAAACTTTTGCATAATTTTTTATAAAATTAAATTATTTCTACATATAGTGCTAGTTAACTAGAAAGTATGAATTTAGTATCTACTATATTTGAGTCCAATTATTTTAATTCTTTAGCATTATTAACAAATCTTTTAATGATATTTAAAAATTATATTCAAATTTTCATTTTATCTTAGTTAAATATTTCTTAAAATATATAATACTAATTAAGAATAACATAACATTCTTCCTAATTACTTTATAGTGTTGAAACTCATATTAATAAGTCAACTACCTCAATATATTTCATGTCAAATTAATGACTACTAATTTAGTTACTTATAATTATGATAAGTTATAAATAGTATCAAAATATAATAATTGTGAGTCCAAGAATAACTCATACAATCATCGCATTAAAATTTTTTATAAACATACATGTAATGTTTTATATACAACAACAACAACAACAATCATGTAGCAATTCTGTTGATATGCGAAATCTAAGGAGGTCTAATAATATATAATCTTACCTTTAACTAGCAGAGAGTTTATTTCCAATATTGTTTTATATAGAATTTTCTTAACGTCATTTTGGTTCAATGAACTTATTTTTTAACAAGTACATATGATTAACTATATCAATAATTTAATCAATGATACTTTTCTTAGAAGAAAGAAATATAGTGTACTTTATTTTTTTTACTCTATTAACGTATAAAAATAATTTAGAAATGATATACTAAGTAATATTAATATTATGATTATGATCTAAATATAATTATATTTGTAAGATATAATTATTCTATATAAAATTTATCTTATGAGTTAATTAAATACAGTAGGCATAAAAAACAAAAATAAAGGATAACTTTAACTAAATATTTCCTAAATAAATAACTAAATATTGTCAAAACAAAGGCTTTGTTTGGCAATCAGTTTATTACAATAGTTGTTAGCTGATAGTTGATTATATCAGCTGATTTGACCAGCGAATTGTATTAGCTATTTGTCATTTGATGTTTAGTAAAATTAATTGTTTAGTATTATCTGTTTATGTGTAAAATGACTTATGAGAACATGACTTTAAAAAAATTATAAATGTATGAATATTATATATCTTAGTATTCCGTTGAATATTTTTATAGTAATTTAGATTTTAGATATTTAATTCTACAAAATTAAGTTTATAACACTAATAAAAAACATCGAACATATAATAATAATGATGATGATGATGATGATAACAAAATCTAATAATCATAATAATAATAACAATAACAACAACAATAATAATAATAATATAAAAAAATCCAAACCCAGAAAGCAAAATCCATGGTTAAACACAAAAGCTATCACAAGAACATCTATCAAAAGTTTCTTAATCTATCACCAACAAAGTATGAAATTGGGAAACTTGATTGTAGAGATGGTTAGCGGCACTAAGACCACCCCAACTAGAGCCAACGACAACAACTTAACTATCTCATTGCAACTGTCTCCATTATAAGCATTCACTTATCGGGTAAGCACTCTGGAGCAAATATCATCTCTAATTTTATACCTTGTATTGTCTACCATAAAAGATGGGTCGATAAACCTCCAACAAGATAGCATCTTTTTCCCATCTTTCTATCTAAACAACATACTCAACTATTACCCAACTCAACTACTTATGCAGAGGAATAGAAGAACTATTGAACTAGTGAAAAAAACTAAGAAGAACCAACTCCATGCAAGGTGGTGACTTATTATCATTTAATGGTGGCTAGTCATGGGGTAACTAATTAAGTCACTCCGTGAGCATTTAGTCACGGAGGTGATAGTTCAAAACAACATAAATGATAACGAAGAGCAGCCAAGAACTGAGAGTATAGTGGTCATTTCTAAACAGCTAATTCAATTGTTTAGTCTAAAACGCTACACATCTGGAGCTTTTCACAAATTAGTTGGTTGGGTTGAACCAAATAAATTAAATAGCTTTTTTATAAAGTCAATCAGCTGATTTTAGTTAATCAGTTAAAAAATAGCTGATCAGTCAACAATCAAATGGGATAAGATCATAGTTTTGAATGTATAATTTATAGCTCCTTTTATAATAGGATTTAAGGAATGAAAGTTAAGAATAAGCATTATGTCCAACTCTTCCCTCCAAATTTCTCGTATTATTAATTTCTTATGTTTTTATTAACTAATGGATTTCGTTATCTTGTAACTAATGGGTTTCATCAAGATGTCAACTTCAGCTGAACGGAAAGGACCAGGTAGTACTGAATATATACAGATTTATTTATTTATTTTTTCTCAATGTTTGTGTTTCCAAAAGAATAAGCCTCTCGTCTAAAATGAAATTGTCCCTTTAGTATCTGTTGTCAAGATGTTACAGAAAAAATGGGTCATATCTAATTGTGGACAAGTTTTGTATTGTTAGCTTAGAAAAGGAGAGAGGCTACTCTTTAATCCTTGTCACATGATCCGTTTTCTATTGCTGACACTGCTGTTTCAATTCCTGAAAACTGGGATGAACCCAATGGCTAATGTTCACCTACTTTGACCTGTCGTTTTGCGACCTCTTTAACCTTGACTAGTTACCTGATTATGTTATGCTCCACTAACTAGCATGCTAATTGCTATGCTCCACTTGAAAAGAAAAAAAACCGAGAAAAGCACTCTTGCCTATAAAATTAGTTGAATGATAAAAATATGATATTATGGTTAGAGTCTATTTTATTATAATAATTAAAAAATATCAAAATTTATAATAATTAGAATTATGGGATCATTTGCAATAACTCATAATATATCACAATATAATACTCTATTGGTTGGCACATTAAAACGGTTTCCAAGAGAAATACATACAGCCCTAGCTAATTGCCATGTTCACAAACATAACCACTAACTTTAGGATTTTTACTATGTCATGCAAAAGCATATGTCTAGCGGTATCATTTATAAAAAGACAACTGTAGCCGCACCGTGACAGGGTCACGGCTAGCTTGCTAGCCAGTGGAATGTCGCATGAAAGATATAGAAAAAGAGCCAGGTGAGGGTGGTTTACCACACGCACAATTCATCAAGCAATTCAAGTATTGGTCACATATGGATAAAAGCAATGGATCATTCATAGAATCGGGTGAACTAATGACGAAACCCCTATATTCAACAGAAGAAGAATATAACCATAAATGCATTCAAGTAGTGAGAAGAAATTAAAACATCTTTGAAATGAATGGTGAGACTGGAGGGAGGGATCCTTAATGAACACTAAATCACGACAATTCAGGCTTCTAAATTAGGGTCCGGATCCGGACAATAGCTAACTCTACAATTCGAATCTGTCTCTCAATCTCTCCCCACAGTCCTGTCTGATCCAAATAGAGTAATACAAAACCATGAAGATATCATTCTTTTCTTCTGTTTGTTTTTCACGAGATATCTACACCTACCTACCTTGAATCTCCCACAGAAAACATTAGGGCTCCCTACACAGTAATTCGTCGGTCTCCAATCTTTCTCTCCGTCCAAAGTCCTCGTCTCCTCATTGACCCAAATAGAATAGTACAGAGCTAATAAGAGCCATCTTCTTTTTCATTCTTACCTACTGAGTCTCACACAGGACAGACACAGAGCAGAGGTTTCTGAAAGGCTGTGAACCCAGAGATTCAAACCCATTGATAACCACATCAAGCAGAAAGAAGTAGTCTATCTCTCGTGAAAACAATAATGAGAGGAGCCATCGCTGGCTAGGGATTCTAGGCAAAGAAGAAAGCATATAATAACCCTAAAAGTAACAGTACGATAATGCAGCAGCAGATTTGAGATGTCAAAATTTTGTTGGATTTGCAGCAGCAACCAATAGATCTCTGCTATCCAATTAAAGGGGGGAATTTCGAGGACCAAGAAAGGTTATCCAGCTCCAGAGCACTTCAGATCTCAAAATAACCTTACTTACCCAAAAGATTCTGTTGCTAACAAGAAAGAACCCATAAAATATATTGTTTACATCTTATTATTCTGCGAAGAGGAAGGGGAAAATGTCACAAATCAAGAACAATTAATCTTTATTGGCCAGGAAAACTCAAGATTAGTCTTTGGACAAAAGCCCATTAAAGAAAAAGAACGATATTCAAGAACCCTATGTGGATGGTGAGAGAGAAGCATCACCTGGGAAGCTTTTTGTTCAAAGAAATTATTCACACCTTACAAATAGATACATTTTTTGAAGAGGGAATTAGAAATTAACTAGAAAGTAGGGCACAGAGCTAAGGAAATGCACTTGCTACCAGATCGTTTTCGGAGAAACCCTAGGATAGACAGATAAAGAGAAAGCAGTAGCAACGAGCAAAACAGGGTGGAGCTTCCGTCTGTAAATTAATGGCTGAATCTTTGAAAAAACATTTTGTGTCTTAAGATGTAGTTAGGTATTTTGGGTTAAGCGGAAGCCATCAGTATGTAGGTTCTGATAGGATAAGAGGGAACGCCGGTGGATAATGAAGTACTATTTGCCGGTGGATAACGAAGTACTATTTTTACAGAAGATAAGAACTTTGAATTGACACTTTCCGTCTCGGTGTTGTGTAAGAATTTTAAATAATCAATGTAAACTAAAGGCACGTATCCCAATGCATTTATTTTTTCATAATTAATATTTTTTAATTATACATCACCTGTCAGTTCAATTAAAAATTTTAACGACTTAAGGTACAAAATTATTACCACCAAAAACAAAAACGTACGCAATTTCTTTTAAAAATATTAAATTCTAAAAATTTAAAAGTAAAATCAAAATATAAAATTATTATTGTAGCTTCATTAATGTAAATTCCGAACCATCTTTTGTTTTTAATTTTTTATACACACTTTGCAAATTAGACCTACGAGATTTTATTAAGTTCCTACACTATTCCTTTTCTCTCATTTTATTTCTCCTCTTGTTTATTCCATATCTTAAACACTATTAGAATATTTCATAATTCTTATAAACCTTTTATAAGATTTGACACAGATGGAAACATTATAATTCAAATTATACTTATTATCCATTAAATTTTTGTTCAATATTAAAAGTTAATTGCATTCTACTGATTTATAGTGCAATATCCATTAATCATAATTATTGAATAATAAAAATTTATAACATAGCAATATACTATGTGAAACTTAGGAAACTTTAAAATTCACAGGGAAATGTGTTAGAAGTTTAGTGTCATTCCAACTCTTGAGTCTTTCAATATGTTAGTAACAAATAAATTGTTGATATATTTTAACTTAGTGGTTTTTAGTTTCTTGTTACTACGTTGGTTAGTTGAGGTTTTTTAGCTAAATCTGTATCTAGTGATTGCTTATGCACTACCTATTTAAAGGCTTCGCTCTCATGTTAATAAACATCTTTGATCCGTAGCATTAAACTTCCTGTTGTTATCTCTTTTACCTGTCTATTTCCTAACAAAAGTGGTGTCAGAGTCAATTTCCTTCAAGATCTGGGCATTTGCTATCCTTTGAAAAAATGGCAGCAACTACAAATTCTCTAAGTGTATCGCAACTGCAAATAATAATCTTTAAAGGAGATTTGTACAAATTTCGGAATATCAAAATGAAAACTCTTTTCAAATCTCATGATCTTTGGGATTATGTCAAATCTAGTTATGCTAAAACAAGTGATGATGACACACACCAGAAGGAGAACTTAAAAGGTGATGAAAAAACTTTATTTTTCATCCAGCAGGCAGCATATATGGTCATTTTCTTAAGAATTGTTGTAGCTACAACCGTAAAATAGGTGTGGTCGAAACTTAAACTGAGTGTCAACGATCTAATAAGGTAATTATTATGAAACTTCAATCACTTGGGCATGATTTTGAAACTTTTTGCATGAAGAACAAAAAATCAGTTTTGAATATTTGGCAAAAGTCTCTACTGTTGTAAGTCAAATGCGTTCCTGTGTAGACAAAATTAGTGATGAAACTGTTGTTGCTAAAGTGTTAAGAAGTCCTACCCCAAAGTTTGATCACGTGGTTGCTACTATTGAGGTCTAAAGATCTGTCAATTTTTCGTTTAATGAACTAATCGGGTTTTTACAAGCCCATAAAGTGAGAATTAACAAATCCTCTGGTAAAGAAGAAGAGAAGGCATTTCAAACAAAAGGGGAGTATGAATCCTCTAACCAGTGTATAAAAGGAAGAGGAAGAGAAAACTTTCGTGGCAGAGGTCGAGAGCACACCAGCTCTCTCCACCATTGTTCTTACTGTAACAAATATGGGCATACCGACAAATTATGTTGGTTGAAACTTGAGGAGGCTAAGTTTGTAGAAGAAGATGACAGATCAAAATGACTATTTGTTCATCACAATAACCTTTAAACACTTATAATCGATATTCTAATCCTCATTACCTCATCCCTCATCTATGATTTAAAAAAATTATCCCTCATTTTTGCTATATCTTGAAAAGTAAGTATTTGTCGTATATTTAGCTGGAGATAATCATGGTTAAAGATAATTGAATATTTATTAGATAGTGTTTTACCTTATAATATTTTATAAGGTTAGCAAGTTACTTACTATATGTACATATATAAATATCTTTTTCCATATAAAATGAAAATAAAGTTTTCTCAATTTTTTTCATAGTAGTAAAGCAACTTTAATCCTTGGAAAAGAGATACAAATACACTTTTAAATGATGACCGAGATAAGTTGTCAAAGAAGGTGATAAATCCCTCATCACCATGCTGCTTATATCTATTGGATAATTAACAAATGGTTATCATGTTGTGTTTACTCAATAGAGAATTTTTTCTGATTGTTATAAATTGTTAAGCTTCCCTCCTAATTAATAAAAGGGCACATAAAGACAACGCAAGTTAGGTGTCAGACGTGGTCGAGACCATTCAAGCTAGAACGCAAGATGAGGTTAGGCACTGCGATCTATGTCAACCAGTCATCATAAGCGACCAATGCCTATTATTGATTGCAATATACACACTTTTCTTTTCTTCTTATTAACAATTAAGAATTTGATTATTTTGACTCGATACATTATAATTTGTAGAGTTCTTATCAAGTAACTTCTCTTATGATTCTCAATATTTTCTTATAATTGTGATGATTATAATTGTGCATTTTGAGTTTCGTTATTGTAAGAAAAGAGTGAGGCCAATAGATTTCTAACAGATTTTTTTTATGAAGGTCAGAATTTAATTTGTAAAAAAAATACAAAATGAATTTCTTGGGATGACAAGTTGGAGTTTGAGTCTAAACCAATGAAAATTTTTTATAAGGATAATGTGATAATTTATAAGACTAGTTGTTTTGACACACCATAGCAAAATGGGAGAGTGGAAAAAAAACATAGACACATCTTAAAGGTGGCTAGGTACTTCATTTTCAACTTTGTTTATGGATCAAGCTTTGGGGAGAGTGTATTTTGATAGTGGTTTACTTAATCAACATGAATCCTATTACCAAACTTTATAGAAAATCATCACATGAGATCTTATTCTATATCAAGATACCATAAAGACATGTTAAGATTTTTGGGTGTATTTGTTATATTCGCAATAATCCTAGATAGAAAGACATAATTATAGCTAAAAGTGGGCAACAAATTTTTGCAAGCTACCTTTATAGGAAGAAGGGTTGAAAATTGTATGACCTTGAGAAGAAAATTTTCTTTTCTTTATGAACATTTTGCTCCATGAAGATGTATTTCATTTTACATAGTATATTAGATATCTTAGACAAACAAAAAGAGAGATACTCATTATTTAGGGACATTCATTTGATAAGGTTTAAATGCATGAGTATAACATGTTGAACCTTAATCTTGAGAAAGATAAAAATAGCTCTTTGATGGAGGAAATGTGGAGTATAGATGAAGGATATAGACAAATTGTTTAAGAGAACTGTGTGAAAGAAAGATTATAGGAGGCAAAGAAGAACAACCAAGAGACCAATACATCTAGATAATTATATTGTGTACATGGCTTGTTTAGATCAGAATATAAGGCCAAGTCATAGTGCCAATCGCCAGATTATATTGGAAGAGCGTCTAGGTTTAGTCAAGTAGTAGATTAGCCCAGATGGACGTCCACTTGGGAACATTCAATCGAAAAATTCTAGAATGGAATTGGAACCCATTTTTAGGCCCCTAAAAAAGTTAGTTACTCCTTATCCGTTAACTAATTATATAATATTTAATAAATTTTTTTGTAGGCATCGAATATACTTGATAACAATAACGTCAAAAGTGGAGCCTAGAAATTATTCTAAGGTGGTCATATATGCATAGTAGCATGGCGCCATCTCAAAAGAGATTACAACCTTATAAGATAATAGGACTTAGATGGTGAAAAGTTTCCAGCTGAGAAGAGACTCATTGATTGCAAATGGATCTATAAAATGAAAAAAAAAGATGAAATAGTGAATCGCTATAATTAAGCTAAACTTATAGTGAAGAGATTCATCTAAATTGAAGGCTTGCATTTTCTTAAAACCTTTACACTATTTGTAAAGCTCATATTTGTATGAGTTTTCTTAGAAGCAATGTCAAAAAAATGAGGGCTACACTAAATGAATGAGAATAAGACCTTTTTACACTATTATTTAAAGGAAGAGCTTTACATAAGGTTGCCTCCGGATATCAAAACAAGTAGAGGCAATAATATTTGTTGACTTTGGAAGTTAATATATGGACTTTACTAGGAATCACAAAATTGATTCTCCAAGTTAACAATAGCTCTAAAAAGGTATAGATTTGTTCAATCCCTTACTGATTACTCGTAATTCACACATCACAAAGAGAAAGTCTTTATGAGATTATTAATATATAAAGATGACATTATAGTAATGGGCAATGATTCAACAATATGTTTAGACTTTAAAAGTTATTTAAACAAATGCACTTAGGCTATGTTTAGTTGGGGGTTTATTAATGGAATGAAATGGAATGTAATAATATTCCATCGTTTGGAAGAAGGGTTTATAATATAATGGAATGGAATACGATGTAAAAGAAGGGTTTCATTCTAACCTGAATAATAAAAATGAAAAAGCTCCGATTTTGGGGTTTAGGATAGAATATAAAATGATAAACAACTTTTCACTATATTACATTATAAACCCTTCTTCCAGACAATATTTACTATATTACATTATAAATCCTTTCATCCATCCCGAACAACAATTTTGTAATATTATATCAATTTACATTCCATTCCATTATAAACTATTTCATTTCATTAAAAACTTTACGTATAACCAAACATAGCCTTAGGGGCACTCAAGTGTTTCTTAAGCATCATGGGAACAAGATCACCATAGGAAATATTTTTATGCCAAAGGAATATGCTTTGGATATAATATTGGAGACCAGTCTCTTTAGTGAAAATCTACTAACTCTCTAATAGAACGAGGATAAAAATTGGCAATAGTAGAGGGTGAAGAGATAGATAATGCTTAAGCTTATCAATAATTAAATTAGGTGAATAATTACTTAACGATTACTAACCATAAAATACATATTTAATACATGTATTGACTCAATTTGCACAAGCACCTTGGAAGGAACACTTTGAGGGTTCCATGTGAGTGATACACTACCTCAAAATTAATCTTAGGCAAGGGATCTTACTACATGCTAATGGTGACATGAGGCTATATGTCTATTGTTATTTTGATTCGGTGAGATGCTCAATCACATGATGATTAGTAGTGATATATTTTTGTATACTTCTACAATCACTTATGTCGTGAAAGATGAAGAAGCAAATAGAGGTAGAGTATTGTGCAATGGTGACAACTATTAGAGCATGCCGATTTGGTTAAAGTCCTTATTGGCATCTTTAATGGTGGTTCACATCGGGCCAATGAAGTTATATTGTCATAGTTAGTCTACTATACATATATATAGGAGTGAATAATGTGTTTATAAATAAACTAAGCATATTGAGATTGACTATCATTATGTTAATTAGGAAGCAATTTCATGTTGAGAACATTGTGATGGCACATTTACGGTTACCGTTTCAAATAGTGGATGTAAATATTTTCACCAAAACTCTCACTTGATAACAATTTCAATTTTTATTGTCCAAGCTAGGCATTTATGTTTTCTATATGTCAACTTGAGAGGAGTATTATAAACTAGATATTTGTTGTGTATTTAGTTAGAGAAAATTACGGTTAGAGATAAATGTATATTTTGTAGATAATATTTTCCTTTAATTAAAATTCCTAGGTTGGAAAGCTGGCTTATTATATATACCTATATACATATCATGTTTCACATAAAATGATAATGGAGTTTCTTCTTTTCATATTCTTTCACCTCTTATGGAACGCCTCTCTTATTGTAGATGACAACAAAAACTCCAACATGTCTTCCTTGTTCTTTTGATGTATATGAAATAATATTACTTAAAATATTTTTAATCAAACCACGTGTAGGCTTTGTACTATATATACAGCTAAGTACCATAAGTCAAAATTACAGATTCAAACACAAACAATAAAGGAACTCCCTGCTGTACCCTGACATCCCACACTGGCACGGCCCAATTTTTGTTTTGAAAATTAAACATTAATATCCATTTATCAAAATAGTATTTATTTAGATAAAATTTAGTCAAAATGTTAAAAATAATAATTTTATAAAATTTAATTTCTATGGTAAAAGATTATAATTTATTATTAAGTTCTAATATATTTAGAGAATGCATTACTATATTTTTACATGTTAAGGAGCAATCAGTAAGTATTTAAAGAATTTGATAACATTGAAGAAGTTGAACTAGTCTTGGTACGGATCAGGCAAGTCGAGCCTACTCTTGATCCTCTCAAGTTGGGTTCAGTCCGATCTAACCTGATCTCTAAGAGTTGACTCGAGTCACTCATCATCATTGTTTTGGTTTCATCCTATTATTTTAAGTTCCTTATTATATATAAAGATTAAAACAACATCTTTTTAAAAAATTAAAATTAAAATAATATTATTTTAAGTTCCTTCTCCTCAAGCCTCAAGGGAATGTATATCACTAAAAACGTAAAAATGTATTGGGAAGACATCAAAACCAGTGGAACCGGCCTCTTAAGAGCAAGTAATGTAGAATCCAGCGAAGTTACGAAAAAGTTCATGGGCCTGTTACGTACCTTGAAGTGTAGAAACAACATAAGCTTCACCATCATCCATCCGCATGTTGCAGTCTCTCTTCCACTATCTACACGAGCTGTACACTCTGAAGAATAGCAAAACAGAAAAGAAAGCACAATGATGTAGGGGAAAGTGTAAAATTAGTTCATATATAATATAATTATTGCAATATAACGACCCTAAACTCTGCAACTTTTTTATTATCTACACTATATTGATATAGAGCAAGAAGATAGCCAGAGACCTGAATATTTCATTTTTGTAGATATGCGAACACTGCACATGGAAGTTAAGAGATTGGGAAAAAGACACTCAATGAACCACACAGATAAAGCAAAGAACCTTAGTTGTTCAGGCATTTATAGCTTCTTATTCTTGAAGTCCAAACACATTTGTCTTCATATATATTGAGAAGAAGACAAAACCCAGAGAAGCACAAATGAAAAGAAAGGGACAAAAGCTGAAATATGTGTGCCGACTTGACCTATTTTTAGTGGTGTGCCAAAAAGCTTTGGAACGCCGAGGAGGAATGCGGAAGGGAGACAAATCTTGCAAGTTGCAAGAGAAAAGCAGTATATATGTATTGAAGTTGTGTGGGCTATTATCTGATGGCTACATATCAATATAGGTATTTTTGCTTGTGATTCAATTGTGTGAATCCGGAGAAAAGCAAAGTCTATAATGAGTAGAGGAAAAGTATACCAGCGTGACTGACAGACATGTAGGCTAGGAATTTATATGTTATTCCTGCATTCTCATCTCCATCTGACATCCACATCCTATCGAAGCTAAACTTGGAGATATCAGTCAATTCCGTATTCAACTAGCTCAATTATAACTCAAAATGTTATTTGTTAAAATTTAGAAATTGTGGTTGGGGAAGGGCTTAGTAATTACTTACACAGGCATGCATGTGGGTTGCACTTACATTACGTGATCTACTTGCCAGGTTTTGTTTCTCATTGATTGGTGGTAGCCTGTAAGTGGGGGCTGTTTCTAGCAACTCTTTGCATCGGAACTTCCCAGTCCCCACCTGTACACATATAATCAATGAAGCAAAGTTTTTTTCCTAAAGCTTTTGTGTCTGTTATTTCGATCTTTGGCTAAGTCAAGTCTCTATTATCAGTTTGTTCTGATTGGGTTCTGTTTTTATTTCTTGGGAGACTCCCGGCCTCTCCGTTGGTAAGAGATTTGAAATAAACTTTTGTTTCAGTGATATATAAGTTGAGCTAATGACGTTCTTTTATACTATGTAGTGTCTGTCTTAACAACGAGAATAGCACATCAATTATTGCAACCTTATCAACATAGGAGTTTGGTGCTTTGTAGCATTAAAGACATGGTGCATGCGCGAGTTTATGAGACCATAGTTGAGGGAGGGGTGTCTTTCTCTAAAATTTTTGGCCGTATACCGACGATTAAGGCCAATGCCTTTACAGTTCGCGTGCAGGGTACGGAGTCTGTGGAATATGGAGCTAGATTATGTCTTATTACGAAGGTACTGGGATGGAATTGGGCAGGTTGAGTCGGGTAGGTTGAGTCAGGTATGTATGACGACTCAAATTATTTTGTAAGAACTATATGATGTCTTGTTACGAAATACATAACATATTGTTAAGGAAAATATTAATATTTTTAATTTATAATAAAAATACTCCATCATTAATCTTATGATCAATGAAATTGATATATAATTACATTTACGTGATAAATGATTAATGATATATCAAATAATCGAATTAAAATTAAAAATTGCTAATAAACTTCAAAAGAAAAGCCCTAGCTAGCTAGCATGTGACGGTAAACACAAAATCCAAAATTGGATTGGTGGAGATCACTCAAAATAGGGTTAAAGAAGGACAGAAACTTACAGCGCAAAAAGTATGTAATGAAGAAGGTACAGAGTGATTTGAAGCCTAACCTCTTCCATCAGATCATGTCTGGTTTGTATGGCCTCATCGTCGTCCTTTTGTCGCCCTTTTCTCAATCGAAACTTATGATTTGTATTTAGAGAGAGAAGAACAGAATGAAAATATATATAGCTACTGTTGTCTGTGTCTCTAATCGCTCTTCTTCTTCTTCGATTAATTTCGTTGGCATATATGTAGGGTGGAATAAACTGAGGAGACGACGGTCAAAGACTATTCATGTATTATCTGATGCCCTTTTGTTCTCAACGACTTCATTCTGTTTTTCTTTTTTAAAATGGAAGAATTTGTAGCTGTAACATTTAGACGCAGATTGGGAGAAATTTTGGATTGACACAATAGTCCGTAAAACACGTCAATTAAATATTTTATACTAGATAAATTCTGTACAATAGATTCGATTGAAAGAGTGTAAATAAAGGGAATCGAATGGAGAATCTTTTGACCTCATGTCCCTCCATTCTATCAAATTGACTGTCAAAGATCGATTTCGTTTTTCTTTATTCTATTATGAGACATTTTATTTATTTTTATTTTTACTCAATTATCGTATATGTTATTTACTTTCTCAGAAAAAGTTATCCATTAATAGCTTTATTGACGTGACATATCACATTATTGCTGTTAATTATTAAATTAACGAGAATTATTTTATTACAAACTAAAATTTAAAATTTTATTTAGCATTATAAAATTATGTAAACTTCAAGATTTTTGTTATAGTTTATGATTTTTTTAATACCTAAAACGAAAAGCTCTTTCTTTACAATAAATAAAAATAAAAATATTATTTATCAAATATAATTGAGTTTATTATATTATAATTTTTAAAATTTTTCATTATTTAGTATAACTAATGTAACATTATTATAATTGTATGAATATCACTGGTAATTATTATAATAACCTGTAATGTACAATTTAAAATTATTAGCATTTCTTCGGAGAAAACATCTTGTAACGTTTTTGTTTTCTAATTCAAAGAAGTGCTAATGGACATGGTTAACCAATTTGAGCAAAACAACGAAAGAGGCAAACAAAAAAGGCTAAAATGAACGGTAACCCATAACCCAAGCTGATCTAGATCTCCACACAAAATCTAATTTATTTTCGTGCATGCTATAAGCTTAGATCCTGCGTAGGTACTACTTTTTTTTGGTGCAAACTACTGCTTTGGTAATCGCTATGATAAAGACAGGGCCACCAACCAAATCTACACTGATATTTGCCTACACACAAGACAATATAAGTTCTAGTGACATAATAAATATAGGAGCTCTTTTTGACCAGAACTCCATAGTTAGCCAGGTTAGAGGTTTAAATAAGAGAAAACATTACATAGAAGAGAAATGAGCCAAAAGATCTGACCGTACCGAAAAGAAAAAATCCCACCTAAACAAACTCCACGTGCATGTTCTGCTGCGGTGATTTTTTATTTTTTGGTCAAATGCTGCGGTGATTGATATCTATGCTATGCTTAGTACAAAATTATATTTGTCGGTATATGCTCCCCCTCTCCAGTTTTGTTGCTTGCCGCTTGAACCTATTGGTAGGTGGGTTATATTTAAACAAAATATTTCTAACTGTACCTTCATGCCGACTTTTAAAAGAAAATACAAGGAAAATGGGCTATGTCGAGCTGGGGTTTACCCTGGCCAAATCTATGGCCTAGCCCACTCTCAATCCGATTTATTGATTTAAAATTTTCAAAAAACAATGCTTTTTTTGAACAAAATGATATTGTTTTGTCACTCTCGGTGGCCGATAATCTAGGACAACAAATCCTAGTTCGTGGTTCAGTCAACCTAGGCTTAACTCGTTAATTTCAGGCTGAGAGCCTCGGCTCATGGCCTAGATATGTTGACTTCGGATTTGCCGGTTCGGGCCGGACTGTCATCTATAAGGGGGCGATTGGTTCATATAAAAGAATAGTAATAAAAATGAGAATAAATATTGGTCGGGTCGGTCGTGCTAGGCCCAAGTCCAAACTTAAAAAGGCGCATGGGTCGATCGGCCCATTCTTCAACGTTGACCTAATTCCTACAGGTATTTATTACATAAACTCATTATCTCACCATGAAAAAGGTACGAGATTAGAATCCCGATATTCTTTGCTTTTAGCCACCAAAATCCTCACAAAAAGACTGACTTGAGCGTCGGAGGGGCCTTCCGGGAGTCAACCCTCAGCGTGCCTTTATTTTTTTTGCAGGTATTCTCTAGCCGAAGTTATTCAGATTCATGGATCTAAACAATGACGTCCAGCCCCAGCAGATTCAGACTGAACCAAATATAGTGAGAAATGTGAATGAATATTACCATCGTAATTATGATGGTTGGTTAAGAGGAAGAAATAATTAACATTACTAGTGATTGGTTTATAAAAAATATTGAGAAATCAAAATTTATTATATTTTAATTAATTAATTACAATATATTAATTAATTATATTGTAATTATATTATATTATATTATATTATATTATATTATGTTATATTATATTATATTATATTATAATTAATTGTATTATATTAATTAATGTTAAAAATATTTTTTTAAAAAGAGTTACTACTAAAGAATGAGTTTAATTTCTCTACTAAATAGAAGGTATGAACGATTCCCTAGAAGTGGAATATACTACAAGAAATTGTATTTTTAGTGAAAGTAAAAGTTGCCACTAAAAGCAGTAATATTTGTCACAATTATTAATAGTGTCCAATATTTAAAGTCGTCACCTCCCGTCAGAAATACCTCCGTCACTAATAAAATAGTGACTAATTTAAAAAATGGTCACAATTATGCAATATTTTTGTGACATAAATACTGACACTAAAACTTGTGAAATGTGCGACAAAATTATATGGTCACAATAACTTTATATATTTATGACAAGTTTATCGTCACAAATAATATAAAGTAGTAACGAATTAAGTCATAACAGTACTTTATTTTATTGTGACAAAATTGCCGACACTAAAACCTATCACATGTGTGATAACAGTATATGGTCACAACAACTGTACTTATTTATGACAAATTTGTTGACACAAATAATATAAAGTAGTGACGAATAAAGTTGTAACAACACTTCATTATATTGTGACAAAAATGTGGACACTAAAACCTATGGAATATGTGACAATATTATATGGTCACAACAACTTTACATATTTATGACATGTTTGTTGACACAAATAATATAAAGTAGTGACGAATGAAACCGTAACAGTACATCATTTTATTGTTACAACATTATCGCCACTAAAATAATTATAAATAGTGACAATATTTATCACTAATAATTTTTTTATTAGTGTCCATTACTTCTTGGTTACTAATATTTTATTAAAAAAATGTCAACATCATTTCGTCACAAAAATGAGAATTGGTTCTTACAAAAAGTATTATCACTAATGTGTTTATTATTATCACAAATAAAACTATCAATTCATCAATAGAATTACATTAGCCGTAAAAGAAATTTGCATCTGTGGCTATATTGTCTAACAGATTTCGTCACAAGCATGAAAGTTATATGTTACAATAATGTTGTCACTAAATAAAGAATATATGTTACAATAAATTTATCACTAATGCCATATCATATACATCTGATATGTGTAACAAATCTTCACTAAAAAACCCAATGACTGAAGAGGCTGAGTAGGCATCAATGTATCTTTTCACCTATAACAGAAAATTGCAAAATGACAAAAGGTAACGAAAAGAAGACTGACAGAGATAAACACCTACCAATACACTATCAAAGCTAGATACTGCAATTAAAAATCCAATCTGCATATTTTCCTAATGCATCTCCTAGAATCCTTTGTACAACAAGACAGACAAACCAATATGAGAATTACTAATGATAAAGAAGAAACAATGGCACATTGTGAGGGACTTGTAGTCAAAACATTAACTCCATCTGTCTATGTTTGTGCAGTAAACTAGTCAGAGTTCTTGTAAAGAGATGCCTAAGCTGTTGTGCAGACAAAAAACTGTAGATCTAGATATTAGCAGAAACTGGGTAAATAAGAACATTGGTTGATGCCTGGAAGGTTTTGATGGAATGAACTGTCCATAGGGAATCTTCAATCTACAGTACAATTTATCTTATCATACAGTAAGTTGCACTTAATATTTAAAGGAAGAGTTGTTGAAGATTCAATGACTAGAATCAATCATCCATTTAAAAAACTAGTTAAGACACGTTATGGCCTATGTTTTTAATCACTTAATGAATAACAATAGATGATAGCAGAAAGAGTTGCACATCACAAATATTCATGCTTAGAAGCTTATTTAGTACCTAAGTAGAAAATTTCCAAAATATAAGAATATGTTGAAAGAGAGAGAGGCGGCTTCATATAAGATTGACACAAAATATTTATCTTAAATCCAATAAATTTAGAAAAGAAAGAAATAATAAAGCACCTGTCAAGAGTTGACGCAAAGTACATCAGCATAATTGTGTAATCAATTTTCCAATTTTGCCTGATTGCTGAAATTCTCCATGTTGACACCCTCCAAACTCCATGTACCAGTAGCCAAAGCATACATCTCCAGGTTTACCCCTCCAATGCTGGTAAAGGAAACTAAAAACCAAAATCAATCGTATAGAAACATCTAAAAGATGTTGTAAGGACATAAAAGCTCATTATGGACACTTTTAAGAACAAGAAACCAACTGAAGAAGATTGTCCCAAGCAAACCAACAAATTTACATTAAGGAGAACTTTCATAATATTTAAAACCCAGATGAAACTACAAACTAGCAAAGCATTTTAAACAGCAAAAGTAGTTAAATCAAATGCTGGTAAATAATATATCCTTGTCAAATACGCATAAACTTCTAACAAGAAAAAGTATCTAGGACATGTCAAGTCTTCCAAAGCCTTGAGTAAGAAACTAAAAAAAGCAAGTGACCCCCTGGTCCCTACTAACATTGAAGTGCAAGGCACCAACAATACTATTCTGTATAACAGCTAAAGTATTGCTCAAATTTCATGAAGAAGAAGATGAAAATGAAATTTCTGTAGCACGTGTATGTGCTCAGATTATGATAGAATATTAAACATTTTCTTCGTGCACATTTATTTAGGCAGTGGAATCCACGAGTTATTGCAAGAGTTATGTGCATTCTATTGACATGATTGATTGCTAAATCACAAAGAACAGAAAGTAATAATTGCATAAGGAAAGTTGATTCTGGGATCTCATCAATCACATACAAGTCCTCACATACGTGTAAAGTGTATTCAATATAATGATACACAAGTATAATTGAAGGATGCTTACATGGCATCTTCCAAAAGGGAAGGGAACACCTAGCAACGCTGACATTGTTGCTGGAAAATCAAGCTGCAAAAAATGAGCCAAGTACTTAACATAAGAAAATCATTCTAGAAAAATAATGGGCAAATAACATTCCGGAATTCTATGGTTTACCAATTGGATTGAACTGATGCATATCTTCTTCCCAGCCTGAAATTGGATACAGAACATAATATTCAGCAAGAACAAAAATTATTGATCTGAACTCAAACTAAAACTTCATCCTTAAATCTATCCATTTTATCTATATAGCCTCCAGTTTCTTGGAGGTGAAAGAGACAAGGACAGTATGGTCTAACTAGATAGCAATTAAAAGTGTTGAAGTAATGGTTAAACTTCTTTCTCTGCATTTCTTAAGAACTAAAAACTATGAATAAGGCTTTCATCCATTTTAAAATAAGTTTGTCATCTTTCTACTAGATTTCTCCATCCTCTCCTAAAAACTTTTGATATTAAGTAACGACATGCTTCTCCATTAATATAGTAAAAGATAAGAAGTAACATAAATAACAATTTGACACAAAAAAGGATGTCTTGAAACTAACAGCGAATGCAGAATCATTTGAAGAGCAGGTAATACCAAATAATCTAAAATAAGATTGTATTGCTTCAACTTTTCTACCATTGGCAGAGAGTCAACTCCATATATATGTCCAGCATGATCCTGCAAAGATATTACCCAAATCCACCCTCATGTCTTCAATTTGATAGATAACTCATAACGGCTTACACATGTACACACAAATTTGCAAAACTCATTAATCAAACAATAGATACAAATAATTTGCTATTTGCAACTGATAAAATATGTCAATCATAACACACCAAGAAAATGAGCAATAAGAACATCACAATCTTCTTGAAAAAGGGAAGGAAAAAGGTGTTCAATGCACCCATCATCAACCTGAAACAATAAGTTTTTGGTATATTCCGAAATGTGAGGAATTGACAGCGAGAATATAATACAGAAGCCATAATGCAATACCGTATGAAGATCTTTAACATTAAAAAAAGGATAGGGATAAGAATTGTTAAAATGTTGAGGAAAGAGCTGAACCCATGTATCATCACCCATCATCACTACACGTTTCCCATTGAGAACCATCTATAACAGGAAAAATCTTGTGAAAATGATATTGGAGTAAGAATTTTCACTGTTTGACAATAATTGAATCAACAATAAAGAAATCAAAATAACATTTGGAGTGAAAGTGAAAGATAGACCCAAGTAATATCTGGGAAATGTTGTTAAAATTGACTGAAATGAAAGTAAACAAGGATCTGGTGCCCCCAATAGTTTAAGACAATAATCATAAACCAAACAAAGCAAAAGTTGCAAGTCAAAGTAACGTCCAGAGATCTGCAAAATGCATTGGTAACTTTACAAATTTGGAAGTCAAATTTCACTCTCTCTTTCATTAGCACTTCAATTTACGTACCCAAATTCAAAATCTCGACTTTGAAAACCATAAGAAGCGACCTTTTTAATAACCCTTCCATTGATTCAGAGTATTGAGTTGGAGAAACCCACTCTAAGAGATAACGACAATCTACTATGAGACCCATTTTCGGATCTGATTCAATGTCAGGCAAATCACGTTATTCCCAAACTCACAAAATCAGATCCTTCCTTACACCTAGAAAAAGAAAACAAATGTCTTCCCATAAATGAACAAAGAAAACATGTTGTGGCCTGTTTGGTTCGTAGGAATAGCAATGCTATTCCTTTGCTATTCTTAAGTTATTATTAAACCTGTGTTTGGTTAAAAATTAAACACAGAATACGTTATCTTTAAGAATACCATTTCTGCGATTCGAAGAATAGGCAAAACTTCCCCCAACCTATCTTTACCTATTCAACGAAAATCTATTCTTCTTCAACGAAAATGTGTTCTTCTTCGAGACAAATTTAACCCTCCTCAAACTTCTCCTTCTTCGACGTCTGACGAGCCTCCCTCCCGATATCCATTCCTTATCTTCTTCAAGCTCGTGATTCTCCTCGCAGGAAACGTTTCACACGTTGCTTGACCTCTGCTCTTCTACAGATCCGTAAGTCTTCTTCCCCCATTTATTTATTTTACTGTGTTCTCATCCTTTGCTTTCAATCTTTAAAG
>JANKOE010000007.1:29494819-29511078 GCA_026284465.1 Erythroxylum citrifolium | reverse complement strand
AGCTATTCCCGGGTCAAAGGGGTTTGTCCCAGTTAGGTTTTCTGATCTCTGCGTGGATACCTTTAGAGATAGTCTCTGTTGGCTATTCAGGTTTGAGTCTTCATACCGACACCTGGATCCTGGCTTCGAGAAGGTCCCGGTAATAAAAATTTTTGTTTTCCGCACCTTGTACATGTGATGTACATCCCAGGATTTTCCTACAGATAGTGTTGTCATTGTCACATTTGTATAATAATTTACTTAATAAGTATTATATCTTTAAGTTCTATAATTCAATTTAGACTTGAATTTCTAGATCTTATGCTATTAACTATTAAGTTGACTAATATATGTAGGTTGATGTTTGTGGGTATGATTCTATTAAACTCTTTGGAGATTATAACTCCTTTAATATACACACCTAGGGGTTTAAAGGCTTGTTGATATGCTAAATGTTATTGTACACTTACAAAAAAAGGAATTATTTCTTGTTTGTAATTAGTCTAGTTTAGTCAGTTAGGTTTTTTGATTATATGAGAATTTCTAAGACTACATTTGACATGTTTATAGTGGCTAACTTAGTTTATGATTTATCATTTTTATAGTATATTTTATATGTTATATAACATTTTCCTTATGTTTCATTTATTGACTTATAGGTGATAATTTGAGATAAAAATATGAAATTTGAGTGTTCTCAATAGTTTTCTTATCAAAGTGGTATTAAAGTCAATTGGAAGCTAATAAAATGGATAATAACTTCGTAAAAGGCATTGAAGTTTGATTCAAGCATAAAGATACCAAAATGGGTCTATGTTTTCCCTATATTGAAGAACACCCAAAAGTGTTTGAGGACTAGTGAGTAATATGAAGAAGCATGACACTTACATTGGTTCGTGTCTGACCCGTGTTCGAAAACATTCTATTGTGTCCTACACTTGTGTTAAATTCTTTGAGAAGCTTTGTTAATCTTTATAGAACATGTGCTTAATGTATTACCATAGAAGTGGAAAATTTTAAAATTTTAGGTCCAGAAGCTAACCAACGCTAGTATAGAAACTGTTCTAGCATAAGACTTGTAACACATTATTTAAGGACAAATGAAAATATAATTTTAATCACCTTAGGAATCTAGTATGTAACCAACTATATATTCTCTTACTAGTGTTAAATTTGGGGAGCATTTAGAGTATATGACATCCTCCTTGCATTTTAACATTGTTTTTTTAACATCAAGGAGGGATTTGGAACAAGATTGGAGGAGATCTACCTCAACTTGAAAGAAATTAGAAAGCCATGTTCTATCTTTCCTTCTCAACTTTCTTTTATATTAAACTTGTGTTGTTCTATTTTTTAAGAAAATGAAAGGAATTTCAATATATAAAATAAGGTTTACACCACGACATAATTAGTTCTTACATAAACTTACTCAGTTGCCACTTGTCTATCAACTTATCAAGTGTCAATGTATCTAAGAAATCTCCATGTGTATCTCTACTCTTCATTTCCATCGGTTTTTGAAGTCAGATAGTTACTAATTAAGATCTACTTTCATTGCGATCCACTACTCTTTATCCCTCTTGCTCGATTCACTTCTAAGCCCTCGTGCCCACTTCAATTCTACAAAGAAAAGGTATTACTTAGGTCTTCAATTACTAGATTCTCATACTAGCACTTAACAGATCATAGAACCCTCTTTCGGTGTACCATGTCTTTCAATTCATTCAAACCTACTTATGAAAAGTTGTTATTTTAGCCATAGGAGCACGGATAACCCTTAAAGATGCAACTATTCAAACTTGTATCTAAATCTCTAGATGAAAGCAGGTAATATATTCCTTCATTGCAAGTCTTTAAAAATTCCATGTATCTCACAATCTAATGCTTAGTGTTGTAAGTTTTCCCTATAAATTATCACTTCTCTGATATAGAGAATAATTTTTCTTTTCAATTGTAAGCTTGTCAGCTCCTATAAAGTAAGGAGCTTGCAATTATGCTGCCTCTAAATCTCATTTATTGTACACATAAATAAGGTTCTTAATGGCACTCCAACATGCGCTATGTTCTCCTATCTTCTGATTGTCCATTGTAGTAGGTCATCCTAATTTCTATGTACATCCTGTTTTAGGAATAACTGAAGAATATAGGTTCTTATAAGTTTATTATACTTGCATTGAAAGTAAAGATGATCTATACTTTCAGGGAGGCTATGCCATAGTCGGTAGACGAGATTAATTACTTTAAAGCATATGTCTTTTTTCATTAACCTATTTTTGATGACCAGCTAGCAATTGAAGGAAGCTTTAGGCACAAAGGTACTTCTCCATTATATATTAAACCAATTTATAACATCTAAGTTCCTTATGCAAAATTCCTAGGCAAGAATCATTGGTGAAACCATTGAATTTATTATCCATCCATATCATTTGCATCCTCTTTAAAAAAGTTGAGATAGTATGAAGGGATTAAGTTAGGAGGGATGAGTCACCCCAAAAATTAATATACCATATGTTATTTTGAATCAAGAATTCCACTTTAGCATCCTCAAGTAGTCTATTTTTAAGAGAAAACAACTAATATCTTTTGTATGGAGGACTCAAAGGTGACTAGATATCAAACCAAAGACATATATTTATGTCGTACCCTACTATGGCCTTCATATATAGATATATTATATCTTTAGGCCTTAAAATCTAAGAATGGTCCCTATTAGGCTTTAACTTCTAGAAATTATAGCCTTTTTTTATAAAACTCATTGATCTATTTTGACCACATGCTTTCCTTATCAGTAAGGATTTACCTAATAGAAACAATGTCTAGTCTTCCTTCTTGTTTAGGTATACAAAAGTCCTTCTAGCTAGTTTTTGCACGTTTGGAGTTGTCAATTTTACTTACTTGGGTTACCCAATAAAGTTAAAGTGAGTTTGACACTAATTTGATAAGAACTAGCCTTTCCCTGTAAGACAAATCCTTATCACACCAATTGTTTAGTCTCTTATGGATCTTATTTAATAATTGTGAGCTCTCACCAAACCTTAGCCTTTTTGTAGAGACTAGTATCACAAGATAGTTAAAAGGTGGTCGTGCACTCTAAAAACCTAACATTATAGTAAGCTAAAGTTCATCATTTATAACACTTAAAGACATAATTAATTTGTTCTTATTATAGTTGAACTCAATCTAGATAGCTCATTGAATATCTTTAGAATGTTAGATATTTTGTAAATAGATTGGTTGTTAGCTTTACAGAAGATTAATAAATCATTTGTAAAATATAAATTTACCAATCCCACTCTTTTGCACTTGTTATGGTAGCCAAACTTTGGATTCAGAGAGATGTTAAACCTTATAAGTCTACTCATGGATTCCATACATAGAATAAAAATATAAAGTGATAAGTGGTCCTTATGTATTAGCCTCTTGCCTTCTTTAAAAAATTTAGTTAGCTCATCATTAACTAAGATGCTGAATGAGGATGTGGAGATACATTCTAACACCTAATTTTTAATTTTTCTAGGATTCCAAAATCTTAGAGTAAATTCTTGATTAAGTCCAGCTAACACAATCAAATAATTTATTAAAGTCTACCTTTATAGCATAATTCTTAGGAAATTTGTTCCTTTCACAGTTCCTATGGCAACAAAATAATATCCCTAATGCTTTTGCCATTAAAAAATGCATATTACGAGTTTTAATTATTGATGGAAGAGCTTGCTTTAGTCTAGCTGCAACTACTTTTGAAATAACTCTACACACAAAGTTACAACAGGAAATAGGTCTGAAATTTGACAAAGAGTTAGGATTTTTAGTTTTGGGAACCAAGCATATATAAGTATTGTTTAGCTCTTTTATTAGTCTGCGATTCTTGAAAAAATCTTGTATATAGTATTATCGACTACATACTTGATAGAGTTCCAAGTTTTTTGGAAGAAGAACTTATTGAAACCATCTGGACCAGGAGCTTTTTGGGGGGTTTAGTTCAAATACTATTTTTTTTTCAATCTCCTAGAAGGTTACTGGTATATGAGCTTCCTCTTTTAACTTTTCTTGAGAAAGAGATGCATTCCCCATTTGGTTTTTTTAAGAAACTGATCCTATTGGATATGCTTCTGGATTTGGCTATATTATGGAAGAATCTGGTATTCTTGTCCCCTTCATAAGTCCATTTTATTCTGACTCTTTGCTGCAAAAGGGAGCAGTGTATTGAGACAACCTTTGTATATTAATAAATTGCCTTCCTTTCCTCTTTATTTTGAATAGGATCAATTAGGTTTTGGTATAAGCCATTCTAAATTTAGATCAATCTTAATATGGTATATTCAACTTGGTCCTTTGTATGCATAAATCTTCTAGCATTTAGCTTTTTCATTTCTATCTTGATTAGTCCCAGTTTCTTCACGCATTGGAATTGTTTGCTACCCGTTATCTCCTTCTGTAGACATATATTGATTACTTCCATATAGTCTTCTTCCTTTACCAATAAATTTGTAAATTTAGAAGGTCTTTTCCTCTTCCAACTATAATCTATATCTTTTATTATTATTGGGGAGTGATTCGATATTATGGGAACTTTGAATATTGCTTTATTTTCAGGGAACTTCAGTAACCAATACTCATTCAATAGGACACAATCAAGCTTTTTCCTTATCATTAAGCCGGAATTCTGTTTATTACATTAAATAAAGGGCTAAATGTCCAATTTTAAGCTAAACATTTTCACATTTGATCATTTTAAGGCCAAACATTTTAACTTGCTCAATTAAGGTCTAAACGTTATCGATTCTGTTCAATGTTAGGCTATTTTAAACGAAAATTTGGCAATATCATACACGCACCGTTATGTCTGAATGGGGTGTCTTATGTGGCACATCTACAAAGTTAACATCTTCTATTCTCTTTGATTCCCTCTTTTTTTTCTTTTACTTTTTTGACAGGTAATCTAATTTTTTTCTTTTACTTGATTGATAGGTAATCTAAGAACCGACCAGCTTCTGCGTCAAAGCTTGTTAACCACACACATACCTAAGCATTCCAATCCAAGCCTCCCAAAAAGTCTCATCTCTCTATCTCTTTCTCTCTCTGCACCTAATACAGTTCAATTCACAACCTTACAAACAAGCCCATAGGTGGGGTTGGTAAGTACAAGAGGTACAATAAGGGAGTGAATGTCCGTGACATATATATATATATATATATATATATGTATATCCACCGCCAGTGAAAGAGTAGAGTTGGGTCAATGAGATCATTGTAGTAGGGACTTTTTCTGTTGTTTACACAATAATCAATTGCCTTGACATTATTTTGGTGATCAAGCATGGGGATGAGAGGATCATCTTGTCTTCTATTGTAAGAATCTTCTGTACGTTAAGCTAGATGATGAAGAGTTGCACCTTCTATGTCTTTTAAAACTACCTAGTTTCTGGTTGGATGAGGAGGGAGGTGGAAGGTGGCGAGTTTTGATGGAGGTAGAAGTTGATAATGATATATTAATACTTGTTGAAGAAGAAAAAGAGCTCATGAACGTACCTTGGATTAAGATGGCATTAGTTTTACAAGAAGGAATAGGGTGATTGAACAAGAACTCATCAGGCATAGCTTGGCTGGACTGTTATACTAAAATAGTGAAGATTACGATGAATGGGGCACATGTCGTTAATGAGAGATGACGAAAATTAGGATCTATCTTACTTGTTAATACTGCTGGACTCCAAGACAACAACGATGATATCTATGCACTGTCATCCAATCATTCATTTATCTATTTCTTTTCTTTTTAAAATTTAAAATAAATAAGAAATTAGACTCTGGCATCACAAACAATGAAACCTTTAATTTACAAATGATAAGTTTTAATTTGCCAATTAAATGCCAACATTCTTACACTCACAGACTAAATTAAGGATCAAAATACACGTATCTGAAATGAGAGGCTTTCATATCTACATAAATACTACTTTAATGGCTACATGTGTGTGTATATATACACATACACACACACCGGCAAGCATATACATATGTACACATTTGAGCTTGGTTGTCTTTGTAACAAATTAAGGGTGGTAGGTATGCAGGTGCTGCGAGTAATGTAGATAAAGAGGATCCTCTTCTTCAGGCTTTCACATTCCTCCTATCTAGCATTTACACAAAGACTTCTTTGTAGCACTTTGACAAGTCAATAAAGGACTCACCCAGCTACAAAGAACTGGAGTATGTTCAATCTCAAATATCCAATGGTTTATTATGTACTTTGAATCACAAGGTAAATTAATCTTAAAAATAATAATTGCATCTTTGTATATATGTTTGGGGAAAATTTTATGCATTACAAATTTGACTAGGAATAGACTAAAATTGGTGTTCCACTACCTGATGTGGAATTGAAAGCATTAGACAACAATACTATAGTTAAGCACTAGGAAAACTAGAAGAAGCCTGTTACTCATTCTCCCAATCCCAATTCTTCTTTGACGCCAGATTCTAAGATCTTGTTTTCACGGAGAAGAACCTTACAGTCTTCAACTGGTTCATTGCATTTCAGTCGTGCAAAAGCTACAAATTACACCATGACTGTATGTAAATTTATAACTAATCAACTTAATTCTAAATAGTGGGATTTTCTTGTAGTAGTCATTTGTTTCCATTAGTTTGGACTTAATTCCTTCGTATTGGTTCAAAATTTTCATCACTCTTGCATTATCGTCTAATGTCCTAAAGTTGATAGATCTGTGTTGAGTGTTCTACATGGCTGAATGTCGTTTGATTGAAGAAGCAACAATGAGCCAACACTGAGAGGAGAAGCAGTAACACAGAGAAACAACAGCGAGCTAGACGGAGAAGTAGCAACAATCGAAAAAATGCGTAATGGAGAAGTTTAGAAGCAACAGGTCCCATCAAAGAACCAAATAGAGTGATGGATGAAGAAGCAATATATCGAAGAAGGCACGACAGTAAAAGAGAGGAAGACAACATTGAAAAGCAGCAATGAGGTTTGATTTGTGTCTCTATGAGTGAGTGAGGTGCAAGGTAAGCGATACAAATGTGTTGAATAGATATATTAGTTTATTCTTTTTAACTTTGGTGGTAATTTATCAGTAGTCTTGGTACCAATCGAAATTGCGACTATTCAATAAGTAAAAGAAGTCAATGTTCAATGTTTAGGCAGACATGTTTCTATCATCAGATGCAGATGGAGACATTCACAAAGTCCAATTCTCTACTCCTTATTCATCTATTCCAGATCTCCAAAAGTCTCCAAAAACCCAAGCAGTCATTCACGTCAAACTTCTAAGGAGAAAGATCACACTACATAGAAAGATCACGCTATTAAAAGTTGGATAGGCGATGATGCGTGAAGGGATTGGAGTGATCAGACAACTGAAAGAAACATGGTTAAAATTTAGGAATTAAAAGTTGATTTAAGATTTCTGGTAAAAATTTAAAGGATTTTATTTATTTGTTGTTTTTTGAGAGCTACGTTTGTTTTCAATCAATGTGACATTTAAATATCAATTGGCTTGTACATAACTGCGCATATATGACATTTCATAATTTTCATCCAAAATAGCCTAGCATTGAGTAGAGTCATAAACTATTATACCTTTATTGAGCAACTTAAAAGGTTTGGTCTTAAATTGATCAAACTCAAAAAAGTTTAGCCCCAATTTGGGCTTTTAACCCTAAATAAAGAACAAAAACACGCAGCATACACGACTCAATTATGCATATGTAAATTTCAAAACATTATTTCGTGCAATAAAAGTTATTTTTTGCAGTGCAAATGCAAAGTTGTTCAAAAAATAAAACATTGTCCTTTGCAGTTCAAGTGCAGGTTTGTTGAAAACAATATCATTTCTCCAAATACTTAATAAAAACATCAGGCACTTCAACTGCAAAGAATTATTTGAAACAATGTTTTTTATTAAATACAAAAGTATACTAACATCTATTTGAGATTCAATTCTACTATGCATTACTTAGGTTCAAAATTCACATACAAGTCATCATGCATGTCTTGGGATGTCCTAATTCTATTTGAGAGATATGGTTTTCCCAACTTACCTCAAAAGAAGGTTACACTTCCTTGACTTCAACAAGCCTCGGTACGAGCTCCTTGATTCACAGCTCCTGAGCTTTTATACATACAAATATATAATGTATTTACTACTCAAACATGTATCTCATATTCATGCACCACCACAACCAAATTCATTCCTAATTAATCATCATAAATGTTATTCTAACATAAGTCAATAGGTCAATATTTCACTTACTAATTTAGCTCAATGTCTCCTCAACCATCAAGCTAACCTAACCTTATGTGCAATGTTTACATCCTTTTCTTCCTAATGTTCCTTTATGAATAAGTTGTCTTCTTTTAATCATTACTCTCTCTAAAAAAATCCAAATGCCATGATTCTTGTGCCTCTCAAAACTGGACTTCCATTAGTCTTAATATATCCAAAAATTACATAAACAACTTCTCCCTTTAAAATATAATCTCCATCCAAATTATATCCTGTTTTTGGTAAGAAATAGAATGGAAACCAATACTCAACCCTCAATAAATCATTATCAATACATCTCCTAACAAAACAATTTCATAGAAGCAATAATAAGACATCAATAATCATTTTTCATGTTTTATACTTTCACTAATTTAGACTCTAAGTCCTCAAAAATCAGGAAATAATACAAGGTTCTTACATAGGGGTCTATCACAGGCAGTATTAGGGAAATAAGCATAACTCGAGCTCTAGTCACTATTTTGTTAAGCCACTTTCACAGATAAGACCTATATCTATAACTTTAATTCTTTGACTTTCTAAAATTCGTGCTCTTAGAATGTGAAAGATAGAGCAAAAGAGAAAGATAAAATTAAAACTAGAATTTTAACTTACCTTAATAACTTCTTTCCTTCTCCTCTTCTCTGTCCCCTTTTCTCTCCTTCTCTTCTCATTTTCGTTTTTCTCCCTCTTCTAACCTTATGGGAGACTTTTACTCTAACTTCTATTGCCTTTTTTATCCGTTTTCTCTAGAAAATTCAAAGGAAGTCAAACTAACTATGTGTCACCATTCCATTGGTCCATGCGTCACCATTCTATTAGTACATATGTTACCCTTCTATTGGTCCACATGTTACAATTCTATTGGTCCACGTGTCACTTTAGGCTCCACATGTCACTCATTTAAGCCTCAGTATGTCATTACTTGTAAGGCTACACTTTTCACCAATTGTAAGGCTAAATATGCTGCCAATTGTAAGGCTATATATGTTACCATTTGTAAAGCTACACATGTCACCATTCTGTTGCTCCACATGTCACAAGCCTAAAGTTCCATTTGTCACAAACTTAAAGGGCCACTTGTCCCTCATATACTCAAGCCACTTGTCATCCAATTAATTAAGCCATTTGTCACTTATTCCCAATGCCATATGTACCAAACTTAAAATTCCACTTGTCCCTCATATACTCAAGCCAATTGTCATCCAACTAACTGAGCCATTTTCACTTATTCTCAATGCCACATATTACTATTTTATAGGCCTAATCAACCAAAATTCCCATATATTAATTCGTCTTGCTCTTTAACATTTTTCGCAGACTAGATGCACATATCACCTCCTCAATTACTCAATTGTAGTGATAAATTACCAATTTACTATTTATAGCCCATTCAAACAAAATTCAATACAAAAACCTTTGATACACCATAATATATAAATCATGATTCATATGTTTATACGAATATTATGCTTGTGGATGAAATACATCTCATAAATTCTTAAATGAAATAACTCATATGACTCAATCTAACAACTTAATCTCTTAACAATTTTAGAAGGCAGGATCTTACACCCAAAATATAATCCAAGGGCCTTGAATTGTTCCATGAATGGATTATAGGCTATATCATAGTGCTCTTATATGGAAATTATAGTTGGAGACACAAATAATAGTCGTTGACATAGTATAGTTACCTTGCATAATGGTACAAAATGTGCATCATTTAGTCACTTGAATCAATTAGCTTGAAATTTACTTTGCTTGAATCATAGGCTACAGTGATCCGTCTCTAATGATGATGTTGGTGGTTTATTGAAAAAGACTAGGAGTTGCATAAGGTTTGCATCTTTAGGGTGTTCTTCTACTTGATTTTTTTTCTAAAAATTTGATTAAAATAGGCTTGGTTTCTAAAAAAATATCGAACTATATCAAGCTTATTGGGGTTATTTAAACCATTTACATTCTAAGTTATAATCGAAATTATTTAATGTTTGAGGGCTTTACACCTTTCGATTTACTTCTCTTCCCCTTTTTCTTTTTCCTGCTGATTTGGACTTTATTGAATTCAAGCTCTGTTTCATCATTCTTATAGGAGTGTACCTCGCTCTCTTCTTCCCCTATTGACTGCTCAGTAGAGATGGTATTTTCTTGAATGAGTGGTACTGCATTTTTTTATGTTCCTCAATCTCATTGTTTTTTTCCCAATCTTTAGGAAAACTTTAGAAACAACCTTGGTAATAATTCCTTTACCCTTATCTACTAGGTAGTATTGGGTCTAAAAAAGTCTTTCCCCTTGCACTTTGCCATCAAATTTCATAAGTTCTTCAAAGTCCCCTTTTAGGAATGCCTTCCCTATAGGCTCCCATATTTTCACTTGTTGGTGTTGGCCTTCAGCTATAAGAAACGTGGATTAAATCTTCAACAAGTTCAATATCAACACCAAGCTTCATTATTAAGACTGTTTGTAGAAGTAGTTTATTGAGTTCCACACTAATACAAATTCTTGCATAGCCTATTCTTTTCCTCTTTAGCGGTAGTTTCATCTACACATAGTGATTTTCCAATAAAACTAGTTAGAGAACTTAACCCTTTGGTTGACTAGTATTCCAAAGGTATGTTGTGGAAGTTAACCCATAAAGGTATTCTTTCATGTTTGATTCTATCTAGGTTAATACTTAGTCTCTAGACTTATAGAAACAAAGGTATATTATAAATGTTCTAAGGGACAAATTCTACAACACTTTTAGCTTCACTTTGACTTTAAAATTTGAACATTATATGATTTTTCTTATGAAATCATTACCTTTTATAGGCCCTTTCCTCTTTATGAAATAAGTGCCTAACTTTGAATTGCCTTAAACAAAGACCTTTGATCTATGAAGAATTCAAAAGCTATCCTTTACACATTTTCTTACAATCCTTTACTCATTTTCTTTAAGTTTCTATATCTATTGATACAATGGTCTTACCCTATGAGAGCTTAAGGGGAGCTCTTACTACACTTTTTAAGTTCATGCTCATAATCATTGAAGTAGCAGGTTTACCCTGAACTGAGGTGCTTGAGGAGCTTGCATTGCCCCTTGCAGGAGGCAGGGGTGGAAAGGTCCATCTAATTAGATTTCTCTGGATTCTTGTAGGCCTTATTAATAGGTTTTTCCATGCCATAGAAGAGAAGCAACTTTATTAGGGTAAAGTTTGGAAAAACAGTACTAAAAAGGAAAGGGTTGAAGGATAGAATTGATGGGAGTAAGTTGATGTCTAAAATGCCCTTAAGATGAGTAGAGTAGGATGAGTATTTGAGCTAAGAATCAAAAAGCAATAGGATGGTGGATATAGGAAGGTTAAAGAGCAAAAAAGAAAGAGACAACACATTGAGAGGAGGACAATGATAGAAAAACAATAGTGAGGAATGAAGGTTTAAGGGAGCCATAGCTGGTCTGGATTAAGAAGGATAAGATAAGGGCATTTTGGAGAGGGGGAGTTTTCCATTCTGTAAATTGTGTACTCATTCATAAAGCTCCTCAAGTCATACTCTATAGGTTTCATTATCTTGTTAAATATTAAAGATAATGTCATGTTTGTGGGCATGAATTCTTGAAAATATAATTTTCTTTTCTTTTTCAGTAGTTTTTATGTTATAACTAACAATTTTTAAGTGTTTTTGTTTTTTAAGTTTAAATATTTTACTTTATTTTTTTGTATTTAAAATCCTATTAGTTATTTTAAGTTAATAGTATAAGTTTATTCATAATTATTAATTACGATTAGTTGTTTAAATTTAGTTGCAAAATATATCAAATGGTTATTAAGTGAATTTAACTTTATGAATGCTAAAAAATCAAATTCATTAGGTGATGATGCATTGACTTGACTTGAGTATCCTATGAGAAATTAATCTTTTAGGAAAAATATTTTCTTTCGAATGTGGATGTCTTCTTTGATTTTGGATTTCTAAAACTTACATTTCATCTCTTCAAAGTTGTATAAGATATGTATGATCATTAAAATAATAAAGGCAATTAAAATTTTTGTTTGAGCCAAATTGCCTACCTTCTATACATGGAACTATTAGTGAATCCTTTCAATCCTATTACAAAATTTTATCCTTTTTCTTTGTAACCTTTTTCTCAATGAACATTTAACCTAAAAAAATGCAATTGCTCCCTAATTGTTGAAGGCGTTTTTATCATTGAAATGTGTGACATTTTCCCTTTTTTTGGATTAATTATTGGGTTTTATACATATATTTTACCCACTAATTTGTTTAGTTCCCTTGAATATGCATTTATAATGGTTTATGTTTAATTTGTAAATAAAAAATGAAAAAAAAGAATGATAATGAATATAACTTTGATTGAAAAAAAGAGAGAAAAAGACGCAAAATTTTGTTGGGAATGCTCATGTTAGGATTATTGTTTGTTGCCATAAAAAATGCCTAAAACGCAAGCCACCAAAGAATTATTTTGGGAGAATTTTAACTAGGAGCTAGCTTGAGAGTGACCATAAAAATGACAACACTAAGCAGCTAAGTTTTAATAGGAGCAAGGAATTAAATTGGAGGACAGCGGCAAAAAGGAGTGAGGATTATATTATATTAGAGGAGTCTATATTATTAGAGGAATGGACAACAAGGGACATAGAGCTTAGAAGGCAACAACGTTACATGAGGAAGGACCAAGGTTATAGCTCAAGAGACCACCAACTAGACGCATTTGAGTCCAACAAAAATGACTGTAATGCATGAGATGCGTGACCCACCAGGAAAAAGAGGGAGACATGGGCAGAAAACATTTCAACAGGGAAACTTTCCATTTGGAGAATAAAACACATGACATGCGGCAAAGGCAGAAGAGGAGAACCCCAACAGTTGGAGCAGGAGGAATTAAATAAAAGAAAGAAAAAAAATGCAGCTACATCACCAAAACAGCAGACCCATGCAGGTGGAAAGCCCCACCAAACAGACGCTAGAGGATTGACGCATATGAGGGCTGTCCAAAACGTTGAAAAGAGGTGGCATGGGAGCATTAAACGACAACCAAAGGAGACCATGCACTCCAGCTGGAGGGCACATGAGGAGAGGAATTAAATAAAAATGACAGCCACCAAGAAGCAGAGGAGGGAGAGCCGTGCATTACATAAAAAGGAGAATAGAGCTGGCGGTTTATGGGGGCATGAATGCATGAGGGAATAATGTTACACATTAACGACACACTAGGATAAAGACCAAGCAGGAGGTGACTTAGAAGAGAACGTTTTAGTGCTGGTGGTGGTTTAAAAAAATCAAGTTGAAATTGGTGGTGGGGAAAAGGAGGAGAATGTTGGCAGAAGGTGAGCTGTGCGTGAACTAGTAGCCTTGGAGATAAAGAAAAGATAGCACAAGCAAAAGGTGGGGAGCGTGATATGAAGTGGGGGGAGCGTGAATTGGAAAGGAAAATTGAGGGAGTAGCGTCAGCTGTGAGAATTGAAGGAGTAGCGTTACAAAGTAGTGCTAGGCAAAACTAAGGGGAGCTGTGTGTTAAGTGAAAAACCAAGGGAGAGTGGTGCGTTAGATGAGGGGGAAGGAGCAGAAAAATAAAAGGAGAAGAGAATAGAGGAGCTGAAGAGGGAGACGTTGGCAGCTATTTCTTTATTTTTCTACACTTCCCACTAAGCATTCACCAACAAGGGACAAGCGAGAGAGCTCTTCAACGTGACACAACATCTAGCCACTCACCATAAGCTTCAGTACTTACGCTATTTTCATTTTGGGGGGGGCATGACACAAATACTCTTGACACTAAGCATCGAGGCATTGGTTGGAAATTAGAGAAGGTTAGAAGCTGGTGTGTAAACAGGTGGCTACAGTGAGGACCTCTAACGCAGATCAGGCTGAATCACTTGGAGCTCATTAGGGGGCAGCGCAATGCACACAGAAGGAGACGCAAATTCAAAAACTCATTCATTATCTGATTTATTATTTGATTTCTCCTAATGTTGGTTGTTGACTTTAATGCTTGTGGTTTTTATCCTATCATGATTGAGTAGCTTCCCCAAAGTTTCAAGATTAGGCTGAAGCTTTTAGCTAATTTTATGGATTAAATTTCGATTGATTTATATGTATGAATTTTTGGTTATGATTTCTCTGATTTGAGATTAATTTTGCTGATATTGTGTTTGGCCAACCATTACTTGACGTTAGTTGTTAATTGAAGAACCGATAGGTGAAAATTAATTACAGAACTCCAAACAGGGAACTTATAAATTTCATATTTAAATATATACTGAATTTATGAGAGAAAACCAGGCGAGGAAAGATTTTAATGGGTTATGCTTGATTGCTAGGCTACGATAGTAGATTAGGATTATTGCGTAATACTCCTTTGATACCTTGAAAAAAGATCTAAGAAACTATAGGCTCAACCTTCTATCAACCAAAATTCGCCTCATAAACTGATCCGGGTAAAGTCTATAAAAAGTGCTAAAAGTTGAACCATCCTTGAAACTTACCACATTATATTCGAATTGACCCCTAGAAACATTCCCAATTTCCTTTAACTTTGATTTTGTTATTTTTGCTAGTTAATTTTCTTATTTTAATTCCCTTTTCTTACACAATTGCTAGTCCAATTAATTGATTGATCCAAGTCTGGTACTTACACAATTACTCCCTGTGGGACAATATTATACTGTATTACTTGAGACCCGTAAACTTGCGGAATTGCATCACTAATTCATGATTAGTAAGGTCTTTATTTGTAATTTGATAATTTTATGGATGGTATACAAAGGAATAAGTGCCAAAAATATGGTGATGTGTATGAAAAAGACAATTTAAAAGAAGAATTATATGCCAATTAAACTAAAATATAAAAATATAAAACGAGAAAATTGTTGAAAATCGACCGGCATAATATTCTAACATTTGGAAAGAATAAAGAAAAGGGGTGTTGTTATAAAGACATGACGATTTAGTGGAGTAATGTAGTGATATTTCTCTAGATTTACTTGCTCTTGCTCTACCAATTATGAATTTTTTATTCCCTTTTTCCTTCCTATGTTAACCTACTTATACTATTGGCTCATTATAACCAATTCAAAGTCCATTTGATTTTTTCTTGTATATGCCTATTTGAATAATGAAGATTAGATGCTTTTTAAGCATATGATAAGTCCAATATCATACAAAGATGATGAGTGTACCTTGCTTAAAATCTTAAACACTTGTGTAAATGAGTGATACCTTATAAGGAAAATTTTAAATTGAATTATTTGAGCTTTAAGATGGAGGTAGAGTAGTATTTCATTGCCTTATTTATATAGTGATTTACCTAATAAATATTATGTGTTAAAGTATTGCAATTCAATTGAAGGCTTAAATATGTATATCTTATGTTATTAAGTTAGCTAATGTGTGTAGGTTAATATTTGCAGATATCATTATAATAAATCCTCTACTAGGGACATCTTGTAACACCCCACTTCCGCAAGACCCGAACCCGACATCGTCGATGATATTCGAGTCCGTGCCCGCGAAGGTAGCATGCTAAAACAATCGATTAATCACAAACCGGTATAAATTTTTTTTGAACAATAACATAAATAGAAGTCCATTTTCGATTTGGGCCCATTTTCATTTATAACCCCTTACATTTATAAATCAATTCACTTTGGGCCATTCGGGCCCATTCAAAACACAAACACATATAATCATTGCCATTGGCACTAATTAACATAAATAGCAATATCCACATTTAACAATCCCATTTACAAAGATTCCCATGCTTTATCCTTTATTACAAACTTAAATTTTCACAAATACACTGAACTAATATTGCGGAAATACACTTTATATGATAATCCTAATGCAGACACGAACTGATCCCGACTTCTAATTTTCCTCTGCGAGCAGAAAATCTACTCCCGTTACACAACGGGTTATTCTTCTGAATCCTGAAAAATAGATGCAAATTTTGATGAGTTTTGCGAACTCAGTGAGTGACCATCATTGATGGT
>JANKOE010000007.1:29368261-29378676 GCA_026284465.1 Erythroxylum citrifolium | reverse complement strand
ATAGAGAGAGAACAAAACAAAAGGGGGGGGTCTTTCAATTAAAATTAATAATAACATAAGATATGGTTTGGCAAGTGACAAGTAATTTCTAAAGCATTAGACTAGGTTCTTTCATTTAACTAGTCCAATCAATTTCAATTTCTAGTCCAATTGTCCCATAATTTTCAATGGCACTTGTCAATAAATCCTAAAGTCATTTATCAAAATTTCCATTTCCATTGGGCAGTAATTTCTATTACCATTTAACAATTGTTCTGCCACTTGGAAATTTTTCTAGTTCAAAAATTACCCAAATTTTTAGAAATTTTCCTAAAATTCACCAAAAATTCTAAATCAAAATATACACTCTCCAAATCAATTTTTAACATATAAAAACCACAATTCTCAATATACTCACATTTATAAACAATTATACCCAGAAATTGTCAATAAATGCATGCACAATTATTTTTAAGTACAAAGATTCAATATTCACGTGTATGTGCATATCATGTAATGCATGAGCATGAAATGTGTTTTCTAATCTCTCAGTAATCTCTCATATTTACTATTTTAGCCTTAACATGGGTAACGAGATGTTACATGAAGAGAAGAAAAGACAGTTACATGAGAAGCTAGAAAATAGAGATGGAAAACTTGGATTTTTTTCCTCCTTCACTTAGGTCCTATTTTTAGCCACTTTATCCCCATGTTTTGTCGATGTTGGAATCTTCTTGTTATGGTTCTTTGGCTCTAAAAGATGATATCTTCATTGATTGTCATCTAGGCTTGGTCAAGATAAGGTTTAAACAAAGTATAAATTGTTTTAATTGTAACTTCAAAATTTAAAAGCTAGGATTTCAACTGAACGTAGAAATGCTACTGTTAGTTCCATAATTCTAACTGCATCTTATTTTTTTGGTGTTTTTATTTGTTTAATCTTTAGATTTACCAAGAATCTTTTTAAGAGAGAATATAAGTAAATCTTTAATATATAATCAATAATCACACATAACACAAGGGAATTAAGGTTTTAAATGATAATCTTTAACTGTCTTATGAAATTCTTCAATAATTATCCTTTGCTCGTCTTTGAGTAAATCTTGGTTAAGACAAAATAGGATAACTATCATATATTTATTAATTCATTTCTCATGAAATCAAAGAGTATGTATGCTTTTAGATTCAAGCCATTTAAGATTGAAGCAACATACATCATAGTTAAAATTTACAAGAAAATATACATTAATATTAGATAAGACAATCTCATTCTAAACCATGTATGAGGTTTTGGTGATCTTTCTTATGGTTATCACTCATTTCACTCATGTGTTTAATGGTTTGATTTTTCTCTCAAAATCCTTTAATGAAAATATTATACCATATACTTACTTTTATCCCAAATATCCACTATTTAGATTGTACACATGCATAAGTCAAAAGTACTTATTTCATGTTATGATAAGGATACGGTTAAAGGTAAGAATCAAAAGGTCAAAAAAGTTAAACCATCACTATTAGTAAGGCATATAAACATACGCAAGGAACATAATTATATAAATTGGGACCATGATATTCAACTCACGTAGGAATCACTACAAGAAAATTTAGTTTTATCGACAAAAAATTAAAAATTACCGATGAAAAAAAATTACCGATGGAAAATAAAGATTTTCCATCGACAAATGTCAATTTCGTTGGTAAATTTAGAGACAAAATTTTATAATTCCGTCAGAAAATTTAGCAATAGAACACACTATTTTCGTCGGTACATTTAGCAATGAAATTTTACAAATCCATTAAAAAATTTAACGACCATAAGATATTTGTCCAGCGATCAGTTTACCTACAAAATATTCTTATTTCATTAGTAAATATACCTACAGACAAACAATGTCCGTCTCCGACGGAAATTGTAATTCCGTCTGTAACTTTTACCTACGGATAAACAATATCCATCCCTAATTTTTCTGATGGAAATTGTCATTCCGTCGGTAAATTATGGACGAAATTATTGTAATTATGTCAAGAAATTTGCCTATGATAATTTTAACCACCATTTATCATTTCCTTCCTGAGTTTTCTGCTGATAATCTTTTAATAGTTTTTACATATAATTTCTCTAAATAATAAGTTAATTGATAATATAAAGAAAAAATTATCCTCATTGATAATAAAAAAATTATAATGTACAACAATAAGTATCTTGAAAATAACTGTAAATTAAGAATTTATACAAAATTACTTAAGAGTAGTAAAATATTTACATTCACTTATCCAACTAAGCTATGCAGTCGACGAAGGTGGATGTTTTGACTGTTGCGATGAGGTGTTGCACCTCCTCTTCAACTCATCCACCTCATGAAGGACTAGGCTATATACTCTATCAGCCTCTCCATTATGCTCTCAAGCTGAACGACTCTCTCATTAAATATGGATTGTCTATTAGATGCAGTTGCACTAGATGTGGAGGATTGCGAATAGCATGTGTTTGCAAATGAACCTATGTCGAAGATCCTTCCACGACAGTCCCCACCACCCACAGCATTAAGATATGTCTAATTCTTACCAATAGTTTCAGAGTGCTGAGACTATTATTGAATGATTTCCTGTATTTTGCCCTATCACTATAATTGTTTAAATTAATAAGTGATAATTTTTAAGAATTATTATTAAAGTATAAATTTTACATACATTAAGTTCTCTGCATCAGGTGTCGACGAAGGTCACTCCATCATGTTTCTTAATGTAGGTGTGCAAAAAGAGTTGACGTAGTGAAGGCTTTCTGCCCATAGGCTTTTCCTGAATCAGAATAAAGTTTTATAAGTGAATTACAATTTACAAAAATTTCGACAAAGTTTTCTATATTTTTATGATATTTACCCCATGTTGAACAAAAAAATGTACTCAACAACACAACCATTAATGGCAACAAGCATTAATAAAATTATCGTTCTCCATAATATATATTTTCATTCTAAATTTCATACATCAAAATACATTGAAATCAAATTTCATACATCAAAGTACAAAAATCAGAACAAAAATTTAAAGTTTAGATACTTACAAGTTTCTCTACATGCTCTTGGTGGGTCATAGATCCTCCAGTATGTATGGGTTTACTCTTTGTAATATCCTAGTTCAGTTATTGTACTATGTATTATGCTGCGCATGCATTTTATAGAGTATGTTCAATTTATAGTATACTAACGTAATTTAAGCATTAAAACATATTGTTAAGGTTATAGTGGAGATCACCGATAGATTAGAGATGGTCTTCTCGAAAAATTTTCGAAAACCCCAAAAAGCAACAAAATGAGTCCAAACAAGCTTAAAAGCCTTGAAATGAGCTTTGGAGTTTTAGGTGACACTTTTCAATGAAATCCAGATGTTTTCGATGACATTCAGTGATTCCTAGATTCAATCTGAAAATTCCTCCAGGCAATAAAAAAAGTTACAAACAATTTTGAAATACGAAGAAAAGCTCCAGAATTAGGATTAGAGTCCATAGGAACTAAAACAGGTCAAAACGGAGGTTGTTTGAGTAGAATTCGAGTAATCCGAAATTATTGGAATAAAATGCCCTTATTGGAAAATAATATCTATTGAGGATTTTAAACCCATTCGAAATTTTTAAAAGCATCCAATAAATAAGTATTAACCCTAGTTAGAGTATTTCATGGTCAATTTGATGATAAGACAGTTGTAAAATATTTTTGGGATTTAATTAAGTTAGTTGGTGAATTAAATGCATTAAAGGGCAATTTGTTCTTTCTGTACACATTAAGGACAATTTGGTTGTTTTACATAATATTAGTGGATTTATGAGTCATTAGAGATGACCAAAGAGGTAATGACGTGTGTGATGAGTCATTAGTGACGACAAATAGGAAGGCGACTATTGGGCACCCCGCCCTCGTGAGTCACAGGCCCGACGTCCTAAGTGACATCTGAATGCGTATCTTACAAGGGTGGCATGCCCCCACCAGGACAAACACCAAAACAACTCACTTCTCCTATTTTTGAACAGATTTTGGGAAAACCCCAAAATAGAATTTCATTCGACTTGTTACGAACATTTATGGCTCTATGTCTCTAGTGTATTTAGAGACAAAAATCATCACATTTGGAGGTTCCATAACAAAGTTATGGCTGAAAAATTCGAATAGGGTTTTGGCCTCAATCATATTGCACCTAACTTGGGGCAATTAGCATAACTGTCATATGGGACATTAGATTAAGATCATCTTAGGACGTTTTGATAGAAGACTTCGAGATCTACTACTTTCATGAAAACCTCGAAGATAGATTCTATTATCTGAAGGGGTCAAAAATGGAGCAAACGATAGCAAAAAGCAGACGAAGCAAAAAAGCAGGTGATGGCAAGAAGCAGACTGTTAGACCCCACACGTTTATTAAGTTTTTCTTTGGTGTTTTGGTGGATTAGAGAGTATGAAATGGGAAGAATTAAGGTGAAAGTTAGAAGTGAAATGAAAGCAAAAAAATGAAGTTGAATATGTGTAGTAAGTTGACGAAGGATATGTATATATGTATATGTTCTGTTATTGGGGTTCTTGATTAATCATGTCCTATAATTTCTTTATGGATGATATTGATTTGAAATGGAGTTGAGAATGAGGAGAAAATAAAGTAGAAAAGGTGATCTTGGTATGAGCTGTGTTAAAGAAAGAGTTTGAAACAAAATTGGTAGTTGATCTAAAAAATGTTCGCTAAGTATGCTTCAGTCTTTTAGCCACAATGTTTTCTCTAGTTATCCAAACAAGATGATTCTTGATTTGGAATAAACTAGAAACATATGGCTATATTTCTTATAAAGACATCAAATTTAAATTATGTTTTAAGAATCTCAAAATTTGTCATGAAGTTGAGAATTGGGTGCAATACATTGGTGGAGAAATGTAAAGCTTGTGTTCTGACTTAGGAGGGAATTCTGGATTGATCTATATAGATTTAGACAAAGTTGTCTTCTAGAAAGTTGTAGGTCTTTCTTTTTTCTTTCAACGGTATATAATATGAGAATTTTGGACATCGGAGTCGAACGTTATGGTCCTTATAAGTAGAGATGCACTGTACTTGGCTTATCGATATATTGACTTAACTGATGGACAACATATGTGAGTATGAGTCAAATAAAGCAATTTTCCAACCAATATCCTGTAAGAAGTGACATTAAGAAGTGAAAAAAAAAACACCTACAGATTATTTTATTAACTTTGTGTTAAATTAAAAGAGTAGAAATTTGTTTACAATAAATAACATTAGTTTCCTCAAAAAAATCAAAAGCACATTTTCTTCTTACATATGTTAATTCCAACACTAGATAAGGCAATCTCCAAGCTAAGAAAAAATTTTAATAGCCTCAAATATTTAATGTTCAAAGTTGTACGAAGAAAAGCCTTTGATAACATCAACTTTCTCAAAACTATCACTAGTTAAAAGGAATGTCATCTACATAAATCAAAAAATGACTAAACTACCATTTGAGGACTAAATAAACAACTATGAATTAGAAGATGCCAGTGTGAATTGTTGAGAAAAAATAGAATTTGATAGCTTTGTGTTCTAAGTTTGAATTTATCACCTACATGTTCATTTCCAAAGTTTTATTTTAAACAAGCACTATGGTATATGACATTGTTAGACTAGATAAATCGAGAAAGGAAGTTCTCGCTCATCCTAAGCTCGTGGAAGTTTTCACCGATAAGCCTCATGGGAGTTGCATCACGGGTTTCCAGCCTATATACCATCCTAGGGGTTTATTATGCAAAGAGTCATCATGTTAATTACATGAATTTCTTATGTTAATACCAAGTTTGAATTAATCACATTAAATTTCAAGTCTTTATGTTTCAATTTAGACAATTCTGAAACAAAAATACTTAGACTATTAAACCCCAGCCTAAAAGCTCGTCAATCATTGTTAGAGGTAAATTTGCAAAAAACAACACAAAACCGATTACATTGTAGACATTACTTAGATGAACGACTTACCTTGACAGGTAGACATTCGCAAACTACAAAGAAGATAGATGAGGTTGGACAACTATCGACGCTCTTCAACATAGAACATGGCCTGCAAGAAAGACAATAAACAATTAGCTAGTTTTTGATATGTTCTAAATTGAGCATAGGTATAAATATGCATCAATTTTAAGTTGTGTATTGCATATTTCTTTTTCCTTCTATTAATATTTTAATATCCTACAACTTATAATATTGCTTAAGCAATTGAAGCCTCGATCTCTCCTAAAAAAGGAAAATTAACCTCTATTTGATCATAACCATTTTTCGTAATATCACATAAGGACAAAGACAGCATATAAATTTTTTGCAAAATCATAATCATTATTGTGCAAAAAATTATTATACAATACCATTATTATGGACAAATACAACAATTAACTTTATTTGGGTTTTTTTGGCATAACCATTATTTCATACATATTAAGTGTTTATTTTCTAAACCTCCCGTGAGATATGGAGTTGGTTTCATGCATATTAAGTGTTTATTTTTAGGTCAAAAAAAGTTTAATGATAGGTATGGAATTAGTTTCGCTCAAGGAATTGCGTTAAAGAATGCCTAGAGTATTTTTATAAGGACCAAACAACTATATAATGAGACTATGTAAGACTCTTCACATGATAATATTGAATTTTTAGAATGTTTACAAAAAAATACGTTCCCCATATCATCCTCTAACTCCCAAGAAAAAGGACATTCATGTATAGATCACATTCTAAACCTAAAAGGTATAATAATCAAGGCAAAAATAGGAAAAAAAATTTATGCAAGGTCATCTCAAAAGAAATTACAACCTCCTTATCATTCATATAGGCCTCTTTCTCATTAAAATGGTATGAAACAAACTCACAATCATTAGAGGTCTCTTTATAAGCGTAAAGGCATGATACTGGCTCCCATTTAATATCAATCCTTATGAGAAACAAAAAAACATCACATTTTCTATAAATCACCATAGGTCATATTTTCATGAAAAGAGTATAACATGTACTAATCATTTATTAGGCTCTACTATCGCACAAAGAAAACTCCCATTTAATATGGACCTTATAAGAAACATAGAAGCATGATATTTTCTCTAAATCACCATAGGTCAAATTTTTATTAAAAGAGCATAGGATATGCTAAACCATTTGTGAGGCTCCACTATCACATAAAAGAGAACTCCTAATCCCTCACATGTCAAAAAGAAAGCATTATATAACCCACATATTCTAACTAAACCTAAAAATGCATATAAGTTATACTCCTAAAGGTCTTTCTCATATAGTGATAGCACTTTCAATTCTCATTATGTGAAGTGCTATTTTATGGTGAATTATAGACATATCTATAGAAGTTTCTTTTAGAAATAATGCTTAAGAAGTAAACCAAAAAAGATATAGGTTGAAAGAAAATTTAAGAACTAATGTCTAAGGACCAAGTTTGTATGGGTACCTAGAATTGATTTTTTTAATCTAGTAACACCAATTATCAACGCTCTTCAACACAGAGCATAGCTTGCAAGAAAGACAATAAACAATTAGCTAGTTTTTGATTAGTTTTGAATTGAGCATAGGTACAGATATGCATGAAGTAGCACAAGTAGTTAAAACGAAAAATGCCCAAGACATAAGTTGTAACAAGTCCTGATAGCAACCAACATAATTCAACCAAAAAGAAATTAACTTCTCCCCAACCAAAAAGAAACTCCTTTTTGTTAAATGCAGATTCTCTTTATAAATTTAAGGTTCAGTTATAAGGTAATGCAATATGATTACACTAACTATCAAATGGAAAGATTTCATTAACTGACATTGCAAGAATAAAAGGAGTAAGGAGGAGGACAAACTAATATTCAAGCTATCTCCCAACAACATGATTTATGGCATATTGATTGAAAGGAACCCTATAATTTTTCAAAAGATATCTTCACAAAAACATAATTTCCCAAACTCAATAATAAAATTCGTAAGAGAACAATAGTATCTCATTAATTGCATCTATCATGTAGTTAGGCTTTGGTAAAAAACTTCACTTCAGAAGCTTCATCCATTTTTACCAAATATTATATGGTTTATAGAAGTTCCAAGCTCCTTTTAGGTTTACTAATAGACAACAAAGTTCTATTAAGTTGAATATAAGAACAATTGATCTTCAACTAGTTCAATGAATTAAATTATTTTATAATGTTATAGTCAAAGACTTGGTCTTCCTTTGCCTTAATTAATTCCTTATTGAGTGCTAGTTTTCATAGTAGTTTTGCTACTGCTACTGTTTTATGTTATAACAACTTTGATTGTTGCATTTCTTTCAATTTAAACTCTTATTTTTATTAATATAATTAATTTCATTTCTAAAAAAATTAATTCAAAGGAAGAAGTAATCAATGTCATATAAGTTGCCTAGTTTCCATAATCAAATTATACAGTCTAAAAGAAAAAAAAGGGAATCACATATTCATTATCCTAATAAAGTGTACTTACTTGCACTTTTTATAACTTATAAACACAAACTAAGAAGTTAGACATGTGAGAGATATTAAAACAAACTTAATAAAAAGAGGATCATACATAATAATTCAAACCTTAAATGAATTGAAAATAATAGTTTGTCATATTTATAGCCTTTGTTTATATATGGTTAACATATAATAGCATAAAACACAATAAAAAAATTTGTATAACCAATTGGGTGGTCTGCCACTAAATTTAAGTGACGTCAACACTATTTTGTTTATAGTTCTCTTAGTTGGTCCTCCTCTATACTATTTTGTAAGTCTTATAGATATCTTAATGTTTTGTCCTTTAGAACTAGTGCTCTTTCTTTGACCCCTACTTACATCAATATGTTTCTTTCATTTGGTTCTTTAAACAGTAAGCACAACACTTGCTTAATATGAAAATTTTTTGCATGTGACAATGAATTATATGTTACACCTTGTCAATTTAATGAAGTTTGACATAGTTGATATTAGATACTCTTGTTGAGTTAATGAATATTTAATTTTACTTGTACATACTTAATAATCTTGTTAAGTTAATGAATATTTAATTTTACAAAAAAAAATGACTTGCCTCAATTAATGCTCACAAAAAGTTAATTTTCCCATAATTAATAAGTTAATAATAACCAAACTAATAAGTAAAACAATTTAATTCCCTCCCATACAATAGATTTGTACATTTTCCTTAATGTACAAAGCATAAAAAGAACTATGAAAGCCTAGGAAATAAGAGGAAGGAAGGAAATTACAATAATTGATACTTCCTTAAAACTAAATGGCTTTATAGTTGTATTATGAGTAAGTACAAATTAGCAGTAGGTATCTGTTGGAACCCCTCCCTGGTGCGACACGAGTCCGACGTCCTGCGTGACATCCGGACGCGCACGTCACGAGGAAGGGATTCCTCACCACTGATTACATCTCAAAATGGACTTAAATTCACTTTATCCGAATAGACCTTGATAAATTGACCCTAATTCTCTTCCAATAAATTAGATCTGATTAGGGCCTATAATGACCAAAAAAGGATAAAACATTCATTAGTTAACCCATGTTTCGAATTTTATACAAATCGGAAGTCAAACAAAGAAAAAACATGGAAATTAAAACAAAATGGGTGTTATTTGCTTATTTACAAACCATCTTGTATATTTAAAACTTTTAATTCCGTAGTCAAAAATTTCGTCAATTTATTGTCAATAGAATACATACTAACTAAGATATAAAAGGATTTAGAATTACTTTATTCATTAAGTTATTCAAAAGACATAAATCGTATTTTAGCACTAAATTCAATATTTTAGGTCAAAGTCCAATTCTTATATCAAAGGTTTGAAATTTCATACCTTTGATACCAAAATCAAAAGAATGGCTTAGGTTACTTAATTTGAACGAGTAAAAGACATTTTACACCTTTTATGAAAGAAATAAAGTCATAACAATCCTTAAAGTAGAAAATTCTAGTTTAGTCCATATGACCAAATGAATAGTGTTTTCTTACCAAATGAATAGTAAAATTTACCATATGAATAGTAATCGGTGAATTTTAAACGTCCATAACTTTTTCGTTTTAAATCGAACTTTTACCCATTTTATATCATTTTCAAGATCTTATTAAACTCTATCAACCTTAAGAAATACCATTTTTCCAAATTTTGACTCTAAGATACTCAAAAAGCCCAATCAAGGTGGCTGCCCATTTTTTTAAAAAAAATGGACAGCACCTCCCCTATAATTTGCTCTAGCCAAACTTTTCCAACCTAGCTTCCACCTGCAGAAGAACACTTCTATCTTCCAATTCACAAACAATTCAATCACCAAACCACCTCATCTCAATATCAATTTCAATGGCAACAACACAAGCCTAAGTTCTAAACATTTCAATTATTAAACATCCATTCATCTCCA
>JANKOE010000007.1:29283154-29305101 GCA_026284465.1 Erythroxylum citrifolium | reverse complement strand
ATCCAATCCTAGCTTTAGCCTTGCTTTTGAATCCTTTCCTTTGTCAATCTATCTTCTCCTTGTTGTTGTATCCTCAACCAATTTGATTTACCTCTTGTTCTTCTTGGACAACTTGGTTAACAAAATCCTTTGATGGGAAAGGAGAAGAAAATGTCTAAAGGAGTTTTTTCTTGGAAGAAATAAGACAAAGAATGAGACACTCTCATGCAATTTTCAAATTTTTCATACAAGATAGGAGAGAGATTGATAAAAATGTAAGAAAACCTTACATTTAAATTATATAAATGCAATATAAATATTTTTGTAAATATTTTTGTTTCAAGTTTCACTTTTAATTGGTTGCTTCCTCGACATAAACTCTTGTTGTAAATTGTAATAGTTAGAGAGTCATGGATATTTATTATTCTTTTTATTTGATATTTTGATATAATTATTATTTATTATATGATGAAATTGTAACATTTTAAATATGTTATATTGTCCTTAATTTTTAATTTATATGATGATTAAATGACATTTTTCATATTAATTGTGGTTAGCTATATATGAAATATGTGAAAATAATACTAATAAAATAAATAGATTTGTTATTTCAATTTTCTATTGTTATGATTTTTGGAGACATGAATAATGTAAAATCATATATTAACAGAATATTTACAATTTTAAGAAAATTAGAAACTATTTTATAAATTTAAAAATTACTTAAAATAGTGATCGGTATTACCTGGTACAAAAACCAAATTCAATTCGGATGCTAGTACGATTTCATAACCTTTTGGCATTAATAACAGCTTCCATTGACCTCAATGTTTAACATTAATTAGAATAACAATCTTGTAGCATCCATTGACTTCAATGTTTCTACGTAGAAGACTTTGAAGCGTGTTGTTTCCGCGCTTCAAAAGTCATACAATCGAAACTATTTTGTGGATGATAAATATTGGGTTTTATTTTCCATACGACCTGACTTTTCAAATATCACTATAAGACCATCGATAGTCGGTAAGACTTATCCGGTGAATACACTTCCTTTCTCTTCACAATGACCTCTGGAAACGGACTGTGAGAAAAATATAGGATTAAAAATGGTGATTCCTCAAAGAAAGTTTGACATTAAAAAAATATTTTATAATTTATTAAATAGACACAAATATCTATTTTGTAATAGTTTTGTTGATATAATTGAAAACCTATTTATATTAATTCTCGGAGCAAAATGTTGAATCCCCGACCCAAAGAGCCCCCCACATCCCGGCCCGACGAAGCAACTGGGAGGATATAAATCAGGTACTCAGCGGCTCGCTAAGGAGGAGGTGAGCAACCCATAGACTTACAAGGAGCCCACCCTCAAAGCTCATAAGAGGCTCAAGAATGTTGCTTCTATACTGCAAATCGTGGGATTCGAACCTTACACCTTGAAACAAATATGCCCCTTCGAAACCAACTGAGCTACACCCTGAGGGCATATTTATATTAATTCTTAGTTTTACCCATCATAGGCTCTCGTTTTTTCATAATATTTTCACGGTATCGTGTTGGTTTTGCCTTAGTTGTTTTTAGGTGTGTAGGAGTAGCTATTGTACTCATATATCTCTTTCATATTATCTCTATAAAATTCATTTAATTTTTTAAGAAAATCAACAATTTTAATTTTCAAAAAGTATGAAAAGGAATTGACATAAAAATGATAAAAATTAAAATTTCTCACACATAATAAAAAAATTATCTGACAAATAAGAGTTTATATACATGATTGGTTAAAAATTATTAAAGTTACAAAAATATGCATGACTCTTATTTATGTAAGAAATAAGAAAAGAAATTTAAATTATATAAGCATTATAGATACAATTTTTGAGAGACTATAACATACTTAAATTTTGCTTTTTCGCATAATTAATTGAAATTATATGACCCTCCTGACTAATTAAGCAAACAATAAATCATTTACATAAAAATATATATATAAAGCAAAAACTGAAACTATACATATAAAACATGAAATTTACGTAGCTCAAAAAAATATTTACATCTCTGTCTCTGTCTCTGTCTCTGTCTTTATATATATATATATATATAGAAAAACATTTTTTCATTAAAAAAGTCATAGTCTTGAGCAGAATTGGACTAACTGGCTTTATTCTATATATGTTTTAGTAGATTTCTACTATAAAACGCAGGTCAGTCAATTCAAATGAAAGAATTCAAACGAACAAGGCTTCCATTTGCATTCTATATATGAAAACATGAAACATCAAGAGACTTGGTCAGTCGCACGTCGCGCAGCTCCATTGTTCCAGAAAAAGACCAGCGAAATGTTTATGCTATGAAAACACGATGCAGCATCAAGAGACTTGGTCAGCCGCACCTCACCTCGCGCAACATTGTTCCAAGTTGCCAACTGAGTCCACCGTTGGACTTCCACGTTCTTAATGGCTACTATATACGACTCTTGGCTTCTGGGAATTTGATTAGGCGCTCCAAGTTGCATCTGGGCGTTGACTTAACCACTCGAGTTAAATCATCCTCTCGTCTTACGTTACCTAGCTACAGGCACATCTCACTGAGTGCACATAATCTTCTTCCGTTTATTTCTTTTTATTTTAATTTTTTTAGGTTAATTATAAAAATTTTAAATTTTACAATTCTAATCTAAACTTTAAAAAGTGACAATAAAATACTTAAATTTTTAATTTTTTAGCTTTTAATTTTTTGTAAATTTAATCCAATATTAATATTTCCATTAACATTGCTCATGTGACATGTCACATCACTTGTCATTTTATGGCGTTTAGACGCAAGCACCGAACTCAATAACTCTTAGCTCATACAGGCTTAAGGAAATGAATATAATCAACTTCAACAAACCGCAATGGCACACTAACTAAAGCATAAGTATTTAAGAAAGTCAATTCAAATGCCTTGCAGTCAAGCATCCTCCAAAATTGCTTCCATGACTGTTCCTTTGCTGTAAATGAGGAAGTTCTCATGATAAGTATCTTTTATGAGGATGTTATCTTTGTTTGCCAATGCTCGCATGTCACTCAACACTCGACCTTTAACTAATAATGCATTAAGCCCTTCTACATAACTGTTTTCAGTATCTGTTCTTGCCGTCTTCTCTTCTCTCTTCCATTTCCTCATTTTATTCCTTTCTTTTGCTTCTTCTTAAAGTAATTTTTCATATTTAGTTTCAGGAAAGATTTGGTTAATAGGGTTTGACTTTCCTGTCTTCTTGAGTCCTAACCCACAAATGCACTCTGATGGATTGTAGAATTCAATACAATAAGGTCCCACTTTTATATACTTACTTGCAATAAAGTCAAGTAACCAAGTGTTTATTTACATATTCTAAAAATGAGAACATTAAATATGGCTAGAGATGATATGAGGCCAAGAAGGTTTTAGCATGCTTTCTTATTTATGTCAACATTAGAGCTAGATTAGAAACTTCAAACAATTAAAGACAAACAAGCAAGTTTATAACTGGTAGGATTAGGAACATCAAACAATAAAAAACAAACATGCAAGTTTATAACTGGTAGGCTGTTGAATATTCATAAAAATAAATCATATTGTACTAGGTTGAAAGTTAATCTAATGATCATTGAAAACACCCAAGTAGTAACCCCACTACAATACCTTCTATTGGCTAAGTCACTTTTAGATGAGTCAATTAAGAGGAGAGGAAGATTTAAAGAGGAGAGGATTGCTTAAAAGAAAGAGGTTGTATTTTACTTAATTGATTTTATCTCAAGTACAAAGAGGTATTTATAGGTATAAAAGATGACCTCTAAAATAATCCTATTAATGAACCCAAATAAACTATACATGAACCATATTTAATTATATAACCAATACATGAACATAATTAAACACCTGAGAATTAACTTGAGTAGACATTTATCTAGGATTTTGCTAATTTATTCTAGACATAGTTTTAAATTAACTTTCAAGACTCGCCCTCAATTTGAAAATTTCTTCTGTACTCTAAATCTTGTTCTCAAGTGGTAAAAAAATTGAAGTTTAAGTGATTTCGTAAAAATATCGACAACTTGATCATCAGTTTTCACATGCTTAGGCTCCACTTTGTTCTTTAAAATTCATTCTCTATAAGAAAATATGAAACAAGTTGTGCTTTCTCTATCATTAACATCTCCTATAAAATCACTATCATAAAATCCAATAAGCTTAAAATCAACAGATGATGTATAAAGCAACCCACAATCAATTATACCTTTGATATAGTGGAGAATTCTCTTAGATGCTTTCATATGAGTACAAGTACGTGCTTTCATGGAACGACTTACCACCCCATCTACAAATAAAATATCTAACCTTATATATGTGAAGTATCTCGAGCATCCAATAAGGCTTTTGGATATAGTGAAATCTTCTTTATCTCCATTATCAAACTTTTTTAGTTTTACTCCATATTCCATACGTGTATTCAATGGTTTACAATCAAGCACTTTTAACTTCTTCTTTTTTTGTGTAAAAATTCCATCTTTCATTTGCTTTACCTCCAACCCAAATAGTATGTCATTGGTCTTATGTTTGTCATATCAAACTCCAATGATATAGCTTGGTTGAAATCTTGAAACAATCTTAGGTTATTGTTGGTGAAAATAAGATCATCCATATAAAGACAAATGAGTTGAATATCTCCATTTTCATATGATTTAATGTAAAGATCATATTCATGAGAGCAACGAATAAACCCATTATCTTGGAAATACTTATTGATCCAAGTACTTATGCCCTTGGTGTTTGCTTTAACCTATATAGTGCCTTTTTCAATCTCAAGACGTTATTTTCATGACCTTTGACTGTAAAGCCAATTGTTTGTTCAATAAAGACCTCTTCCTGAAGATATTCGTTTAGAAAACTTGGCTTTCCATCAAGTTGATATATCTTCAACTTCATTTGAGCTGCTAAAGAGATCAATAAACAAATTGTGTCCATACGAGCAACAAGTGCAAACACTTTATCATAATCTACTCCATACTTTTTCTTGTAGTCTTTAGCAATGAGCCTTGATTTATATTTCTCTGCATCTCCATTTACATTCTTTTTTATCTTATATACCCATTTTGACTAGGCTTCAATCCATTCCATACCTACTATAGTATTTTGTATTTGACATTTCTTGTAGGAGACTAGTTTGACAAATTGACTGTATAAGAAACAGCTGTCCAAAATTCTTTAGGTATGTTTTTGTCTTTCAATATACATCGAGCCATATTAAGAATAGTTTTGTTCTTCTTCTCGGCTACTCCATTTTGTTGGGGCAATCTTGGGATCGTTGTAGAACAATGAATTTAATGTAATTCATAAAAATCAGAAAACTCCTTGGATATGAACTTGCCTCCTCTATCGGACCTTAAAGCTTTAATTGTATATCCACTTTCATTCTCTACAAGTGCCTTGAACTTCTTAAATAATCCAAATGCTTCTAATTTGTGCTTTAAAACATAAACTCAAGTCTTTCTACTATAATCATCAATGAAAAGTAAGAATAATCTATTTTTACCCAATGATAATGGCTTGATTGATCTACACACATCGGTATGAACAAGTTGAAGTAGTTCAAATGCTCTTGCCATAGCCTTTTTTTGTAAAACTTCTTCTTGAATGCTTGCAATGTAGACATGCTTCCCACAAATGATATGGGTGGTTGATGGAAAGTATTTCTCCCACCATGTATTTATCTCTCAAAGCTTTGAGTGCACTAAATTTTAAGTGTTTGAATCTAATATGCCAATGTCATGCTTCATCTCTCACATCCACCTTGAAACATGTTTCAATTGTCTTGATATTTAATATGAACATTTTATTATTCAACATAAACACGTTAGCAATCAACTGAGCATGTTGATATCTAAGCTAAAGACAATAATCTTTTATGTGGATTTCATATCCCTTTTCAAGAAGTTGCCTTAGACTTAAAATATTACTTTTCAATTTAGGCACATAGTAGATGTCAGTAATAAATTTATGGCTTTTATCACTTAAAGATATTATAGTGTTACCTTTCCTACGAATTTGGATCTTTGAAGAATCTCTGAAAGAAACACTAACTTCTACCTTTTCATCGAGCTCTTTAAATGTTCCTTCATCTCCACACATATGATTGATTGATCCATTATCTAAAAACTATGAACTTTTGTCCTTTCTTTCATCATCTTTGAGTGATAACAACAAAGTAGGCTCTTTGAATCTTTGTTTGTCATAAAAAATATTGAGTTTCTCCTCAACATATTTAGGTGTAGCGTAGCATTCCCTAGAATAATGCCCAAATTTATAACAACTATGGCACCACTCAACATTAGACTTACTCCTCTCATTCTATGTAGGATTGTCACCTATTTTTCCTTTTTATCTTGATTTTCCTCGACCCTTATATGAGTGATTATTCCTATCATCTTTTTTGTTATAATCTCCTTTACCACTTTCTCTTTGACTTTGACTTTGATCATATTCTTGACCACATCCTTGTCCTCTTCCTCTTTGACTACTTTTCTATCATAATCTTTTAACAAAGCCTTTGCTTTAAGTGCTTTCTACAAAGGTTCATTTTCCCTCCTCTTGATGTCTTTATAGGGTTGCAAGGATCCTTCTAATTATTCAAGTGTCAACAATTCCAGATCTTTAGACTTCTCAATGACATAAACCACATAATCAAACTTTAGGGTCAAGGTATGAAGAATCTTTTCAACCATTTGAACGTCTTTAACCTTATCTCCATAATTTCCTCTTGAGAGGGGAGGAAATTAAAATGAGTATACTCCATTAATTTTTTGCCATTTTTTAAAGAATAATCAAGCTCTGATACCAATTTATTAAGAGGAGATGAAGATTTAGAAAGGAGAGGATTGTTTAGGAGAAATAGGTTGTATTTCACATGATTGATTTTAATAATAGCACAAAGAGGTATTTTTAGATATAAAAGATGACATTTAAAATCTAAGTATATGAACCTATTAATGAACTCAAACAAACAAATATTGAAACATATTTAATTATATAACCAATACATGAACATAATTAAACACCTAAAAATTAACTTAAACACTCATATATCTAGGCTCTTGACAATTTAATCTAGGCATGCTTTTAAAATTAACTTTCAATAGAATCTACATAGAAGATTTGCCAACCTATATGATTGCATCAGCTATTTTCGGGTCAACATCTACATTAATAAGCTTTCTTATAGCCATCCTATCAATAGAAGTAGTGACCGAAAATAAAAGCCCCTTTGTTAACACAGGTAAATTTTCTTACATGTGCTGAAATTTCTCATTAGCAATTTCTTTTAATTTGATTGAAGAGCAATTAAACATATAAGTTTGATTACACCCAAATAGGAACAACACTATAAGAAGCATTTGCTTGCAAATACGAAATCGTTTGTTTTTCTTTGAACAAAAGGTAATAAATTAGGCCATTAAAGGCAATCAAAGTGTACAAACTAACTTATAAAACAAACTACTCAGGTTTCCCTAAAGAGGAGAACACAACTATTACATAACCAAGTTTATATCCATGAATTACAAACTACACATTCCATATTTTGCTACAATAGTCAACACTTTGAAAATTGTATTTGTATAAGTTGATATGAAATCTGATATATTGAAGTATCTTGTTGTTGAAATGTTCCTTGATTATGCTTCTATCTTGAAAAATTAAATTATTTATTTCATCCCATATAGCTTTGAAAAGAAATGATAGAATTAAATCTTAGCATCCATTACAAGAAATCAATGAATTACCGACATAAAATTGGCAACGGTTTCTATTGGTAATACTTCTATCTTAAAAAATGCAAGTATTTATTTCATCCCATATAGCTTTGAAAAGAAATGAGAGAATTAAATAGTAGCATCCACTACAAGAAATCAATGAATTACCGACGAAAAATTGGCAACGGTTAAGAAACAGTTGCCAATTACTGATGGAAATCATATACCCATTAGAAAAATTGTTTGGAAAATTTTCGATTACTGATGGTATCAATATCTGTCGCTGAAATTGGAAGAAAATGAGTACACGACAGTGTTTAGCAATGGTAATTAATTACTATTGATAAATAAGGCGGAAAATGTTGGCGAAAAATGTTTTTAGTTTACCGACAACAATTTTCGTCGATAATCCGTCGGTAAATTGGCTAGCTATATGTCGTCGTCCGTCGTCTGCTTCCGTTTAACATTTTTAAGAACACCAAACGACGTCATTTTGTTACCTTTAAAAACGTTCAACAGAGACCTTCCCCCCCCTGACCTTTCCTCCTTCATTCTCCAGATTTGTGGCTGTGTCTGAGTTCTTGGTCATCCGTTTTCTCCATCGTCTTCTCCGTGGAGTTGTTACATCTTTTCTAGCCGTTGTCATCGTCTTCCCAAGTTGTGGAGTTACGATTTTCGTCAAGGTATGCCGATGTTTCTACCCTTCATTTTTCTGCTGAAATGTAAAACCTTGGTTGATGTTTGTGGTTGATTTGGAGTTAGTTTCATGTACAAAACGATTTATGTGTAAATGTTTGTGTATGCGATTGAGTTTCTGAGCTGGACATGAGGAAGTGTTGTATGCTTGGATTGTGAGTGTCGAAGGGCACATATTGAGTTTGTGAATGAAATTTTTTTTTGAGCCTGTGTATGGATTGTGAATGTCGAAGTAGAAGATTGAGTTTGTGTATGGGCATAAAGAAGTGTTGTATGTATGGATTGTGAATGTCGAAGTGGAAGATTGACTTTGTGTATGAAAATTTTTTTGAGTTTGTGTATGGATTATGAATGCTGAAAAAGTGGAAGATTGAGTTTGTGTTTAGCCTTTTCTGAATTTCATGAATGATTGATTTAGAAAACATGCATGAATGGTTGACTTCTTCCCTACTAAATATTGATTAATTTCTTATGATTGATTTTTGAAGAATGAAATATGATCCAATACATGTTATTTGAAATTGTGAGCTTTTAAGCTTATAATTCGCATTCAAATTTTATGCTCCATTTTCTAAATTGAGTGATTGTCACAAAGTCTGATACTTCTACAACTTGGTTTTTTATGCATGTTGAGAACATATCATTAACCATTAGTTTTGGTTTAGGAGGTAATACAATGGTTAGTTCAAAATTACTATGACTCCTTCAATATAATACGATTAACAACTTAGAAAAAAGAAATGAATGATACATCCTAAACAATCATTCATCGGAATACATCTAGTAAGTGATTGTAGGATAATTTATGGACATTATTAACTTAGTATAATTTTTTGAAGTTAAACTTACAAAATGTTTGCAATTTCGAAACAAATGAAAATTGTTATGTGTCATCTCAAATGTATACATTACCAAATGAGAAACATGTTTTACCTACTAATTAAACCGAATGGAAGGGTAGTTAAGGATTCTAATGCTCCTTTCATTGGAATTGAATCAAGTCTCCAAATTTCACTCCACAACCTTTGTCACACCTAACTAATAACATCAAAAGGTTAATTTTATATATGATCAATCATTTAGTAATAAAATGCAAAAAATATTTTTAACAAATTACCTGTATCAATACAACTAATGACTAACATGCTTTTTATGTTTTTTTAATCTCTTCTATTCAAGATTTTAACTTTTTTTCTCTTGGCCTCCCAGAACACAATATCATATTAACTTCTTCTAATAATTATATAAGCCCTTAAAAGTTGTTATGCTATCACCAACATAACCAAGGATCTTTTAAAATGCCACTTTTAATGAACTCGTCCTAGCAATAATGATATCATCATTGTCATGAATGTACTTACCAAACAGTTTAAATTTCAACCTAGTCAAAATCTTGATCAAGTAGCTATAGTTGGCTAGTAAAGGAGTCTCACTTAATATTACTATGTATAAATAAATCACAATTCAACTTGCATCCATCTCCTTAACCTCATAAATCTTAATATTTCTTTCACTCAAAGTTTTGCTCATCTTATAATATATTAAACTTGTTAGCTCTTCTTATACAATACAAAACATGGAATTAGTGCATGCCTTCTAAAACTCCTTGTTAACCATCACATGACTTTGTTAATTGGCATCACCAATTTCTTATCATCTTATATTGATTTTGTTTCCTCACATTATATTAGTCTTACGATGGTTCTTAATGAAGCTTCTAGAACCCCAACAAAGTTGATCTTCTCTCATTTTCTCTCTTACTCTTATTTAGAGCTTGGCTTATTGAAACATTGCCATTTGTTTCCTTTATTATGAATCTCCATTGAACATGGAATTTTCATCAATTTGTAGGTTCAACATATAGATATAATGTTTCCTACACCCTTACTAAAACTTTAAGTCATAGTAATAGAATTATTATTCTCCTTTATTTTTGTGTAAGTGAAATTGCTTCATATAAATTTATATGCATCTACTTTTTTTATTATAAAATGTTTAGTATCTCTCGCATAAGTTTCATGGTCATTCACGTTTTCTAAACTGTGCTCAATACGTTTTATATGATTGTTTAAATATATCCCGCTTTTAAAACTGTAAACATTTTTGTTCTTAGCTGTAGGAATGACGTCATTTGGCAAAATTTCTATTTCGAGCGAGATTGACGAGAAGCTTTAGCAGCTATTCAAATGAGATTCATTTCCTTATTTATTTGACAATGTCAACAATGAATTTGTACACATTTTAATCAACTCGTATCAGTTTCTATATTTTTCATTGTAGCTCTGTCATCATCCTCTTTCATGTACTTCAGGAAGCTCCTTCTGCATGTTGGTTGAGGTAAGTTATTTTTTTTACTATGTTTTTCTAAACTTGGAATAATTTGGAAATTTGTTTGTGGTTTGAACTTCTCATATGAACGTATTACATGGGTGATTTAATTTGGGTTGTACGAACTGAAACTTGTTTGTGGCATGAACTTCGGTATATCAGTGAATTAATATAAGATGAGTTTGACTTATATTATTGTTCCAATTACCTTAATTATGTCAATTCGTGTTTGTTTAAGGCTTTCTGAAATGATTATATTTTGTTTACTTTTCATGTGCGAATTTATACATGGCTTTTTTTACAAAAAAATTGTATATGTTAAACTAATTTATTAAAATAAGTATTCATATTTTTATGAATATTTATTATATTTGGCACTAGTAAATATTGAATATCAATTAAATATCAAATTATTAACATTAATTCTCTACTAAGATATATGATTACAAACATAGATGTTCGAACTTTAGTTTAAAATAATCTAGATTTGAACCCATAAATCTTAACCCATAACCCATGATGGAGCTCCCGTGAGGCTTATCGGTAAAAAATACCAGGAGCCTAGGAGTCGGAACGAGAACTTGTTATGTTGATTCACAACTCTTATCTTAGATAAATAGTACTCTTTGGCCAATATGAATGATACTAACTATGAATTCACTGTTTTAAATTAACAGTTTTCCAGAAATGAGTTTCCGGGACAGATCTTGGATGTATAGACGATTAACACCTAATGTCTTCATTAATCCTGAATTTGTTAAGGGAGTTGAAGCTTTTATTCATTATGCATGTTCTTAACTTGCATATATAGATGGGCCAAAGATCAGATGTCCATATTAAAAGTGCAAACCCAAATGTTTCCTTCCTATTGATGAAGTTAATGGGCATTTGCTGAGAAAAGGGTTTGTCCCCAATTATTTTGAGTGGACACGACATGGGGAACCGTTGATTTCTAGCACCTCAATAAGTAATCAAGCCCAATCATCTATGAACTTAAATGAGTTTGAAGGGGGGATTGGATTTAGAACAAATTGTGAGGACGGAGCTGAAAATCCATACATGCAAATGGTTTATGATGTAGCTAGTTATACCTTTGAGGAAAATAGGGAAAATCTTGAAGAATAACCTAACCCACATGCAAACAGTTTTTTGACTTACTACAGTCAGCTGACTAGGAATTATAGCCAAATTGTGAGACAATGACCCAATTGTCTTCAATTGCTCGAATATTTAACATAAAGTCTGAAGGACATATTTCGGACTGTAGTTTTGATAAAATTCTTGCATGGTATAATGAATATTGCCTCCTAATCATACAATGGTTGATAGTTTTTACAATATGAAGAAATTTATCAGGGGTCTTGGTTTGCCTGTTGAAAAGATTTATTGTTGCAAGTTAGGATATATGTTGTATTGAGGAGATGACGTGGAATTACAAGGGTACAAATTTTGTGGCCAATCTAGGTTCAAGCCTAGAAAGTGTTCTATGAAACAGAAACTAGTATCCTAGAAGTGGATGTATTATTTCTCGCTAACTCTGAAACTTCAAAGACTATATGCTTCTGATATTACTGCATCTCACATGAGATGACATGATGAACACAAACAAGAAGATGGAATGATGAGTCATCCATTAGATACAATAGCATGGAAATATGTCAATGACACCCATCTTAAGTTTGCAGCTGAAAGTCAAAATGTTAGGTTGGGATTGTTGACAGATGGATTCCAACCATTTGGTCAATCTGTCCAGCAATATTCATCATGGCCAATCATAATTACTCTTTATAATTTGCCTCTATGGATACGTATGAAAGATGCATATATGTTCTTGATAGTGATTATACCATGGCTTACAAATTCGAAGCATAAAATTGATGTATTCTTACAACCATTGGTATCTGAAATGCAACATCTTTGGAAATATGGGATTCAGACATATGATGTGTCTCAGAAACAAAATTTTGTGGTGAGAGCGGCTTTGATGTGGACCATTAGTGATTTTTCGACATATGCCACGTTGTCTGGATGGAGCACAGCTGGAAAATTGGCTTGTCCTTATTGTGCCAATGATTCAGGTGCGTTTTATCTTCTAAACGAGGGCAAAATATGTTGGTTTGACAATCACAGGGAATTTCCTTCAAATAGGGGCAAAATCACTATTATTTTATGCAAGTTAGAAGGGATTTTTCCTCCAATCTTCTTTGACTGTATGGAGCATCTACCTATGCATTTGGCACACAAGGCAAAACTAGCCGGTCCAGTTCAATATCAATGAATGTATCCGTTTGAGAGGTAATTTCAATTCAAATTATTGTAATTGAAGTAATAACATGTTTTAAGTAATACCATATTCTCTATTATAAGTATTTGCATCACTTGAAGAAAAATATAAAAAACAAGACTCGAGTTGAAGTTTCGATATGTAATGCTTATTTAATGGAGGAAGCTAGTATATTTTGTTCACATTATTTTGAGTCGCATGTTCACACAAAAGAAAGAAAAGTTTCTCGTAATGACGATGCGGGAGGAACGAGTGATGCTGATGGTAACTTATCCATTTTCACATATCCTGGACAAACATATAGACGTGCAACAAGAAGAATGTTAACAGAGGAAGAAATTGAGGCTACGCTTGGTTATATTTTATTGAATTGTGAAAAGGTGCAACCTTTCATGCGGTAAGTTGAACATGAGAATTGTCGGTTCCAAATTTTGTGTTGTTCATAACTAAAATACATAATAATGTATTTAGATTATACGAGGAATTGTTACGCAAGATAATGTCGAACAACACACAGGATGATATAAATAAAGAAGTTAGAAGGCACTTTCCTCGATGGTTCGAGAGATATGTAAGTTTTCACTTACAAATATTCTTATAGTTTAATTATAAGATTTAACTGTTGTAATGACATTATACTCTTTGATATGATAAATTCTTTTATGTAGGCCTTAGAAAATCCAATAGAGAACAAGTCCATTTGTGATCTTGCAAAAGGACCTCTACGAACTGTTCGTATCCGGTGTATTTTGTTAATGGATACAAATATCATACAGAATATTATGGTCATAGCATGACAACAACAAATAGTGGAGTTTTCATATAGGGAGATTTTATGGATTCCTATGGTAAAATTATTGAGATACTTGAAGTTGAATACCCTGCATTGCCAATAAAGCGATGTGTGATATTTAAATGTGACTAGTATGACCCAACTCCAAATGTTGGAACAAAAGTGCATAGCCAATACAATATAGTTGAAATTAACAACCGAAGAAGATTGAGACAATTTGAACCTTTCATATTGGCAATGCAAGCGAAACAGGTCTACTATGTCCCTTTTCCAAGCTTACAACAAGATAAGTCAGATTGGTTGGCGGTTTGCAAAGTTAAACCTAGAGGTGGTTTTGAATTACATCGAAAAGGAGAGCAAAGAATTGAAAGTGAAGCGTTTCAGGAAGATGCTCATTTTATAAATGCATCTGTCACATCTGATGATATTGAACCTTTGAACAATCCATCTAACGAATATGTTTAAATTTTATCTGGAGAGGATGACGAGGGTCAGAGATCTGAAGAGGAGTCAGAGTTCGATTCTTATTCTTCTGAAGAAGATGATGATTGTAATTTACAATTAAGTTATGATAGCGATTAGTTTGTGCTTGTAATTGAATCATTTTATTTTCAAATCAATGATTTCCTTTTCAGTATATTATGTAAAGTATTTAATTTAAAATCTTAATCAAGGAATGTCGACATGGCGGCTAGTTTCGGATGGTAGTAATTCATTCTGTTGGGAGGAATGTGGCAAAATTGTCCCAACCCAAGGAAAAAACAATACAGGAAAAATCTCCATTTCATACACTAACGATCATTTGCCTTCCATGGTCGATCTTCTACTTCAAGGTGTTTAGTATAATCTGGACAACGTCACTTTCCTTGTTATGTACTTCTCATTTCCTTTAATGAAGCTATTATATATATTCACATTTTAAGTTCTATACTACATATTTTAAGCTTCCTTGAATCTCGAAGATGACATGTATGCCGATAGAAGCGGGAGTAATGTCACAACGGTCTATAAAAGATTATAGAGATCTGTTCGTTTGGAAAACTCATCAATTCCATAAGCCTCATCTGCATATTCACGTATGCATTAATAAATAAATCTTTTGGTTAGTTTAACGGTTTTCTAATATGACATTGTCTAAGTTTTATAATAATTGTGTTTTAGGTCAACCTATTCGTATTAGTAGTTCATCTAGAGAGTTAGTCATCCATACTCAATCTAGCGACCCATTCACTGTTTCCTCTACAAGTTTAGCTATAGCGAAGACGTTGTTACAAGAAGGTATTAAAAAGCCTACACCTGAGGGAAAAAGCATCATTGTTTCAATTGGTGCGTTTGAACATGCTAAGACCCTTCTCGAGAATCTAGACATCTAGGATTCATTTACCTTTACCTACTCTCATGTCACATGGAATCTAAGAAAATAATTATATCATTATGATTTATCGATGCAATACACTAGACTCAGCTATAAAGTTGATTTCTTGTTTTATCTGTAAGAATTTGTCAAACAACCTCCCTACTAGTTAAAGGTCAACTTGCGTCTTATTAAGTGTAGGTTGTTATTGTTCTTGTTCTACGACTTTAACAATTGTTAACCTTCTATTTCTTTGTTTGTACTTCAATATGATATACAAAAAAATCAACTTATTTCCTTTTCCATATATTGTGTAAAATATTGAATTCAAATGCTTATATTTGTAGAAAATTCAATAAACATTGAATTCCAAGTAGAAATATGGGACCAAAGAGAAAGAGTGAGGTTATGTGACCCAGGTTTAGAAGCATGTTCGGAGGGACTTACTGTTACAGTGGATCATCACAGTTTGTAGCTGACACTGCATCACCTCCTCCCCTTCTAGGGCCTACAGTTACAAATAAGTCATCACTTGCTGCTAAAGTTACACCATCCCCAACTTATACATCATCCACGACCCCTTTATCGGATGGAGGAGAGGACCGCCAGCCTAGAACTGAGGAACTTGATGGAAGAAAGTACATAACAATTGACAATAATCTGTAAGTGAAGTCATATTAAACACTTTATGTTTTTAATTAAGTTATAGGTTTATGAGTTTTTTTCATGGTATAAAATTACTTCTTATATTAGGTTGATTCTGTCTGGACCGTATTCTAGAAATATGACATCTACATTTAAGGAGAGGATTGATCCTAAAGGTTATGTGTGGAAGAATATATCTCATACCATAAAGGGATTTTACTTTCAGGAGTTTGAGGTGCAATAATTTTTTTTCTTTTTATATTGATTTGTATACATTGATTAGATAAATATTGTTACTTTATAGTAACTCACCATTCATCCTTTTTTTTCAAAAAGAATTTTTCTGGGATTTTGGTTTCGACGCGATCATCCATAAAGTATGAGAGAGAAGAGTTCGTACACGTTATCGCGACTTTATTGGTGCGATGCACAAGGCTAGTGTACGACTGCCTTATATTTCAGAGTAAATATGAAGTCATTGGCAGGAGTATTGGTCAAGCCCTGAGGCACTGTCCATCTCAGGGCGTAACTCCAATAATAGATGTGGAGGGCTGGGGGGAGAGAGTCTTCCCGTACATACGGGAGGATCAATTACCCACTACGAGCATGCACAAGGACTTGAAGTATCTAAACTTAATACTTATATTGTAAATGTTTTACTTTGCTATATTTCAATTTAAATTGATGAGTGGATGTTGAAAAGAAAATAAGTGTATTATGGATAATGATAATGGTATAAATGTCTGGTGCTATATATAGCTGTGTTGATTTATTTTATTTGTTCAACCAGGGGAAAATACATAAAAATAGAGAAAAATTTACCGAAATTTTTTATAAAAACGGGTCTTCATATCTAACATTTTAGGTTTAATATTCAGGAAAAGTCTATAGGCATGAGGCCTACACCTATTCAGGTGTTTTTGCACACTCACATGAAGAAGCATGACGGTGTGACATTCGTCAATAGTCGATGTAGAGAACTAAATATGTATGTGTTGTTAATGCTTAATTATTATTTGTTAATAATTATCGCATACTAATATAAACATTGCTTCCTAATAGGATCAAATACAAGAAACCGTTCAATGACACTCTCAGCAGGAAAAACCTATTGATGAGACTCAGACGTATCTTGATGTTGTTGGTAGTAGGGACCGTCATGGAAGGATCTTCGGGTTAGGCTCATTTGAGAACACATTTTATTTACAATCCTCCATGTCCAGTACAACAACATCTGCTAGACAGTCACAAACCGATCACATCAATCGGCTTCAGATAATAGTGGACACATTAGTAGACACCATAGCTTAGCTGAGACAAGAGATGGATGAGATAAAGGCGAGGGGTAGCACCTCAGAGTACTGGACATGGAGCATTGTAGACACCAGGATATTAGGATTAGTAGACACCAGGATATTAGGATTGTAGACACCAGGATATTAGGATTGATGTAGTCATTTGTTTTGAATTACAAAGACTTATTATGTACACTGTAATATTTTTATTATCAATTAAGATAATTTAAACTTTATATCATCAATCAACTTTCTGTTTAAACAAATTCAATATATAAACAAATAAAATCGTTATGCACAGATAATTCATAAATGTTGAAATTAATTTCGGGTTCATTTTAAAAAAAATCCTTACTTTAATTTACCGACGGAATATAAAGAATTGTCACAAAAAAATCACTATATTTATCGACGGAACTTCAAAAACCATTGGTAAACTGTATGATATTTATCGACCAATCCTCTTCTTCCGTCAGTAATATTGAATCCCTTTGCAATTATCTGAACTATGATTTACCGACCGTTCTTCTTGTCTCCATCAGCAATTTTACCAATAGGAAAAACCTTCAATCGTTAAAATTTACTGACGGAAATACGTAACCATCAGTATATTTTATCGACGGAAGGACACATAAAACGTCCGTCATTATATTTACCAACGGCCGCATTATCGACCTTGTTGACCGTCGTTTTATTTCATTGATATTTATTATTACCAACGGAAAACTTGGTGCAGCACTATTAAACATCCTGACATCACAGTAAAATGATCACTACAAGAAACCTGTCGTTTACCGACAGAAAACATCAACGGAATACATGTGTCTTTTGTCGGTATTTTCCATCGGTAAACGACAGGTTTCTTGTAGTGATCATTTTACTATGATGCCAGGATGTTTAACAGTGCTGCACCAAGTTTTTCTGCCTTTCCAATTATTTGGAGCATTATAAAAATTGTAGGAAGATAGTCCACCAAAACTACAAGGTCAAATTTGGTTCTAGAGATTCAAAAACCATTGATAAACTGTATTAGTAATCCGGGATGTTTTTCTGCAATAGAATAAGGTTTTATGCATTTCATGTCTACTAGCACTATTTGCCAGTGTTATGAAAGAATGTTTTATCAACCTCTTTCCTTGAGAAGTACTTCTATCGCCTATGGTGCATGGGGTTTGGAGAACTTAAGGTAAGCACCTGATATGTCGAGGCCTTCCCTACATTGATCTGGTGTTGGTGACAGTAAATGTTTGCTAATTAATAACTAGACATCCCATATGCTAATGTATATATTGACAAGGAAAGAAAGAGATTGAAAGGTTACTCCAAGTGCTTGTTCGAATTCTTTTTAGAAATTTGAAGGATAAATTAGGATATATGTTGCTTCGTAAGCAACTTCGAGTTCCTGTCCCTATTATCTGTTTAGCTAGAAAAAAATCTTGGTAAGAAGCATGAGAGTTATATATCCACCAAGTAACAACTTTACTAATAAATTCAGATTTTATGCAACTTTTTTTTTTTTGGTGGATCTCCAACCTTTGAAACAAACAAATAATTGTATAACATTCACATGTTACGTGCATTTATATATTATAAGGCGTAGAAAATACAAGATAAAGACTTAAGAAAGAGCTCAGATTTTTTGTCCAATATTATAGTGTCTTATTGTGTGCAATAAATCTCAGCTATTTATTTATGTGGGGTCTGCATAAAACTCGCGTGGGTCTCGCAAAATAAATGGTTGAAATTCCATAAAACAAAATAAGACAGAGTAAAACTGAAAATAGGATTTGATGGGCTTAAGAAAAGGTCGAAGTTATTCGGTAGGAGTTAACTCTCTCTCTCTCTCTCTTCAATTCTAAAAGTTCAATTCCCAAAGTAAATTATCAACAAAACCTATACAGCAATACTAATAATAATAAAATAAGAGAGAAACAAGGAACAAGTCAACTGTGAGACCAAAAAGCCACCGGCTACCACCGGTCGCCCTTTACCCTCGTAGAAATGCCTATAAATGATCACTGGAGAGTCTGACGACCATCCGCCATCTTTACCATTTGCAAAACAACCTTAAACGTATCCCAGGCACCGTAGCTAACATCAAACATGGTCCTAGCATCGCCAGAACATAGTTCGACCTCATGCAAGCGGCTAAGAATCGGATTGCTGGTGTCCGTATCATCTATGTTGACTCTCGTAACGAAGAGCGTATGCCAAGTCTCCAAAAAGCTAAAGACGGCGAAGAACAACCGGAGCAAGCAGAGCCACCGCCAAAAGCACAGCGATCTTTATCAAAGTCCCGACACGCAACCAAAGTCACCACTGTTACGACCTAAACAGTTGCTGACCCAGATAAGTAACAAAGCGACGACATTGATATATAGCAACAAGAAGCGTCTTCTTGGAGATGAAGATGAACATGACGGTGGTCTGAGCCCGGAGGATTTCGGAGACGGTGGGGTGTGGCAAAGGGCGATCTTGATGGGGGATAGATGTGAGCCGTTGGATTTCTCGGGAGTAATTTATTATGATAATACTGGGAAGCAGCTTAAAGAAGCTCCTCCCCGGTCGCCGCGTGCCAGTCCTTTGCCAGAGTACTTTAAACGGGCAGAATGAAGATGTGATCATCGTGGCCGAGTTGGCCGGAGAAGCTAAGGTTGGTAGGTTACCAATTAGAGATTTAGCTTATAATTAAACTGTAAACAATATGAAAGGGAAAAGATTATGATTGAGTGGATGTTTCTGTTATGGGTTGATCTGTTCAACTTTAATTTGTTATTCCGTGTTTGGTGTTGCTAGTTCGAGCCTTTTCGGGTGTGCAAATTAAGCACTGATTATTCAATCATCTTTCCTTTCATTATTTTGCTCGAAATCTCAAAAAGTTCAATAACTCCTCTATTAATTTCTAGGCTACTGTGGAACAATTTTTTGAATAGATGTTAGAATAATTGCCTTAGTATGGTAAAAGTGATTTTTTAGTGCATACCTTCGTTCTAACACCCTATACTTGATAATGGAATCGCCATATCTAGTGTTATTATATTCTTTTTGGTCAAAGTGTTATTATATTCTTAAACACTTAATACTTCAAACTACAACATTTTCTAGTTATAACCTCATTATTCTAGTAATTACTATTCACTTTATAAAGTTTAATTAGATAAAATTTCCCCTATATTTACTTAAAACCTCCAACAAGAAACATTAATTTTATCATCAATTACTTATTATTTCTCTCGCTCCTTCAATTCATCTTCTTTATCTTCATAATATTGCATATCAAATTCAATTTCATGCATTTGATTAATTAATACATGCAACTATACCAAAATTATGCACTAAAAAAATCAAAACTTTGTTAACTTATCTTATAAATTTTCGGGTACTATTTATGATGAATACTCATATACCTTTTCTTCGTCTTTTTTCAATTTTTTTGTTGATATGGTAAGTTTAGAAACCCTAGGTTGATGATTTAGTGTTTAATAGATGAATTGGAGGTTAAAACGAAAAAAATGGCTTGAAAATTAAAGAAATGAATGAAAACTGGAGAAAAAAAGAGGAAGGTATTCTCGGTAAATGTTTTGGAGAAGAAGAGAATGGGAAGTTGACAAAAATGTCATGTGGTCCGTCATTAAAAGTTTTCAAATTCTTTTTTTTAGATCCAATATTAACTTTATATTAATCCGTTCTTTCTTTTTCTCAATTAAAAACCCCATAAAAATATCAACCTTACATAAAAAACCTTAATTAATATCATTTATTTTTATTAATAATTTCGAGTTTGACTTTCACCTTTTCTTAGATCAAACTTTAACCATTTGTCAATTCTTAGTCAAACTCTCAAAATGAACTTGTTTGAATCTCTAATTTGATCATCATGTTGTTCTTGAACAATATTATCCGATGGTAAATAAGATAAAACGAAGTTTAAATCCTAAGTGTCACTATTTACCTCAGAATATACCCAAAAAGTAATATACATGAAATCGAGATTTTTGAACGTTACATTCATAATCCTCCATCGTCATTAGTATTTGGAGTTTGATGGTGGGGCTTACAATCAATTCAATCATTTAGCCACCGATTAGACACAGTAAAGCAAGTGTCAGTTATAAGGGCTAGTGAATTATTTTTTAGAAAAATTTTACTTATTTAGTCGATTCAATCGTAAAAATATTATATCATCTAAGGTTTTTTTGTTTTTTTTGTTTCTTTGTTTCTTTGATTTATTTTAATAACTCTTATTGTTAAAAATTAATTAGTTTATTAATTAATCAATTAATCTTCATAACTTAATATGTTCTTATAAATTAAATTAAAATTAATTAATTAATTTTTATTTAACAAATTTTTTAGAGAATGGTTCAGCCGGATTCTGCTGAGGTTGAACGTCGTTATTTTGATCCATGGCTTAAGCGATTCTGACTGTGAAATACCTGCAAAACAGATAACGGCGGGCCGGGAGTTGATTCCCGAGAGGCCCCTCCGACGCTCAAGTCAGTATTTGTGAGAGGTTTTGGTAGCTGAGAATGCAGATGAGTAGCTAGGGTTTCAGTCTCATACTTGAATCACGGTAGAATAGTACCTTATATATGTTGTGGATGCTAGGTTTACGTAGATCTTTGCGTTTGCATAGGAGTCTAACTCCCGATGGGCCGGATGGGCCGTGAACATATGAAGATGGGCCTAGGCCTAGCATAGCCGACCCGACCATAAGCTCCCTACTCCTCGAGTCTGATCGAAGAGAAGGATCGAAGGAGTATGAGTATGACGCAGCGTGCTTCGTAGGTAGCTCGTGCTA
>JANKOE010000007.1:29260615-29271876 GCA_026284465.1 Erythroxylum citrifolium | reverse complement strand
GGAAAGGAGGAGGCTGTTTGAGATTGATTTCCCTGTCAATCGTCCTGTCACGAGATCCATCACTAGGGAACGTAACACATCTCTAAGCCTCATCCCAAACTTTCTGTTAATTTAACTGACTAAGCATGTCAACTGTTCAATCCTGTCCCAATGCTATCAAGATAGAATGTATAGGGTCTAAAAGTCCTAATATGTATATAATTCTCCCCAATCCAAGAAATGAATTAGTGATAAGGTCAGTCTACTGGTTTTGTGGCAAGAGCATTAGAGGCTGATAATAGGTTACTACTTGATGGGAAGTTAAAATGTTTATATTTTATTAGTAGAGATAAAAGATTAGACTGTGATTAAAGTTTTCACAAAGTTAATGGATTCTCAAGTATGATTTTTATAATTATTGTTTGTTGGTTCAACTAAAAACACCAGAAAAAGTGGCAATCAAGCTAAAAGTTATTAAGTATATGTAAAAAATGTTCACCAAAGGAAAAGGGAATAGCAACTGACTAAACTTCAATCCAAAGTACTGATATCGTAGGACACGTTATGTTCCCTTTTAGCGTTCATTATTCCTGGTATATAAGTTTATATGAAAATGTTTCATTTGATGTTTCTAACTCATATTGCTTTTTTCAGCCATGGGTAACAAATCTTCTGGGGTGCCTGAGGTAGCACCTTCTGCTAAGTCCATGAAGACACAACCATCAAAAAGTAAAGATACTCCGTCTATTGCAAGGTCTGTTTCAGCGTCTGATAAGAAAGTTGGTGAGCGTCAACTGGATAAAGACAAGAGAAATGATGTCCCTCCTCCACGCATGCAGTTTGATGATAAAAAGAGAGTGGAAAAGGCTAAAAGACGTGCACTAGTCAATAAAACAGAAGCTAGAAATAGGGTTGAGTTGTTCCAGCACTTGCCTCAGTACGAATATGGCACACAGCTTCTCCATCTTGAGTCAAAAATTTTCCAGCTTGATTCAATGCACCCAGCTGTTTACAAGGTATTCGACAATCTTACAAAATTTTGAAGCATCATTTTATACCTTAACTCGATAATTTATATTCTCACTCAAACTCAAACTCAAGGAGGCACAATCTCCCAAAAAAGATTCTTTTCCCATGTTGATAATGTTTTTCTACAAATTTCCTGAACATTTGCATTGGAACGTATAAGCATACTGTCGCTTATTCTTCTGTATGATTTTCTGTTACAACTCTCTGTTTCAAGCTGTTCCTTCCCATTGTCAGGAATCTTTTGTTCGTGTGAATTTTCTCAAAATTTTCTTCCGCAGTTGAATCTATCAAACTTGTATTTAACATATCTAACTACTATCTATTTCTATGAGTAAGGATTGATATGGAAGTTTCCTTTCTCATTTACTAATTTACTAGGTGTAAATTTAAATATTGAATGATGAGCAGTATACAGTTGTTGCGTTAAATGTTTAATTCGGATAGAATCAAAATAAAATTAAGGCATCACCCAAGACGCTTTCTCATTTTCATGAATCTCTTACAATTTGAGACTTCAAGTAGATTCTCACTAGCTACCAATTGGCACATGTTCCAGAGAAGTAAAAAGTACTCACTAATCCTGAATCAGACTTTGTGGTGAACTAGCAATCTTCATGTCAATGTTCACTTACGAATTCTCTTTTGTGTCCTTTTCCTTTATTTGTTTGGAGATCCATTTAAAGGAGTTTTATTTAACTCAAGTTATATCCCTACCTTTAAGTCAAGTCAATGTTCATCTTCAATTAGAGTTGTGTTGATAATAGTTATCATACAGGGAGTAGATCGGATAAATTCCTGATTTTCAAATTTTGAAAGAAGGATACTTTCTTCCTATGAGTAATTCTAATACTTCATAGATATGCCATTAGTTCTATCTTTGCTTAAGAGTGATTACTAAACCGCACTGGTGTGAAGCTAAACTTTTATGTTCATTCACTTCTGAACTTCCTTGATAGATGCATAATATCTTGTATGATGGAGCATTTCTTTTGCTGAAGAGGAAGTGCGTCAAAGTTATCCTGTCCTTTGGTTGTTGAGGAGAGTTTTAAAGGCATTTTTTCTGAAAGGGATTGGTTTTTGATATCTGGATTGAAGGATTTGATCCTTAATTATTATGTGTTTCAATATGTTGTAGATAAATGCTGCTCTTTTTTTCTGTAATTTTGTGGATCACAACTGATATGCGTGGCATTTGATTTTGATTTCTGTAAGTGCCTCTAATGTGTGGAATGTGGTACCTTTTCTAGGCATTATATCTTTCCCCGTAGCTCTTGGTTCCTTGTATAAAAAAGTAAATAATAATTAACAAATGAAGGAAATCAACTTGTAAAATTATCAATGAAAATCAAGCTCTAACATTCTTTACGTTTGTTTGTTTCATGCAATTACAATTTCATTGGGCTTCTTCGGTAATCTTTGAATCCACAATTACTTGAATTAATGGGAGATGGAAACTGTTATATTGTGGATTTTGGATGGATTTGTTTGCAGTTATTGAAACTAATGAAATTTGATGTTTGATGTGCTATGTCACTTGTGAGTGCTTCCTTTGTAAAACTTGAAAGTTGTGGCATTTTGATTCGTGGATTCTCAGAGATAGATATTTTTTGACACCTTTTCTCTGTAGTTATACGTGAAATTTTGAATGATCTTGTCACTTATTGTACAGTTACAATAATTTCAGGTTGGAGTACAGTTTTTGGTAGGAGATATCTCTGGGGATAATGCCCGTTGTATTGCAATGCTTCGAGCATTTCAGGAAGTCATTAAAGACTATTCCTTTCCACCAGGAAAAGATATTAGAGATTTATTAACAAAAGTTAATAATTACGTATCTTTTTTTAACGAATGCAGACCCCTTTCTATGAGCATGGGAAATGCAATTCGGTTTGTAAAAAGTCTTTTGTCAAAGATGCCACATACCATTTCTGAATCCGAGGCAAAACCCTCTCTTTGTTCTGACATTGACCGCTTCATAAATGAGAAAATAATACTTGCTAACAAGGTTGTAGTTCAATATGCTGATACTAAAATTAGGGATGGAGACGTACTTCTTACGTATGGATCTTCTTACATTGTTGAGATGATTCTTTTATATGCACATGAGCTGAAAAAGCATTTTCGTGTCATTGTTGTGGACTCACGTCCAATATTTGAAGGGCAAGCTCTAGTGCGTAGGTTGGTGGCAAAGGGCTTGAGATGTTCATATACTCACATCAATGCTGTTTCTTATATCATGCGTGAGGTTACTCATGTTTTCCTAGGGGCATCCTCAGTATTGGCTAATGGAACTGTATATTCAAGAGTTGGGACAGCATGTGTTGCTATGGTAGCTCATGCTTTCCGCGTTCCAGTCTTAATATGCTGTGAAGCCTATAAGTTTCACGAAAGAGTACAGCTTGATTCTATCTGTTCAAATGAATTAGGTTTGTGTTTTCCATGCCAACTCCTATATAAATATTAATTTATACTGTTTCATCCATTGTTTCAGAAGCCTTAATAACAGATTGTTTACAAATTGCTTGCAGGTGATCCAGATGCAATTCTAAAGGTTCCTGGAAGGACTGATGTAAATCACCTTGATAAGCTGACCCATAACGAATGTCTTCAGCTCTTGAATTTGATGTAAGTTGGGAAAAAGAACGATTGGTTGGAAGATGTTTTCTGTAATCATAATTGTCATCACATTTCCTTTGCTTTCATGAGCTTCCAGTGATTATTTATCTTGGTTTTGCACTGACAGGCATGACATCACTCCTTCAGAATATATCTCGATGATAATCACTGATTTTGGCATGGTATTGACTCAAAACTTTTTTTTTCATTTTTTATTTTGGAGTGATAGACACTAGATGTTTGCAGATGTCGGCGGTGGTTTATAAGAAAATTCCAAACTGTAAAGATGAATACAGTAGGATGGTGTTTAGTACAATGCAGTGGGAGGTGTAATGTAATTACTTATACATTATATCAATTATTCCTTTGTTTTGGTTGGTTGTGCATAAAAGTTGTAATGTAATGGAATCCTCATTTTATCATCTTTAGAACTATGCCTTTCACCCATGTGAGTTCTGATTACATAGCTTCTCTGACGTAATTCCCTTTATATTACATCCCTGGACAATCAATTCCATTCTATTATCGCCTATCAGAAGCTGTGAGATGCCCTTAAGATGACGAGTACAGAATATTAGCACTGTAGAAACATGCATTCTGCTAGAGTAGACTGCTGTTGCAGATACTCCTTCTAATGAGGGTTCCTCTTTTTATTGTCCTCTCACAGATCCCGCCATCAAGTGTACCAGTAATTGCTCGCGAGTATGGGGAGGAGCAATTATGGTTGTTGAAAAGCTAAGCAGGAACTATGTAGTTTTATAAGGTAATTTAGCAATGGGATATATGGAACTTCCCAGATTTGTTGTATAGCACTTGTATCAAGATACCTTTATATTCTTTCTTGCTAAAAGTTGGTACTACCCAAATTTCTCAGGCAACAATATAGAGGATGTTGTGAATTTTCCACCATTAGAAAATTTCAGGAAGTTGAAACTTTGCTTTTAGAAGATAAAAATTTTGAGTGCTTTTTAAAAATTTCTTAAAGTTTTTTTAATCCTTTCTGAAATTACACTGAGAAGCAGTATCTTTGTAACAAAGTCATTTTGTTTGATGAATATTTTTCAAATAAAATTAGAAAGTTTTATGGTATGATGAGAGAGAGAGAGAGAGAGCATGTGTCTGATAATAAATTGTGTCAGACAGCACTGGGACCAAAAGAAAAATAGGCCAAAAAGGTTAAATTATGAGGTGTATTTTGACCTATGATTTTTGAGTTAAATATTAAATATATTTGAAGTTTATATATTATGACTTATGTAAATATATATTTGTATTAGTAACATAATGTATTTTTTATCATGAGTTGCGCAAATATGTATCTAGTATTATATTGTTAGTATTATTACTTATTAGTGATAGAACTTACTTGGCTTTGATAAATTTTATTTGCATTAAGTTATTACATATGTAGTACTTACAATTAAATTTTTATCATGCAATATCTTGATTAGACACAGAGTATGAAATAAATGTATTACTTTATTCACGTTCGATTATATTAGTTAGCAATTGATTTCATTAATTACATTTAAAAATTATTTTAATGTGTTATTTTATCTTAGCTAAGGATTTTTTTAAATCAATACTAATTGAAAATAATGAAATATTCTACCTAATCAATTTAGGGTTATAAATTCTATATTAATCATTGAATTGTCTTCGTATAATTCATGCTATAACTAATGATTATTAAAAGAGCAACCCTTGATTAAGATATGTAATAAGTACTTTCAAATTATAATAATCCTTATACGAAGATTTTAAATCAAATGATCATTTATACGTTCATCACAATTAGAATTTTCATAAACATACCGGTAATGTTGTAAATAAAATTATAATACCTGATCAGTTCATTACACTTTATCTCTAACAAGTACTTATATATTTGTTTAAATATCTTCACATCTTAGTTTATGAAATCAATTACTTTTTTTATAAAGAAAAATATAATGTATGCTAATCTTTTTACAATATTAAATTTGAGTATGATTAGAGATAATTAAGGATAATATATAAATATAATATGAATGGTATAGTTATAATATCAATATAATTACATTTATAATGCATCTTTATCATATAAATTTTATTTTATACATCAATTAATAAAATAAATATGTATAAAGTAAAAAAATTGTAAATAATTATATATAAAAAATATAATTAACCACATAAATCAAGATACATATCGAACTGCCTTCCTGATAATCGGCTGTTAATTGAGCAAATTCCTAATACGGTTCTCAGTGCGTCATCTATAATTAGGTTCAAAGTACGAGCAGCACAAGGAAGATGGTGGAATTGCCCCTGCTTTTATCATCTTCCAACTCCTTTTCCTACGCAACGCAAGCGTGAATGACGACATTCGGACTGTTATTAGGATTAGATCCTCTGTTGCACTTTTCCTGTACCAATCTTGTTTCAACAAATGACCTATTTCACTCTCTTTGTTTCTACTATGTTCCGTCACATCTCATCCACGTATTTCTGAAGAGCTGATTTCTTCCTAACTTTTTGTGCGGGATTGGTACTGAATCTCATAATGCAAAGAAGCTGGATCCATTGACATCTGAGCGTGACAAGATATGCGGAAGGACCGAAGCTTTACCAGAAACCTGGTCCTGACATCCTCTTTCATGCTCCTGAAAACTTCACCCAGCGCTGCTTTGTACCTCTCACCTTCGCATTGAAAACCATTTTTACCCCAAATTTGATGAAGGAAGAATCAGCCATTTGATGGGGAATCAATTCAAATGATCATAATCCGCCTGTTTCTTGATCACAGTTGTTGTTAAAGTGTAACAATCTTAATCTGCCCGTTTCAGATTTTATAAAACTACAGATTACGAAATAATTAACTAAATTATTCATATTTCTTACATTTAATATAAAATTTGATTTCCGCCTTACGTTGACAGTCAAGTGAATTGAATCCTTCATCTGCCGTGTGCTAGGGAAAGAAAGTGATGATTAATGCACATGAAAACATTTGACATCGATTGATGAATACTTGGGAACCAGCTTTCTACAGGTTAGCCTCCAACAGCTGTATGATGTCAATTTCACTATTTTGTTTTGTACATTTCAAATCGTGTTGTGTGAGACAGTTACACCACAAAACAAAAAAAGCTGAAGTACCAATGTGCAGATGATGAAGAAGGAACAAATCAATTTGTTGTTTCTGAATTTGCACATATAATGTCCAATCAAACTCTCACTTGTCCTGAGGTATGTTTCCTCCTGGACTTCCTCCATCTCCATATGATAGCAGATGGGTCTGGACAAATTCTATAAGCCACTTTTGGCGTCGGTATATCAGGAATACTGTAACATCCATTTTTTTTTTCCGGAAAAGAAAGAAAATGGTTTGTTAATAACACAATGCACATACTTACAAGGCCAATGAGACCCTATCCTATAAATGTGGCAGAATGTAGAGTCTTAAACAGTTGATCGACGTAATTACGCATATCCAACGCAACTTGATTTAGATAATGGGGAAAAGAAACTTACTCTAATCTACCAATCTCGATCTGCGAGAGGTCCATGTTGGTTGAGCTGTCTGGCGTTGCCAATGCCCTTGGCGATGCAGCTGGTTGTTTGACTGCTAACACTCTGCAGTTCAACGTGTTTGCAGTATTGCTGTGGGCCAATGCCAACCTACCACAATCCACAACAAGACAAACAAGACACAGCTGCTCTCAGTTACATTCTTACCCTTCTTGCCTTTGTAGCACAAACGTTCTATGCACCTATGTCACATCATACTCTTCACACTTGTCCTAGGATTGGATTTTTATTAGATAGATGATATTCATCTGAAGGGAAGAAGACAGAGTACAAGATGGATAACTGCAACATTAATTAGGTACTCATTGCTCTTTTTATGATCAACTTACAGAACAAAAACTACGTCAACATCACAATCAAGAGGAGAAAGCCCCTAAAGTTTTGCAGTCGACTCTTGCTCTGTGTGAATAAGAGGAATAAAGATAGCATATGAATCATGAGAAAGCGAGAATTTACTTTTTAGGAATATGAGTACAGTATTTTTCACATATTGACAAAGGAAACATCTTGTGAAAAGTGTCCACTGCCATGAGACCAATCAACTAGTCAGACGCTATTGGGTCACCAACCAACCATCCTCACATCTATATGCCATACGCAATTTCCAGAAAGTTTCACCATACCCCACTAAGGCCCATGCCAACGCTGCTCTTAACTGAGTTAGCTCACGCATACTCGATTTAATGGTGACAGGGTAATAAACGAAGTTTGTTCTTCTAACTTCTCAAAAAACTTGACTTGAAAAATGATTTTCAGACATTTATAACATTCAGGCAATATGCGCTCCAGTCTAAATCAGCACAAGGACATAAAAGCAAGTGTCATACACATACACATGGAGTTGTTATTTGGTAACGATCGGAAATTACTTTTAACACCAATTACCAGTTGACCAGTGTCTCGACCTATCCGCAGAAGGTTCATCCAACCCAGATTCATCCCTTTCTTCTTGTTCAGTCATCATTGGGTAATGATGGATATTCAAATTAAACAGAACATGATATATAATATATATATATATATATACACACACACACAAAACAGAAAGCAGATACGTTATTGGGAAATTATGGAAATCATAAAATGAAACTTACTTGTACAAAAAGCTCCGATCATGGAGTCCCACAACAAGAGCAAAAGCACCAATCTCTCTCACAGTCTCCGCAATCTTCCCGCCATCTCGGTCGCCTTCGGTGACAATGATCTCAATATTTGTCTGTGCAACACAATTCCCTGATTATCGTATCCATCATCATCACATAATCTATCTAAACAATAAATTAAACAAGGCATAATTAGTCCCCTGCCGTAAGAAAAAAAACACCTAAACACGAAAAGGGTACAACCCCAAGCGATATTTACGTTAACAATGAAGCTGTTGCATATGTCTTTGAATGAGAGAGCCAGTCGGTAGCCTTCCAAGCGAAGCAGCCTAATCTTGCTCCTGTTTGATGAAGAATTTGCGGGGCAAAAGACGTGTAGAAGAGTTATTACATCACCGTAGCGAAGAACGTTGTCGAGTGCCCATCTGAGTGCCGTTCTCGCTACGTCTACATCTTCTACCACGACCACAATCCTCCTCATATCCATGGATTCCTGCTTTTTCTTCTCTCTCTCTCTCACTCACTTTTCAAGGTCTAGTCTTGCGGGTTTTGTGTCAGATGACTCATGTCTTATGTGAGGGTTGTTGTCTGTGTGTCTTGGAAAATAATACTTTTTTTCAAAGAGTTGGGGTTGTTTATGTCTCGGCTGTTCCTTTCTATGTTGAGTTTTTCTTTGTTCTGGATTGGCAGATTGGAAAAATGTGAAAGTTTAAAAAAGCACGGCAAAAAAAGTAGTGCTTTGTTTATAATCTGGTTTGGTTTTACGTCTGTCTCATCGGAAACTATATGGTTTATCTGAGACTTATGTTAAGTATTTTAATGAAGACATGCATGAATGATGACTTGAACTTCTCAGATTTTGCAAACCAATACTCTAAAATTGATAGAAATAATTAATTGATATAATATTCTGTTACGGAGTTATTATTCTTAAAATTAATAATGGGTATTAATTTATCGGATAATATCTTATAAACTTAAAGTTTTGATTGAAAATCTAACCTATCTAAAACTCGAGTTAGAGGTAGGACAAAACCAAATTACTTAAGTCCACCACACATCTACTTGTGCAGAGTCCTTCGTACCTTGGCGGAGTAACCATGAGCACTCCTACGGTTATAGAGAATCGAACTCACAATGTGGGGCAAGTCCTTGTGCCCATACTTAGAGTTCTGCCATCACTGATTTACCTAAAACTTGAGTTGAAGATAAGACAAAATTAAATTACTTAAGTCCACCACGAATCTGCTTGTACAGAATCCCCGTAACTTGGCGGAATAACCATTTCTTACCACATGGGAATGTTTATCATAAATAAAAGGTACCTACCAAAACAAGTACAAAGCTTCAACAAGTTTTATTTTTTACACTTTTGTTTTGTGATATATTAGACCCGCAAACTATAAAGTTTTGCCATGTTTTTTATGAGTAGAGATGTTAGTATGTTTCTTAATCTTATTTTAATGACTTTGAATGTGAGACGTGGACATTGACAAAGAGAGGTATCATTGTAATAATTTAAGTTCCCCCTAATTTGAAAGCCACTTTTAAGGTAACAGTAATACATGATTAGTTTAGAAGGAGAGCTAGAATCTTCTGTCCATTTTACCATGTCTATATTCTGTCCTATGAATCTCAGTTATTTATTTATGTAAATTTTAGGTGGGTCTCATATAAATAAATGACTGAAATTTATGAAACATGATAAGGATAAGATTAAATGGACAAAAGATCCCATTCCGTTTAGAAGGAGATAGAAATCAAATCCAAGGCATTTTAATTGTCCCAACTCCCAACCCATGTATGTGAACATGTTACATACAAACTGATGACGCAATCAAATTAAGCAAATATATTTATCAATTCTATTTTTTCTTTTTTTAAAAGAAAATATATTATAAGAATTAGGTAGAAGAGGTGTTGAACTAAACCAACTTAGTCTTAATTCTATATGTGATATGTAAGCATAATAGAATAAGCTCATTACGTTTGAAGTAGCCACTCTCTCATTACCGTCTGATGAGATTATTACGTTGAGACACGACAGGAGTCAGCAGGCGCGATAACGGTGTCATCAGCTGGGACAGATTAAAATACTCAACAGTAGCTACTAGTTAAAAAGTACAAAGTAATTGGTTAGCTGACGTCACAAAGACTCCTGCATCGTAAATGAGAGTCTTTAGGTCGTCAGCTCCTTTTGTTTGTCGTTTCGAGAATTCTTTGTTTTTATTCTCAATGATTACAGAATCCCTCTTTCGATGTCTTTTCCTTGGATTGTAGTTACACTTACAGAATTCCTCTTTCGAATGTCTTTTCCTTGGATTGTAGTTACAGTTACAGGTCTCCTTTAATTTTACAGGACTAGGTTGGCGGTCCACTTAAATCCCCGCAATAATCAAATAATGCATTATTGTACTAGAATTCTGTTTTTCTTTTTAACTTTTGATTAAAATCTCAGAGCTCTTAAAAATGCCAAACTCAAGTTCAGGGACGGAGCCAGACTCAAGTCTAAGGGAGGCTGAAAGTCGGGGGCCGAGGGCCGGGGGCCAACTCTAAGGGAGGGCCGGGAGTCAACATTTAAAAAATGTCCTTATTTATTAAAAAATTATATAAGTACATTTTTAAAAAAAATTGAAAGGGAGGGCTATAGCCCCCCTACCCTTATACATGGCTCCGTCCATGCTCGAGTTGAACGGATTATATTCATACACAGGACTCCAAATTGCACCAATACATTTAGAATATTTGGCTGAAAATCTCTTATTTAGGTTTGGGAGCCAGGGTTATCCAATGAAAATAAAGAATAAAATAAGTGCTACATAACTTCCATAATAACTGTAAATTGTTGGGCCCCGAACTTTTTTCGATCAATTTAGGAATTTTTCATGATTATTTAGGTATAAAGAAAGGAAAATGTATGAATTTAAAAAGAAATGGAAATAAGATGGGCTTAAGTATAAA
>JANKOE010000007.1:29237939-29250716 GCA_026284465.1 Erythroxylum citrifolium | reverse complement strand
AATAAACCCTACAAGGCAAGATGACTAAGTTTCATGTTACATGATCCGGAGTTGGGCTCCGGTAACGGGGTCCAACAATAACCACAAAATGAAAAGACTCCACGTAATTAAGGTTATGTTTAGTTGGGTGGTTATTAATAGAATATAATATTATTCTATTGTTTGGGAAAATGATTTATAATAGAATAAAATAGAATGTGATGAAAATGAAGGGTTTTACATTACACCCCATTATATCCTAAGCAATAAAAATAAGTTACCTCTGATTTAGAGGTGTAGAATGGAATGTAAAATAATAAATAACATTTTACTATATTACATTATGAACCTTTCTTTCAAACAACATTACACTATATTACATTATGAACCCTTCCATTTCTCTCAAACAACAATTTTCTAATATTATATCCATTTACATTCTATTTCATTACAAATCATTCTATTCCATTAAAAATATCTTACGTCTAGCCAAACGTAACCTAACTTGTATTGGAAGTCCTCAATGATGATTCGTTTCCGGTCAAACCTTGTTCAACTAGTGTATACATGATTATATACATATATGGGGAAGTAGAGAGAAGTCAAGTGAACAAAATGAAGAAATTAATTACAAGAAATAGAAACTGAGTTTCATTCAAAATCAATTCCACAATGCTGAGTAGTAACCAAAGCCTCTAAGTTTAATGGGACTTGCTTGCCGAAAGTTGCTTCCTTAGCTTACAAGCACAATCTACCTTGAAAGTCAATATTATAAAAAAGCTAATCCACAGTTTGTTTTATGGGCTAAAAGTACTAAAAACAAGTGATAAACCCTAATTTCAACATATTGGTGGTTACATACTGTTATAGAAACATGAATATCATATCTATGTGAATCATATGCCTACTTTCAAGAAAATATAGTATTCTTTAAAGGGATAGGTGAGAAATACAAAAGAAAAGGCAAGAGATTTTTAAAGCATATTATCAACTCCTCCATCAACAAACTAAATATATAGTGTATGTAGCAATTGCATACCATTTTGACGAACAACAATCTCTCTTACATGCTGGAGAAGACCAGTTACTAGATTAACGCCGGAGAAGACCAGTTACTAGATCAGCAAATATTTTACTCTCCAGATTACCCTCCATATACATAATTGCATTGAAGTAAAGGAAAAACTGAAACTGTTGTTACTGTGACAAGATGTGGAGAGGACCTAAGGGAAAAGTTGGCTGGAACCAAGAGCGGGGACAAGTTAAAATTTGCAATTGCTCACAACCAAAATTTGTTTATATGTTGACAAGAGAATATTGGCTACTCAAATAGAAGCAACGTAATTCAACAACAAATGGAAGCAATCTATTGATTATACTTGGTATGAAATACATTGAAGTGGTAACTGCTGTTTTCCATCATGCTGGGATAAGGATACTATATTGCTCAACCAACACAAGAGCAATGTTGATCACAGTTTTTTGATATATGTATTTTTAATATTTCAACCTCGATATTTTGCAAGCATATGGGTCATTCGGGTAGAACCTAAGATGTCGATCCCACGAAGAGGGTTAATCTAATCCTAAAATTTAAGGCTAAAACTAATCACAGAAATTCAAATTTAACTAAACTAAAACAATGATACAATTCAATCAATCGATTCAATCAAACAACTCAATTCAAGAATTAATCACGAAATATAAACAAATTAGCAAACTGCAACATAAACATCAAGAATCAACCTAAGGAACTACCAATTGAGAGAAATGTGAATTTTTACTTATATTCAACACTAATGTAATTAATTATGAATTATCAGATTATTGGTCCTGGACTATCCTATGTTTGATTACTCTCTCTCGAGTTATAACCAATAACCCTAAATTATAAACCCTAATCAGATTATAAAAAATTGCAATTTCTCAATTCACAATTTATTCAAACCCTAATTAGATCTGAAGTTTTCCACTAGACTATTGGAAACCTATGTGAGACTTCTCTTCACCCAATTACCGATTTGTTTGATTCGTTCTTATTAAATCACCTAACTCTCGTTAGCCCAATTTAATTATTTTTCATTTGATTCACTCTCTCAGTTTATCACCAAATTAAGCAAGTGTAGAAATCAATCACAAAGAATCCAAATAACATAAACAATAAGATTTTTATTGAATCAAAGGTAAAAACAACCCGAAGGTGAGTTTAAACATTCCTTAACATTCATAAAATCCTCTTAGACATTCCTTAACATTCATAAAATCCTCAATCACAATGAATCCAAATAACATAAACAATTAGATTTTTATTGAATCAAAGATAAAAACAACCCGAAGGTGAGTTTAGACATTTCTCAACATTCATAAAATCCTATCTCAGTAGCTATCCCAATCCTATACATAAATAAAATTGCAATACAGTGAAAACCAGATCTGAACAGATGACGGAGGCAGCAACATTGGAAAACCTCCTGTTCTGGGAACTACTTTGCATCGGCTTCTTCTCCACGTCTCTCTTCCTTCTCATCTCTTTCTTAATCTCTCGATGAACTCACTCTAGGGTTTCTTGATGGTGGTTGATGCAAGAAGCCCCTTTCATTTTTTGTCAATATCTCATATCCTTTTAACTATACATCAAATGTATTGTCATGAGATTTGAACTCTTCAAATTCATCATACTCCCACTACTCATGTTGAGAATCATTCTCCTAAAAGTGTTCATCGATACAAATAATTTATTTAATAGGTGTGTGAGATTATATCCAATGTTTTGAATATCTTATAACCTTTTATTACCCAATTTAGTCATAAACTTAATGGATAATGTATGATTCAGCCAAGCATCACAACCTTAAATCATTAACTTTGACTCTTTCAAAGACTTAGTATTTCATATCTAACATGAAATCTTACTAATTGATCTAATTAGAACGATTGAAGGTAAGTCATTATACTTGACATCACTATAGAAGAAATAATATTGGATCAAAGAACCACCTTCAGGAGGCTGATAAAAGTACCAAATACTTTCATGCTTTGGCACGGAAGCGTAGCCGAGCCAAGATGATTACTCATATAACCAGGGCTGACGGATCCGAAACTACTTCTCTTCCTGAAGTGTCGGACTTGCTTGTTACCTATTTCTCATCCCTCTTGGGTACTGTCCCGCCTTGTACCAGGGTGGATCCAGCGGTTATATCTAATGGTCTAGTACTTGACCCGGATGCTCACAATCGCCTCCTAGCCCCGTTTTTGGATGAAGATATTCGACAGGCAGTGTTTAGCATCGGTAGTGACAAATCGCCAGGGCCGGATGGCTATTCCTCGGATTTTTTCAAACAGCAATGGTGTGTTGTCGGACCGAGTGTGTGTGTTGCCGTTCATGAATTTTTCCAGACGGGTCGTCTCCTGCGGCGTCTGAACCATACGGCCCTCACTTTGATCCCTAAGAATTCTCGTCTGCTTGTGACTGAGTTCAGGCCCATATCGTGTCTAAATGTTATTTACAAAATTATCACGAAGTTGCTGACGGGGAGGTTAGCTTCCAAATTGGACATCATTATAGATCCTGCGCAGTCTGCTTTTATTGGTGGCCAGCGACTTCGGGATAATGTTTTCTTGGCACAGGAGTTGGTAAGGGGGTATAGTAGAAAGAGGATTTCACCTCGATGCCTTATTAAAATTGATCTTACGAAGGCCTATGACTCTGTGGATTGGGATTTCCTTCGGGAGATGATGATGGGTCTGGGTTTTCCTTATCGGTTTATCTAGTGGGTTCTGGAGTGCGTGACCACCGCCTCTTATTCGGTATCCTTCCACGGAGCTCTTCATGGGATGTTTAGAGGGAGACGGGGGTTACGCCAAGGTGACCCCATGTCTCCATGTCTCCCTCCTTATTCCTCTTGTGTTTAGAATATTTGTCTCGTTACCTTAAACTGCATACTGCTTCTGGTTTGTTTAAATACCACCCGAAGTGCCATCTCTTGAATATTTCACACTTAGCTTTTGCGAACGACTTAATGTTTTTTTGTAGGGGGGATATCCCTTCGATCCGTATCCTCTTAGAAGCTCTGAGGTCCCTCAGTGGTGTCGCAGGCTTGTCGGTTAACCCTCTCAAATCCAATATTTTTCTTGGCGGTCTGCTAGGGGGTGCTAAGGAAGCTATTTTGAGTATGGTCGATTTTCCAGAAGGGTCTTTCCCTATCTGGTATCTCGGTGTGCCTCTGGCTCCTCTCAGAGTTTCGGTAGCTCAGTATTCTTCGCTTATAGACACGGTGGAAGCATACCTTACTACCTGGCGGGAGAAGAGCCTTTCTTACGCAGGCCGTCTGACGCTTGTTCAGTCTGTTATCCAGGGCGTGCTTTCCTTTTGGATGCAGACGATGCCTGTTCCACTAACTATTCTCGATCGGATTACCTCTATGTGTAGACTCTTCCTCTGGGGTGGTCGACATTTTCGGGTTTCCTGGGACACGATCTGTGGCCCGAAAGATGAAGGTGGTTTGGGTCTGCGTAATAGTCGAATATGGAATAATGCCCTGTTAGCCACGGTTTTATGGAATTTCCATGCGGAAGCAACCTCTCTCTGGTCACGTTGGATGCATGCATACCACCTGAGGGGCTCTTCTATATGGGACTGGTGTTCGCATTCCCGTGACTCTCCACTACTTAAACGTTTGGCTTCAGTTCGGGACAATTTTTGGTAGCCTCTTTGGGCGGTCGGGCGATGGTGATACAAGGTGTTCAGGCTCTTTGTGTTGATGGGCAACTGGCGTCGAGTAAGATTTATGACCTCCTCCGTGTCAAGCGTCCCACACGTCCATGGATGAACTTGATTTGGCCAAGTTATATCCCTCCCAAGTTCTCCTTTGTGGCTTGGCTGTGTTTGCAAAACCGTCTTCCTACAAAGGATAACCTGCTCTTTTTGGATATAACCCGCCGATGCTCTTTGTGTAATGATGCTGATGAAACGGTTGCTCACCTCTTTTTTTCCTGCTCGTTCACGGCAGAGATTTGGAATGCTATTCGGAGTTGGCTTGGCATAACCAGATCGATGACCACTCTTCAGAGCTCTGTCCGGTGGTTACGGCGCAATTATCGGGGCTCGTTACTCAGGTGTAAATCCGCTAAGCTTGCCTTCCTTACTTCTCTCTATCTGATTTGGAAGGTCCGGAACGATGTGGTCATGGCCGACGCTACTCCCTCTGGCTCTGCAGTGGTCGCTCATATTAAAACCCACGTGTATAAAGTCCTCTATCGTCTCTACCCGGTGAAGCTCATCGACTTTTGAATATGGTTCCTGGTCCTGATCGGCTATTTGGGTTGGGGTCTTTGTTTTTTCGGTATCCTGTTGTTCTCGCTTCTTGTCGTTTCTTTGGGCTTTGTCTTGTAGCCTTGTACTGATCCTCCTCGGATATGTCCCGATTGATGCTGTTTTTATTTTTTATCAATGAAATTCTTTTTTACCAAAAAAAAAAATTGGATCATACAATATTTCACGTTGTATTTTCCTCCTTACATTAATCCATACTCTTATAGAACTTTATATGGTGAAGGTATAAACCAAAGAATCTCATGTTGGTTAGTTACTGATAAACTAACCAACAAATAACTAGCTTAACTAAAAGTTTTTTTTTATACCGGCAATCTCATATTACGTAACTATTTATGTTTTAATTATAATCTTACATAACCGCTAATAATTGACTCAAAAGTATTTTAACAAGCAAAAGAATATATATATCATGTTTGATATAATTAAAGCAAAATGACTCTTGTTGTGAACTCAACCCAACCCAACAGGCCCGATTGTATAAGTAATGATCAGTCCATCAGTTCCATACTTTCAGAATCGAGTCGGGTTGAATCGAGAGTCTAGTCTAGTCGGAAGCTTTTGGAGTTTGGATAGCCAGGCTGCCCAGGCATAGCAGAGCACCACTAGTATAATCGGAGATGGCAGATGAGGACCCGGAAAAGAGGTTTCACTCCATCATGGATAAGCTTTTTAAATCCCAGCCACCCTCTAGGTCTCTTACTTCCTTCTTCTTCTTCTTCTTCTTCTTCTTCTTTACGCTGTTCGGTTCTGTTTTTTGACATTAACTCGTTTACTTTCTTTTTCTAAATTTCCGTGCAATTGCTAAATTGGATTTTTGTTATTATGATGGTCAGTTCATCCGGACAGCAGTTATCGAGAGGCATAAAGCGAGCGAATCCAGAGTCGGCATTGGCACTAGTAGAGCCAAAAACAACGACATTGACAAGAAGAAGAGGGGATGGTAATGATGACAGTGCTGTGTGTAGACCGTGGGATAGAGGAGATTTGATGAGGAGGTTGTCCACTTTCAAATCCATGTCGTGGTTTGCTAAGCCCAAGGTTCCTCGTTTACTTTTATCAATGCATCCTTCTTTTCTATTTAACTTCATTGCCTTCACATACCTTTTTTCTTTTTGACTGCCTAGATGGGGAGTTTTGATGCTTGAGAACCAAATGAACAATTGTTGTAAGAGTTACAAATAGGAACTGGTCAGATTATTTAATAAGATGAATACTTTACCTATTCCCAAGATACAAGATATAGTTTTGGGGAATATGATTATTAGATTCAAACGTTTTTTCTTGTTATTAGGTAGTCAGTGCTGTAAATTGTGCAAGGAGGGGATGGATCAATGTGGATATGGATATCATAGCCTGTGAAACATGCGGAGCCCGCCTCCTTTTTTCTACTCCATCATCTTGGACTCAACAACAAGGCATGTAAAACCGTTTCTTTAAACTTTACAGCTTCTTATTATGTTTGTGTCTTAACTGCTTCTGTTTTTCCTTTGTTTCAGTTGAAAAGGCAGCCCTGGTATTTAGCTTAAAGCTGGACAATGGACACAAGTTGCTCTGCCCCTGGATTGACAATGCTTGTGAGGAAAGGCTGGCAGAGTTCCCTCCCATTTCGCCTCCTGTGCTTGTTGATAAATTCAGGCAACGGTCTTCTGCTCTATTGCGACTCTTTTCTCTTCCTGTCATTTCATCTTCTGCCATTGAATACATGAAGAGCCCACAACTAGAAGAATTTCTCATGCAATCTCCGGTGGTGGAATATGGCAGAACATTTCAAACAGAACCCCTTGGAAGTGAACTGGAAATGAATTCTGTCGACAATTATTACAAGGTTTGCTTCTTAGGATCAATTTTGTCGTGCCTATTATTCTGCGATACGAAGTTTACAATGCTTAAAATTGCTTTCTCAGCACAAAGCATTATTTGTGCTGCCACTATTGTCAATCCTGTTGATAGTGTACCATATTCTGGATTTACTAACAGTGGCACTTTCCTTTCCTTGAATTTTTGGTTGAGGGTAATACTGACTTTAAGCACGTGCAGGCATTGAAACTTATAAGTTTATGTGGCTGGGAACTGCGTTCACTGCCTTATGTTGTTGACTGCAATGATAAAAAGCAGACCGTTAAAGATGCTGTCATTTTGAGTGTGTCAGATTGTGTCACTCTTGGAAATAATTCAAGCATCAGTGTACATCATACTGCATCCAATGAAACTACAGAGTCAAATGAAGAATCTGGGGCTCCTGGTGTATCACAGGCTGATCCAAACTCTGTTGTTTTAGATTGCCGACTTTGTGGAGCCAGTGTTGGATTGTGGACTTTTTCTACAGTTTCACGGCCTGTGGAGTTGTTTAGATTGGTTGGATATGCTGAAGCAAGCGGCAAAATAAATTCTGGAGAAGATTCGAGCGGTGACAGGAGGACAGGCAGTGTTACTTCTGCTTCAAATGGCATTCTATCTTCCTTTGAGCAGCCATCAAATCTAAACATGACAATTGCTGGTGGTCCTCCACCAACAAAGCAGGACTTCAAAGCAACAATCTCACTCCCTGTTGTTGGCCAGAGTTTGAGGGCCAGATTTTCTTTGGACTCCAAATTCAAAGATTGGAAATACTATAATGCAGGGAAGTCTAATTATTCTGGTAATAAGGACACAAATTTATCACTAGAGGAAAAGAAAAACGCAGGATCTAATGCAAGCAACCAATTCTACGAGCCTGCAGCTCTGGGGCTGTTAGAAAGTAAAATAGGTGATCAAGGACAGTGTAATATTGAACGTAATGATCAGCCTGGTATACAAGATTCTGCCATTGAACGTCCTGCTCCTAACATGGCAGGTATTGCACAAACTTTGGATCAAGGCGGCAATTCGTTTGAAAATGCGAAGACTGTTCAATGGATTGACTCAGCACAAGGGGTGTTTGATAGTTCTCAAGTTAGCGTATCCTCAGTTGGAGACCAGGATACTGATGTCAGTGTTGCAAATGAGAGCAATAGTGACAATGATGCATCAATGATGATAGCATCTTGCCTTTCTAGTATTCCAGAAACAGAGATCTCTGGAAAAGATGTCAGTTTGAACATATACTCAAAAGAAGATGGAACTTCTTCTGATTTCCAAAATAGATCAGTTGAAAAGGAACAACTTACAGAAGGGAAAAAAGATACAACTCCTATACGAGGTGAAATTGCAGCCGATGGTACAGGTAAGTAAAGTATGGCCAGTCAAGTATTAATAAATACATTTCTTTGTAACTTGTTACTTTACTGAAGTTCTATTACCTTTCTGGTTTCTTTTTATTCATTCATATTGTTGGTTGATAGCATGGGAAATAAAATGAAAAAAAAATGAGAAAGAGAATTGGTACCTTTAGAATATGTCAACCATAGACCATTGAAAAGATCACAATCATTATTGTAATCATAAATAAGTTCATAATTGCTTGTTCCTTATGAATTATTGTTGCTTTTAATATATACAGACACAACTGTACTTTTGTGGATTTATCTTGATATGAGTTGAACACTAATTTGGTGTTGATGTTTGAATGACCTACCTGGAGCAATACTCAATTTGACCACAATTCACCTGAATGATGTTATTTTCTGGTTTACATGGAATTCTCAATTAATCATAAAAGAATTTTCCAACTGTATTCTGTCTGTACTTAGGTGCAGCTCTGAGGCAGCAATCTCCCGACAATGCAATGGAGTTTGATCCAATCAGGCAACACAGGCATTTTTGCCCGTGGATTGTAACAAGAAGTTCTGGAGCGCCTGGTTGGGAACGGACGCTATCTGCTTTATTACGCCTGAAAGAGCATTCTCATTCATCTTCTATAGAGTCACATGCATCCTCTACCTCTTTGATTAAGGTATGAAGAAACTTGAGCTGTTGCAATTTTTGCTCATATTTGGATCCACTAGGGCCGACCTTACCACAAACCCCTTCTCCTTTGAGGTCATGGTTGTGAATGGGGTGTTCTAGGTTTCTGCTATATATGAATATTCGTCAGCCATTCTTTGACTTAATGGTTGAAACGGTGAAATTTCTTGTGTTTAGAGAATAGAGATGTCTTAATGCATCTTATCCAAAAAATCTGAAACTTCACTTTCTATTATTTTATTGTTTTGTTAGATTATATATTTATCCATGTAGAATTCTTCATTAGGCCGTAGTAATTAAATGTGTATATATTCATCAATGTGCAAGGATTTAAGGCTTCAGTGGGTTTAGTGGAAAATGTTTATTCAGGATTTCACATATCAGTCTATGGTATTTTACATAAAATGATTTTGTCTCAAACTGCTTTATATGTCTATATTTGTGTACATGAGCATTTTTTTTCGTATAACTGGAAATTATACTATGACGTGAGGCTCATGGACATGAAATCCAAGAAACCAAATTGTTTGGTCAGCTTGATCTTACCCCTGTTACCGTAAAGAACACACACATGCATACATATATATATAGCTTTGCAGTATTTGATTCACTCAAGGATGTATTCAATTTTGTCACTTGGTAGGTGGATGATCCCATTACTTCAGTTAGAATGCTATTCAAGTCTCCGTCTACCAAAAAGATGAAGCCAACTTGTTGATCAACCTGAAGCACAGGAGTATGACATGAGTTTTGTAGGCCACATTTTAGCATTGACTTTCGCCGCGCAAAAACACTGGGATAGACTCGTAGATCTTCTAGACATTGCATCATAGTATATGGATGTGGAGTGTATTTTCGGCCGCTTAAAACATGAGTGAAGCTGTAATTTCCCTGTATTGTTTGATTTAAGATACTTGATGCTTAAATGAGAAAGAGCCTTGGTAGTAGTAGGTCATCTACTCTGATGCAAAAAACATTCCAGGGACCCTACATTACTGCTTATTCAATCAAGCCACAATTTGTAACTACGACTTTTGAATATGGTCGATTAAACCCTCTTTCTGCAACAACAGCTCTCTTGTCTCCAATCAGCTTGGCAACTCTGCTCACAGACAATATAACGCTTGTTACTGGATGCTGGTTCTGGGTAACTATTACCATAAAGTTGTTAATTCAAGCGATTTTCATTTAACTCAACGAGGTTTTATGGGTTTTGATAATACAACTGAGTAGAATGAAAACTCATGAAGAGCAGATAGTTCTTTAAGGTTTGAAGAAATTAATAGGCCTTTCCTCGATGCTTACTACCATTTTTATTTTATAGGAGCAATATTGTCTGAGAAAAGACCTACCTGAAATAAGGAGAAGAAGTATTCTCTTGTACAGTTCTCACAACTCCGATCCTCTCTGCAACCTCCATTCCTTGCAGCACTCTTCCAACCACCAAAGCTGAGGCATCCAGTTCTGGGGAGTCCTTGGTGGATATGACAAACTCTGTACCATTAGGGTCACTTCCAACCTCTTCTTGGTCTATCTCAAGCTTCCCTCCCCTCGCAATCAGCTTAAACTTTGGTGGCGGTTTTGAGGGGTCCCTAACGATTAAGCTTACTGTTCCGGCTAAGTTCTTGGTACCTGGGCACCTCTCATACTCTCTTTCCCATTCACCGACGAGAGTTTCAGCTGCCAAATTGCTTCCCGTTCGCTTTGCGAGCTCAGCATCCACACCATATGACCTCACCCCACCATGCTGCACGTAGCCTGGCATAATTTTTACGAACTCTTTTCTTCTGTAGCTGATCCCAGCAGCTCCACTTACAAGACTACCAAACCTTGCAGCTCCGGCTGGGATGTCCTCTCCATACAACCCAATCACAATGCGACCAACAGGTTCTCCATCGATGGAGACATCGAGGAATGCTCGCTTGGTTGGAGTTTTATCGTAGCAAGTTGCAGTGCTGTCACTCAGTTGCTGCTGATCAGTTCTGATGGGCTCTGGGGGACTTTCTTCAGCTCTTGCTGTTGAGGTCAGCAAAACAAGCAATGAAGATTTGCCCAGAAATGTTAGCTCTCTGCGGGATAATTTGGAGCATTGTGTGGTTTGGATATGGGGAAGGTTGGTTGGTGGTAATGGAGGATGGAAATTAAGTGAGGGGTGAAAGACTTTAAGATTTGCTAACATATCTATCCGCCCGGGAAGATGCTAATCAGATCAGAGGGCTTGTGCCTGTAGATTGTCTTGTTTTCCGGCGAAGACACTTGATAAGAATGGTACAAAAGCTAAGAAGAGCTGAAGAGGCTTGCTGCTGCTTTTGTATGGTACATAATGCATACAATTTATCCCTAGAGCCCTTTGTGGGGTCACTCCTTTCCTTTCATGTGACGCATTTATCAAAACTCAATATAATGTAATTTTTCATTTGAGTAATTATACAATACATAATATACTAAACTTAAATAAGTAGAAGAAAATTCTTAAGTTTAAGTTTAAGTTTTCTTTTATAAATAAATTGCAATGAATTAAAAACAACTCAGTTCAGCCAGTTTAATAGTAAAAATCTTGAACAGTCTAACAATTTTAGTTCAATTTATTTTAATAACTTTTATTCATTTAAGTAATTATTCAATACATAATGTACTAAATTTAAATAAGTAAAAGAAAATTCTTAAGTTTAAGTTTTGTTTTATCAATAAATTGCAATGAATTAAAAATACAATTGATTCACCGTTTAACAGAATTTTTTTTTGATTCGTCCAATTTTTCGTTTTAGTTTTTAACTGTTTGATTTGATTTATTGTAACAATTCTTATTATCAAAAATTAATCAATTTAATAATTAACTGGGCAATTTTTATAAATTAAAAATCAATTTTTAATAATCTAATTTAATATCAACTAAATATATATTATTTAATTATTTGATATATTAATTATTAATAAAAATTCTGAATAATTTATTAATATTATATTTAATTATTTTAAATTAATTATTAATAAAATTATAAATATTTTAATTTTATTTAATAATTTTATTTAATTTTTATAATTATATAAATTAAAATAAATTAAATAATTATTAATAAATATAATTAAGTTTAAAATATTTTCAAAATATATAAATTTAAATAAAAATTGATTAAATAATTAAAATATATTTAAAATAAAATTTAATTTTTAAATTATTTGTTTTAAAAATAATTTATTAATAAATATTATATAAAAATTAAAATAAATTTAATTAATTAAAAATAATTTATCTTTAAATTTTATCTAATATATAATTATCATCAAAAATAAAAATAAAAATATATTATTATTAATAATCAAATAAATTTTTATTTTTATTTAATAGAAAATTAGAAATTAAAAAAATAAAACTAAAACCTTGAAAAGAATAACAGAAGTGTAACGGCTCGTTAATCTGAGTCCGGATCCTCTGTCCATCGCTATCCTGTCTTACTCTGTCGCATAACATAACGACGTCGCTTTTGAATTAAATGGGCAGGCACTTGTAAATTTAGACAGACAGAGAATGGGACCCACCACAAGCGCCAACCATGCAGCCGAATCCAAAGCTAGCTTTG
>JANKOE010000007.1:29129790-29157201 GCA_026284465.1 Erythroxylum citrifolium | reverse complement strand
AATTTATTAATTACCTCCATTTATGTCATATGCTATCTTACTTAAGCTAATCATGCTTGATTAGTCATAAAAAAAAAAAAAATTCGGGGCTAACAAAGATAGCAATATGGTTCAATAATGTACAAAACAATAAGGTGAGACCATCTTAGGTTCTCACAATATGCTCCAAATAGTTATTACCTTGAAGTTTCGGTAATGTCTGGGTGCTATCGCTCAATATATTCCCCTATACATACAATACATACACATATCACAATATTGCACAATTTTGTCTTCATTAATGCACATTCATATATACTAAATATGTACAATGCATGTTCATGACAATTTTGAGTTTCTTATCATTTATTTTGTCACAATAATCATTCGGATATCCACATTCCATTGATTAACTCAGAATTTGTTTAAAGGTACACTTTCGGGTTCATTTTGTACAATTAATTTCATCAGGAAAGTGAAGGAATTTGGTAACACTTCCTTCTAACAAATTATTCTCCTATGTCTTAAGTCTCTATTAATATTAAGATCATTCAATTTGATTCATTATTCAATGAGTTACGCTCAAAATACCACAGATTATGTACATGTGAAATTTTGGCTAATGCATGATCATGCATTCACGTTGTACACCTCACATCTCTCAATTCCAGTATCCAAAAATTACAAATTTTATACAAGTTTAAAGCTAAGAGAATAAGCTACAACTTTGGTGAAGACACCTCAGTCTAATTCAGCCTACATCAATACAGTTTATTCAATAACCACGGGACATGATTTCTGTCCCTGGTAGTGCTACAGCCCAAGCTAAAACTCAATTACATGCCAATTTTGAAAATCTTAGAGACATAATTAAAATTCAACTTCTTTAAGAAAGTTGTAAACATATGTCTCAAGTTTAATATGAATTAAGAATCAACTCATTTAGAAATCCACAGATCAAGTTATAATCAGAATATCGAAACATGTTTAGTGAAAGTTTTCCAGTTCATAATAACCCAGCACATTTCCTCACTTTCATCCAAAACTCATCAATCATTCTCTATTATAATATGCCATAAACACTAATTTTTTACTTAATTATTCAGTTCTAATCCCAATCAAAAATCACTCTAAATCAGTACTCCAAACATGCAGAATCATCACACATTCAAGATGGAATTAAATAACTTTCAGCTACAATGAAACAACAACAAGCAGCTGGCTCTTTAGCTATTTTGTGAAGCGTAAAAGCATGTATTTAGTGTGGTAATTTAGCATAGCTTCAAGAAAAACACAAGAAGGGGAGATAGAAGCAAGTTCGGTGGTGAGAGATGAGATGAGAAGATAAATGAGCTAGGTTGAAACAATGTTGTAGAAACATTACACCTAAGGTGCTAGATGTCACCATTTTATTTCAACACATGTCCTTAAGCATGTAAGCCACTTATCCCTTACATAACAACACATGTCTTTAAGCATGTAAGCTACTTATCCCTTACATAACAACATATGTCCTTAAGCATGTAACTCACTTATCCCTTACATAACAACACATCATTAAGCATGTAAGTCACTTATCCCTTACATAAGCTACCAAATGTCACCTAATTACTAGTCCATTTGTCACTTAATCATTGCTGCCATTTGTCAATTAATTACTCATGCCAAATGTTGCTCATTTATCTATGCCCTTTGTCACACAATGATTAATCCATTTATTAATTAATTACTAGCCCAAATCTATCCCAAATTTTTAGAAATTTCCTAAAATTTGCCAAAATTTCTGAAATAATACTAATAGTTTCTAAATAAATTTTCAACTCAAATAATTCACAATTCACATTTTAATTTTATTTTTTACAATTATTTATACCCAAAAAATGTCAATAAATGCATGTACAAATAATTATAATGTGCAAGATCAATAGTGTTGTGTATGTATATGTCATATTATGCATAAGTATGAATTATGCCTCCTAATTTCTCATTAATCTCTAATAAACACCATTTTAACCTTAATTTGAGCAATAGGATGTTACATACAACTTGAATTGCAAAAGGAGAATCGTGGATTGAGGGTATATTTAAAGTGCCAACGATAAAAGCTACTAACCCTCCAAGCACAAGCCTTTCGCCTTGGCTACAATTTCCTCTCCAACTATCTGTTGACTCCTTCATCTACGACCTGGCCAAATGAGAAGAAGAAAAGCCAGGCCGTCATTTTTAACTAGGAAATGTTTCACATCATAATACAAGAATACACCAGACCGTCATTCTTAACTGGGAAATATATTTTCTTAAAAATATATTTATTTAAGAAAATAAATATATTTTCTTAAAAATCTATTTATTTAAGTAAATAAATATAAAAATATATAATTATTATAAAATTCAAATAGTGAAATATTTATTTAAACATTAATAAATTATAGTTCTTCAAGAAGAAGAATCATTATCAAAATAATTAAAATAAAATAAACAAAATAAAATATATACACTAATTAATTAGATAATTTTGAGTCTTTTATTCTCTTTCGTAATTATGTAAATAAGAAATTAGTAAATGATAATTATATATTGGTTTATAAATAATGATTTTGTCTTTTTTCTTTTTATATATAAATGATAAATCAAACTCTACTTATAGAATTTCTTAGACTTAATATTTAAAAATAAACTCTAACTCATAACTTGATTTTTAAAATTCTTCTACCCTAAAACTCTTAATATCGCTAGCCAATAAATTCTCACCTGACAAGATTCTAAGATCCTATATCCTACATTACCCATATCAAATCTGTTTCATTAAATCTTATTCATACATTTATGTGGGGTCCATATAAATATGTGGATAAGATTTAATGAAACATGATAAGAATACCATAACCAGAACAGAAGATTTGATCCCTATACTATCGTGCCTTGTAATATTACTTGTTTCCCAAAATATTGATTCCATAAGAAACTTGAGGAAATATCGTTTCAAGCGGCAAGAGGTATTGGATTTTACTACATAAATATATGAACATCACAACGTTCAGCCTATCTCCAACTAAATTTGGTGTTTTGGTGTGATAAATTCACTACAAGGAACACACTAAAATTGGACACCGTTTTAGTATGATGAATAGTAACACACTAAATTCATGCACCAAAAGTTATAAAATGATATCTTTGATCATTTTCTTATTTACATATTCCTTTTATGTCCTTATCACAATTTAATTTATTTACATAATTTACTAAGTAATTAAATTTAAAATATATGTTACTTTACACAAAATATATTATTACAAAGATCTCATTGAAACATTTAAAATGATACTAATATTGAATATAATATTAATTTTTAATATTTATTTATAATTCTTGTTTCTAAGTATTATAATTTCATTAATAAAATATTTTAAGAATAAAAAGTAAATTTGAGGACGAACTTAATATCCAAGCGGCCATACGAGATTGGAGTGAAACACCAACCCCTGAAATTAATATTAATAGAGACGATACAATTATATTTCAATAATTCCTTGCTAGACATAAGCAAATTAAAGATAAAGAAGCTCATTATGAATTTCGAAATGTACTGATTGAAATTTGTGGGAACGATATGGTAATTAAGACGATTGGAGGTTAAATGTGTAATAAAAATATTATATTTATGTATGTTATTAATTTGTTGTTGCAATGATATTAATTATATATGTTAACTAATATTAATTTAATATAAAGTATATATTAATTAATTCATAATAATGATTTTATATTATTTTATTTTTATAAATAAATAAAATTATTGTACAAATATAAATTAATTTAGTTAATAACTAAATTATTGTTGAATATTCTTTGAAAATGCTTGATTACCAAATTTAGTGTAGAGTGGTTGGAGTAACACTAAATTTGATGTAAAAATTCTTAGAATATTTTGTTTTACACTAAATTTGGTATAAAATTTTAGTAGAATGGTTGGAGATGACTTTATGAAATGAATTTATGAATCTCATGGCAAGTCACACGTGATTTATATTAATGTCATAACAAGTCATACGTGGCACATGCTGCCGTCAATGAATCCTTTTTTCTTTGGTATACCATAAATGAATGTATTAATGTCATAACAAGTCATACGTGATACATGCTGCCATCAATGATTTTGGGACATCGAGAAGTATAAAGAAGTACAAGTCTCGATTTTACAAATTTTAAAAATTATTGTAAATTTTGTTAAATTTCCAGACCATTACGTGATTTACTCAAAAGTAATTATAATGAATTCGGTTTAGTCCTAAAAATTTTAAAGTGTATATTTTTCAGTTTAATTTTTAAATTTTAGTTTGATTTATTTTAATAATTTTTGTTTTTAAAAAATAATTTATTTATTTATTTATTAATCATTTTATTAATTAATAAGTTTTCATAAACTAAAATAAATAAATAAAATTTTGATACTTCAATTTTTTTGAAAGTTGAAGATGCTCTCTTTAAATTAAATTTTAAATTTCTTAATTTTATTCAATTTTTAGCCACAATTTAATACCGGTTGAACTTTTAAACTTTAAACAACTTATTTTACCGGTTTAGCTTCCGATTCGATTTTAATAAACTGATAATAATCATTATTTGTTGATTCATTAAGTGAATTCTTTTAACAAAATTGGATTTTTTATATAATTTTTTTTTCCTAACCCTTTTCTCTTAAGCACATCTGGGTAAAGAAACTTACGGTGAGCTACTTTTCTTTGTGCTCTCCACGAAAAAGCGGGAGTGGTCAAGTATTAGCGAAAGACTCCTTATTTCCTTCAAATTGACGGAAAGTGATAACTTTGAGGGACAAAGTTGTTTCCATTACTATACAAGCTTTCCAGCGCCTAATTCTCAAGCAGCATTGACAATGCGTATGCCATTATTGACTAGAAGGACAAATATCTTGCGCAGTACATGCACAGCATGTTTGACATATCCTAGAAAGCTGCACTCCTCGTCTCATTTGAATATCTTCCAAAAGCTGGATGACTGTAATGGAATTTAGTCTTTATGAATGAGAATGAAAATTTCACATTTTGGCTTATTAATACGGGGACGGATCCTCTGTCCCTTATTATGTTCTATTAAATCTCAGTTATTTATTTATGTAGGTCTCACATAAATAAATGTCTGGGATTCAATAAGACAGGGTAAGGGACAGTAAATCTTGAAATTCTGTCTTATTAAATCTCAGTCATCCATTTGTGTAGGTCTTACATAAATGAATAACTGAAATTCAATGAAGTAAGGCAGGAGATAGAGTAGAGAACAGTAGATCCTGGTATTATTGATATGCTTTGTATAAAAGTTACCTGTATTTCTTATTATTGGAATGGTGGGGGTCATATCATCAAATACTTGCAATCATTGTGTTGTGTGATTCTTATATAATTTCATCAGCTTAGTGATCTATCCCTAATTTGTTCAATTAAGTACATGCAAGTGAATGATTATCTCGTTATTAAACCTAAAAACTAGAGAATGGACTTCCTCTTCCTTTTTCATTTATGCTTTAGCTCATAATCCAGTCTCAAAGCATTATTGCTTCTATCATTGTCATATGTCCAATTATTCAATTTGGAAATGATATCTAAGTGATCAGTGGGATATAATGTGAAAGAGAGAACTACTCATTTTTTTAATCCATTTAGAGAAAGATCATTGGGTATTACGCGGGATCAAATTCTTTGTGCCCATAACTCTGCTAATCCTGTTTCAAACGATCCCGTTCATACAAATATGTGAGTTCAGAAAAAACAGAGTTGACACAGGATTATGAACACCGAAGATCTTGTCCAATTGAGCGTGTCTAATAATAAAGTATTTTATAATTTTAAACCCATAACTCTGTGCTAATCCTGTTTCAGACGATCCCATTTATACAAATATGTGAGTTCAGAGAAACAGAGTTGACACAAGATTATGAACACAGAGGATCTTGTCCTGTTGAGCGTGTCTAATAATGAAGTATTTTATAATTTTAAAAAATTATTTAGCATGCTAATGTTGATATTATCCTGTACCAAAACTACATGTAGGTGCATATTCGTATGAGTGGGTGTTACTATTAAATCTTTTGATTTCTTCAACAATTGGACAAGCATAAAGCGAAAGCCGATGCGTAGAAGTAGAAAAAGTAGCTAACTCTACAGGCGCAGTTTGCAATTCGGCGGAGTAATAATGGCACAAAGGCAATGGTCTACTGCACTTTAACGTTGCCATGTTGAGTAGATTAACCTCGGGTTTTGAGCAAAATGGACTGTTTTTGTCCAAACTCCCACCTTTTCTTTTTCTCTCTCTAAAAGCCATGAAACTGGGAGAGGAGAGGTCACGAAAGAAGAAGAAGAAGAAGATGATGACAAAGAAGAAAAGCAGTCAACAAATGACAAAGGGTTAATTCTTTTGCTTTTGATGACTTCTATGATTAGGCTTCATTTATAGTTCTTGGGATCAATCAATCCACACATCATTATTTTTGGACACACTGTACCTTTTAGCTGTTTCCATAAAGATTGAGATTAAAACAAAAACCAATTTTTTAATCAACAAATTAATTAAGATGTTCATGTTGATCAGTGGATCATGCTTGAATTATCCCACGAACAGAAAGAAAGATCCACAAATGGCCATCTCAAATTCCTAATGTCATTGTTATTGTAATAAATAAGAACTGAGAATGGCCGGAAAGATGGAAGAAATGAGAAGACGATCATCGATTCCTTTGCCTGATCGAAGGAAAGATAACTCTATGCATATACATACTACTTAACCCCACCATCTGTTCATCGTGTTCTACTGTATGCCCCCACTCCACCTAAAACCTAACAAAATACAAGTAACCACCCTTTTACTACCCAAATTTCCAAAAAACAAACATCCAACTTGGAAAGAGCTTGACATCCATTTTCATGGAGCTGGCCAACCCAATTCTAACCAGCTTAATTACTCGTTTAAGAAAAAAAAAGAAGAAGAGCTCAGACTCTGAGCAAGTAGATGCTAAGCTCAGGTGCTCCATTGCTGTCAGGATTGGTCATGTAGAAAGCCTCAGAATCTCTGGACCCAACAATCCTCTCAAATTTAGCCCTCATGTACATGAGTTCACCATCACCTCCAGTCTCAGTTGCACTTGCAGGCAAAACACCTGCACCCATTGAAATAGGCTCCACAGCTTTCAACACATTCCACTCTTTAGGCCCACATTCCCTTCTTGTAGCGAACCCACTCTTCTTACCGTTGCAGTAAGTCCTCCACATAGGCTCTTCCAGCAATCTCACTCCTTTCTTTTCCTCTTCCTTCTGCTTGTCACACTCCAACGCGATTCTCACCAACCCAGACGCCATTTCTCGAACCAATCCGCTTATTGGGGTGGCTAGTTCAATGAGAAAAGCTGGTGGCGAGTTGGCATCTCTTTGAAATGCAAAATGAACATGACCTCGCCGAGACCCAAAAAGGGTTCCTATAACTCGACGTCCAAGCCCGACCTCGAGGTTTGCTCGGTTTCTGCCCAAGGTTGCAAGTACTGAACGAAGCCTAGCGACCGCTACAGTAGGAAGTCTCTTCTTTGGGGTCTGGATAGAGACATGGGATTTGTTAGGATTTTCCATTTTGTTTTCCTCTGGTGGAGGCTTGAAGGTTTGAGGCTGTTCATCGTCTTCAGTTCCAACCTTTTTGGTCCAGTAGAAGTGTCTCTTGGACGAGTCATCTTGAGCCATTAGTGCATAATAAAACCAAGAAGAAGACTAGTCCTTATAGATGGTGCGTAGTAGTCTTTAGTTGATTGTGGGGCTTCAAGTTTAATTCTTTGTTTCGAAGCCCTTTGTTGCTATAGGGACAGAGAGAATCCTGACAACGAAACATAGCGTGCCCCACCCAATGTCTTGGGCTTTGAAAGAAAAAGAAAAGAGAGGAATCTTAAGGGGACAACAGGGTTGTGATTTCACTTTCTTAGGACCAGGAGGGATAAGGAGAGACGGATTTGGCTTGACTGCCTTGACTTAGAATTCCCATGAGCACGGCAACTGGTAAAGTTAAGCAACAAACCACATAAGCAAAGCCGTCACCTTTCACATTCGGAATCAGACACGCTCACGTCACCAAACCAATGCCTGCCCAGTTTGTCAAGTGCTTCAGGGCTTTGTTGGGTCCGAAAGAGTAAAATTGTAGGAATAGTCCCCATTTCGCCTTCTTTCCAACTGACACCTCTCCTCTGCGTTTTCGTGGCCCGCCCAGTGCATGACTCCATGTCTTTCGCATGGTTTCATCAGAAGAAATATATTTTGAGGCGTCGCTATCGTCATGCTGCTAAGAAACCTGTATTATCAGAGCAGTGTCTAGATAATATAGTCCGTCGTACAACATGACACGAGTTGTTTGTCTTCGGATCAATTATTCACAAAGACGACCAAACAATATTTGCAACGGATAACCAGAAAAAGTGATTAAGTGTTTTTTTTTTGGATCAAGTTAATGGTACAAACTACAAACAAGAGGGTATATATTAAATAGTGTTCTAACTTAATAGCAGAGATTTGACAAGCTTGCACTAATTTTTACATACAACTTATATAGACAACGATCCACAGCTTAAGGCAGTGCACTCGTCAAATAACTTTTGTACATTATCTAAGTAAACGGAGGTTAGAGGCAAAGAAAAGGATAAAACAAGGATGTTTGCCTATCATTTCTAAATCATTTTCATTATGGCCTAAAGGTTAGCTCTCTAAACTTTGATTAGTCTCTGGCTGCTGCTTAGGGGGAATAGTTCCCCCGTTCATTCTTGCACGCGCCTCAGCAAACATCCTCTGCTGCTCTGCTGCTGCTTCTTCCTCTGTCATTTCCGCTCCATTATTCCATTTACCACCTCTCAAAGAGTCCTGCTGGAAGGCAACCACAAAAAAGTAAGAAGCTCAGTTAAACTGTATCAACTTCCGAACAGTCAATTTCCAAAACTGCTTGAAAATTAACAATGTCAAACATAACAACGAGGAACCAAGCCTCTCAATAGCTGTTTCACTATTCTTGTTAGGCAAATAAAAATGAGAAGGCACATTCTCAATTGTAATGTGGAGCTCGTATCCATTTTCTAATCTCTTGTAGCACAAAAATGCATAAGGCCATTAATATAATTTTTGAGTTACCATAGTCTCAAGCCTGTGCTGTTCATATGCTGAATAAACCTCATTAATGTACTCTCCAAATCCAAGAACCTGATTTATCAAAAACGAAATCAGTCCAAAGGTGCAGATACACACAAGTAAATAGTTTGTATCAAAGGCAATAAAACACAGTGGTTAATCTCAATTTCTAATATGCAGTTAAATGCACATATGTAACATGAAGAGCTCCAAATTTAGCTTCTGTGAAACAAAACAAATTGATTGAGCTGTTTGTGGCTTGAAAAATAGGAACTTTATACAACAACGAGATGAACATGAAAAGAAAAAGCTTCTGATTTCATGAGAAAACATCACAGTTTACGACATTTGACAAAAATAACATTGTAGTTAACAGTACATTAATATTTGTTAGGTGAAATTTCCTCAAAATATGAGGACCAAAAGCTATTCTACCATAAAAATCTTTGTAAATGTATACATTGAAAAGTGTAAATATTTAAAAATCCCTCACCACATGCATCTAACAAAGTTTGAACCATGATTAATGAGGAGATATTACCACCTCCCTAGTCGCCAAGCTAAAACCTAGGTAGTTAGTCTACCATAGAAGCTATACAACTACAAAGATGATGACTACAATCTCAACTTGCAATTAAACTTTTTCCTGTGACTAAAGTATCAGATCTGTAGAATGATAAGTTGATCGAATAATCCAAAAACAAAGGAAAAAAAAAACAAAAGAAAGCATGAATGGCAAGAATTTCTCATGAATTGGTTTCCTACACTCATACAATCTAAAAAATGTTGAATGTGAAAAGAATAGGCCTATGAGTGGCTAGTCTCATAATTTAAAATTCAAGCAACATGGAAATTAGGAGGGCCACACATCATAAATTCAGAAAAAAAAGAAAAAAAGGACAGAAGATCAAATACATCTAAAGCCTTCAACACATGCTCGGGGGCAATTGTTCGCTTATCCTCTTTGCTGCACACTTCATTGGACTCTGATGAAACGAGGTTTATAAATTCTGAAAAAAAGAAAGTTAATTCTGTTACCATTAGTAAGACAAATTGCCAACAAATAGCATGAACCATTGACTTCTTTCCATAAAAGAGAACTGAAAGTGATCATCAAACACGAATGGAAAACAATCAAAATTCGCACCCTAAACCTTATGGGTTTCAGAATAGCAACATTGGAGTGATCATCAAACACGAATGGAAAACAATCAAAATTCGCACCCTAAACCTTACGGGTTTCAGAATAGATCTCCACAAAATGCATAATGACATTGTTTGCACTTGCACAAATGTGACAAAATAGCAGTAAGTAAGGATGGCAAATGTAACAAAGAGCCAAACAACAGACTTAGAATAAACAACTGGCTGGATTCTGCAACTGATAAGTTTGAGTTACAGTTAAATATGAGTTAATTTTCTCAGGTGTATGCAAATGCAACAAGTAGCTCTGATTCATGATTAGCAAATAGAACAGTACAATCTTAGCTACAAAAGCTAAAAAATGGTTGTCCAAGATTCCTCTCTATTGACCTCCCTCTTTTCTTCACTCAATGAAAGAGATAGATATCATTACATCTATAATCAAAAAGAGATAGATATCATTAAATCTATAATAAAAAACAAAACCTTTTAACCATACTCAAACCACTGTTTGAGCATTAACATATTATCAGCCTATAGGTCTGTACTAAATAAAACCAACATAAAAAAGATAAACTTGAATTTTATGATAAAACATTAAAATAGAGTTAGGTAAGAAATATCATAAATTAACAGAATTACCTCACCTACACAACATTCAATCAAAAGATCCTGAGCATCTCTGGCAACACGAACATCAGGAGGCAACATCTCTTTAATAATTTTCGTCATAGTTGCTGGAGAAAATATTCAGCATAGTTTCCAATAAGCAACCAATGATAAAATATAGTAATTCTATTTGGTGTGCAGTTAAGCATCCAACACAGCTCACAACCAACACTAGTACAAATTAAAAAGTTCCAAGGGCTAAGGATTTTGCCAGCGGCAGAATGCCCATATCCACCCATTAAAAGTGCAATTTCAAGAACCCTGAACAAGCTGCCCACGACTTTAGTTGCGGGTATGCCACAAACCCGCAAGCTTAAGTATTTCAATTCCAACTTCATCCACAGGATTTAACACATATCACTAGTGTTTCAATTTCTAAGCACAAAAGCAGAACCATAAGCATTATCCCACTCTCGCGATAACATAGGTCCATCACTCAGATTTTGTTGGTGTAATGTGTGCATCTGCCCTTCCAAAAGTCAATATCCAGACAGTAAATAGACAACAACATGGAAGATGAACAAAGTAGCGAGATTGAGAAGAAGGAATATCAATAGAAGTACAGCGTCAAGTATGTGAATTCACTCAACGATCTGCATAACCAAAACAGTTATCCAAAGTAGAATCACTAATTCATTAATTCGCCGAGAATCTTCAATCTTCGAAATTTTAGCAGAAAGAAACATGACAATTAATAACTCAAAAAGAATTTTTTAGAAAATACACATAAAAGTAAGAATTTTTTGGAAAAAAGTACCTTTGGGAAGAGAAGCATCCTCTTTCGATTTACCCACAATATCCATCGGTTCCATCTTCAAACTTCGAAACCTAAAATCATATTTAAGAAAAAGAAATAATATATACATGTGTAATCAAAACCAACAAGGGCGCCGGATCTCAAACATGGCCAGTAAAGACAAAATTTATGACAGATTTGACTCACCGAGTCGGCGGGGAGGGAGATCGCAAGAGCCTACGAGCTTAGAAAACGCGTGAAGCGATTGGAGATCGGAGTCTTAGGGTAAGGGATCGAACGGAAGAGGCTGGGATAGGGCATGATCGATGATAGCATGTATTTAATGTGGATTTTATCAGAAAAGTCTTGTTGATGATTGGCTTTTGTGTTCCACATTAACAAAGGCAAGTCTCGGTCGCAGGCGATAATTCCATTCCAAAACTCTGTCGGCCCTTTTCCTATTTCCTTTTTTCACGCGCTCATTTGGCGCGTTGCTGACGGGTGCAAATGGTTTGCGCTGGTGTAGTGCACCGCAGCTAAGGATGAGTGGAAATGGTTAGCGTATTATCCACTTTGGTTGAGATAAAAACCATTTTTAACAGGTCTTTTTCTGGTAATTTTATGATTATACAGATTACCCTTTTCGAAATTGATTTTAAATAATAACGCAAAATTCAAGAGAGAGAGAGAGAGAGAGTTTTCCAGATCGAACGTCATGTCGTTTGTTGCTCACCTTTCTCAAGCCTATGTCTCTGGATTCTACCAGTGACACCAGTCTTCTTTGTGACCAATTTCACTCTCGAAACCCTCGGACTCAATAATAAAATTTCAATATTCGATCTGCTTTGATTTTTGAATCACAACAAAATGGACGCCGATGAAGACGATTACGTGTTCTACGGTACACCGATTGAGCGTGAGGAAGAGCTCACCAGCCGCAGGAAGAAAGCTGTCGCCGACGCGTCTGGTAACCTGCGGAGTCTTCCGTCTTGGAAACAAGAGGTATCATACTTAATTCCTTTCCTTTTTCTTTTCCTTTCTGTTGGCTTGATTAGAAACTGAAGGGCTTGTGGAACTTGATTATGACTGAACCTGACGATGTGTAATTATTAAGAAAAGGTAATGTTTATAGTGTAAGAAGCTCATTTTACCTGATTTAATTGTTTGGCTGCTTAAATTGGGTGGCATTGGAATGCCGATACTGTGGTTTGTTTCCTCACCATTTAGATATCTCTATGTTTGGTTTTTCAGTTGTCATTCGTTTCTTGGAATATGTTTTTTCAGGTAAGAGATGAAGAAGGGCGCAGAAGATTCCATGGAGCATTTACTGGTGGATTCTCTGCTGGTTATTATAATACAGTGGGGTCAAAGGAGGGTATGGTTTTCATCGAGTGATTTGAGATTGCTTCTCTTGCTAATATGTTTCTGAATGGGTGCCGTTGGATTAATCTGTGAGAAACATACTGCAGGTTGGACTCCCTCGTCATTTACATCTTCTAGGAAAAACAGAGCTGAAGTTAAAAAGCAAAGCATTCATAACTTCTTAGATGAAGATGAGAGAGCAGTATGGTTTTATCTTATTTGTTATGTTTTCTGGAGTTATAATTGAGTGTTACAACCCTTTTAGCAGTAAATAAGAACACTGTGACACATATTGAATAAATAATGATCCCAAATATTATGTCACCACTCCAATATTTATGGAAATTGTTAATCGTTTCTTTATTATTACCATTTCCATCTGCTAATTGGATGCCTTAGTCATCAGTTTCTGTGGTTAGGGTGGTTAACGTATATCTGCATGGATAAGATGTCAAAATATATAAGCCATATGTTTCTTCAGATGTATCTTTTCGTTATAATGGTTGTCAATGAGTTTCCTTGGTGGCCTCTCTTTATTTTTTAACTTCCAATCTTGGTGTTGCAAATTATGATGCACTTACATTCCTAATGAATGGACTTTTAATTACCAGAGTTTTATCCTTTTTTTTAATGTGATTTTGTCTTTTAGGAATTAGAAGCTAGATCATTGGGTACATCATCACAGTTTGATACATTTGGATTCACTGCTGCCGAAGTTGCTCGTAGACAAGCTGAGAAAGAACAACAACACAGGTTTCCAAACAATATGTGATAAATTGCTTCCTATTGATGATTGCTTTTACCCCTTCCAATATTTGTATTGTTATACATGGAGGATATTCTATTCAACTACCATTTTTTCCTTGTATATGGTGATGCCACCTTAGTTTGTCAAGTTTCGTGTTTTGTTGATTTGAAAGATAAATTAAAATCTTTATTTTATGTTTTCCATTATGTTTATGGAAGGAGTTCCTAGATGTCTCATGAGTTCTATCATATTTTACTATTTCATGATGACTGTTGTCATCTAACCTTTTTTAAGTTATGGCCAAGGCTTTAGCCTCTAAGGCATGCGTTAAGTTGTGCTATTCTGGATGCACAATGCTAGCTGAAATTAACATTTTTTTTATGAGGATAAAAACATTCCAAGATGTCCACTACTGATAGCCGTCTCTCTTTTGTTTCTATGCGTGTTTCTGCACCTCCGTAAGACTTTATCAACCCATTAACGCGTGCATGTCAAAGCATATTCATGATATTAGACTCATATTGAAGCATTTTTTATATCACTTACAAGTGCAATTACCCAACTTCTTGTGTGCCTATCTCTTATTCTTGTTGTATCCATTTCTTTTTCAGTGATTTCCCAAAGCGTGCTGTCTAGATTACCATGTTATATTTTGTTCACAATGAGCTTTAGAGTTAAGTTATTTGGATGATAATATTTCTAAGGCTTAATTATATTGGACTTTCTTGTAGTTTGTTTCTTTTCATTTCAACCCTCGAATTTTAAGAACTATTACTTACCCTCTTGTGGTATCTAACACACAACCTCCCTCCATCACATTCTGTTAGTTGCCATCCATTCATAGTCCCAAAATGGCGTCATATTGGAGTTTAAGAATTTTAATACTACATCGTATTGGGTTAAAAAATGGATAGTAAACTAAAAAAATATAACAAATAGGGTTGTGTGTTAGCTAAACAATACCAGAAGAGATAAGTTATAATTTTTAAAATATGAGGGTTGCAATGATAAAAGGTCAAATTGTAAGGGAGCTCAACCTTTATAACCATGTTTCTAAAGTTGTTAACGTACGTGAGAACTGCAAGTTGTTTGTATTTTGTCAATGAGTTGTCAGCTTTTATATTCCTATAATCCAAAGAATCCATAGTTGTGACTTTATTACAAATTTTTGTTTATGGACATTAAAGGATACTGATAGACCAAAGATACACCGGGTCTATGTTAGGAGAAATAAACAAGTGACAGAGGAGTAATCGGTAGAAGGGTATACTGGACCAATTGCCTTTATATTCTGTTAGTTCGTTAGCAGGCTGACAACCAATCATTAGGTTGTTAGCTAAATGAATCTGTTAGTAGACACAGATTCCAGTATAAATAACACATAGGAGGAAAGAGAGGCTATCTTGGAGTGTCATATGTATGAGCCATAGGCTGGAGGGACTGGACCTCGAAATCCAGATTTATCCATTGTATTCTGTTGAAATATCAATACCACAGTATACAATTTTCATACCTTGCTTCTAGATTCTATCAGATACTTGGCTATTATTTTCGTACATAATAAGTTTAATCATTAACATGGAAGTACTCTCATTTTTGGCAGCTTGATACATTTTTATTTTGATATATTTGTCTTTATGAGAGTTAGTTCAGATTTCTTTATTACTTTGTTTAGCAGGCAATCAGTTATTCCTGGACCTGTTCCTGATGAGATAGTTCTCCCGGCAGCACAATCTATTGGTTTGTTTGGACCCTGTAATCGTGTTATACTTGGGACCTTTTTTTACAAGCTAAGCACTTTAACTTCACATCTTCTTATTGGTTAGGTGTAAAATTACTACTGAAAATGGGATGGAGACATGGCCATTCAATTAAGGATTCTCGTGCAAATTCTCTCTATGGTAATTTTCTACTTTTTTTATTTATGTTTTGGGTCCCCTATGATAAAACTTTTGCATCTAGTTTTTATTGAAGGTCCATTTTCATGCAATAGTTGTCATCTTTAGTTATATTGAAGAAATTTTTTTGTGGGAGCTCGAGTTTAGAAATATTGATAGGAATTTAACATTCCATAGGTTGATTGTAATAGAAATCTAATGTTTTAGCTTACAATCATATATTTTTGTTTTTATGTTTGGCAGATGCTCGTAGAGAAGCTAGGAAAGCTTTGCTTGCATTTTCTTCTGATAATGCAAAAGGACAGTTTACTGATTATGAGTCTGGTGATATTGACCTTGAAAACGTTGAGGTTAAGTCTGCCAACGATGATCTTCAGTCTTCTAGAAGCACTCCTGTGAGAATCTTTTCTCGTTGTTCTGACATGTTATCTTGCATGTTTGCTTTATTGGTTATTCCTTGAATCTTTCATAACTTTTGTAGTTCTTATTGTTTTTTTTTTTACCTTCTCATTATCATTGTTGCTAAAATGATTGTGCAAGTTCATATTAGATTAGCCTAGGAATTGGTCCAAAAACTAGTCTGCAGTTGTACATGCTATGTTAGAATTATGCATCGTAAGTTTTACCCATCTCAAGAAGTATAGAGATGGTTGATTTGAATGCAATTTGATGGCCTTGGCAAATTTTGATTTCTCTGTCATGAACTTGATGTCATTTTGGTTACCAAGAAGATTTATGTGGTTAGAACGGGTTACGTGAGTTATATTTGGTGGTATGTTGACTAGATTGATGTGTTTTTGCAGTAGATCTAGCCATAGGATGACTCATAGGGACATTGTCTTTTCCTTACTAGAGTTCTTCCCCTTTCTATGCCGTATAATTGCTATCTAGAAACTCGTCCTTGACAAGCCTTCTATTAGCTATTTTTACGAAAAATTTTGACTACTATCTTATTCATTGTAACGCCCTTTAAATAGGCTCAAAAAAGAGTTTTTAGGTAGTAAAAATAAAATAGGAATATGCTAACTTATTCTCCTACTAAAAATAGACTTATGAAAATAATAGAATAACTAAGGAAGATGATTACTGCCTAAATAAGATAATCACTGTAATTACTTCATAATCAAGTTGATTTTCTTTCTTAAGAGTGCATCTTACATATCATTACTTCCACCTAGACTAAGAGCTTGTCCTTAAGTTCGAACTTAGGATAACTTTGGATATCTTGGCCCTCTTTCATCCTCCTCCATCATCCTCTTCTTTAGATTTTACCAATTCTACTAAAAACAACTTCTGATATTTATGTCCCCGCTAGAATGCTTCATCACAATTGAAGTAAAGCCCCTTTGCCTGTCATTCCTCAATCTCTGCCTTTGTGAACTTATTTAAAAAGGGCATATTGTGCTCTTAATTTGAATGTTGCCTCAAAATTTTCCATACATGCCGTTGTCCATCCAATGGTTGTTTTCGATGTTTTCAATTTGCTCCTAGCAAGTGTTGCCTTAGGGTTCCTCTCTAAAACAACTTGGTTGCTCGTTAATTTCTTGTCATAAGTGTAGGTTAGATTCATAGTAGCTCCTAATCTATTTGATTACTACGATTCTACTTCCAATCGCAATCCTTTCATAGTAGTGAATAGGCTGATTTGTTACTTTGGGCTAGCAAGTGTTGGAACTCCTTCTGAAAATCTTCTATTTCTATTTGCTTTAGGTTGGCCAATTCGCCTAGGGGGTTGAGGCTCATTAGGGAGCCGAACTTTAGGTGACATTGCTTTGTAAATTCCCCCCAATCTGTGTTCTCCTCCTTTTGCTTCACCTTGTAAAACCATAGTTGTGCCTCCTTATTAAGATAGATTACTATCAACCCCACATTCTCTCCTTCCGACATTTGTTGATTTTCAAAAAGTTATTCACGCTTATGAAATCCAAATCAACAGATTGTTATTACCATCAAATGAAGGAACTTGTGATTTGGAATACCTAGGAACAATAGTCCCTCTGACTTTCCCAACGCTTCTCTCCTTCCTTTGGTCTCTACCGGTTTAACTATGCTTTTCACTTCATTGTTCTTATTGCGCCACTTCAACTCTTGCATAATCTCTTTCAGCTACGAGTTTAAGAACTTTTTGTTGGATTTTTGGTGGTCCTCCACCATAGACAACCTCTATTTGGTATTTCTCATGAACACATCCATTTGGCTTGACAAGTCTATAGACCAAATTGATGTGTTTTTGCATAGAATCTAGTCACGGGCAACTCATAGGGAAATTCTCTTCTCTCTTACTATAGTTTTGATGGGCCTCTAGTGTAGTTTGTGCATAAGAGGAAGAAGGATAAAAATGGCCCATGCAATTCAATGTCCAACCCAACGAAATGACCAACAGAAGATTGATTTGTGTTGGTTATGTTGTTTTTTCACTCAACTGCCATTGCTATGATTACCTGATGAGGTAGTCTTTGTTTGTTATCCTATTTTCATGCATATATGTATTCATGACAGAGGAAAAGAGGGCCTAGTTGTTATGTTGTTTCCTTTGTTGGGCCCTTGTGGAGAGGGACAACATTCTTAGATATCCATCAATTTTTTCTATATTCTCCATCCTTATCAATATATATTATCTCTCTTTTTTCTCCCAATTCTTCATACTTGTTTTTTCCTTCATTCTTCTCGTTGGTATTTATCAAGTTCGTCCCCTTTCTAGGCCCTAAGGTTGTTGTTTAGAAAACATTTCCTTGGTAAGCTTTTTATCAACTATTTGTAAGGAAATTTCTAACTACTTTCTTATCCATCGTAATGCCCTTTAAATAGGCTCATTACATAAGAGTTTTTAGGATGTAAAAATAAAATAGGAATCTTCTGACTTATTCTCCTACAAAAACATATACTTATGAAAAATAATACTTCCTAACTGAGATGACTATGACCTAAATAAGATCATAACTGAAGTTACTTTTTAATCAAGAGATCTTATATATTTTCTTCCCTAAGAATGCATCTTGCATATCATAGGTCCCGCTATTACTGCCAACATGAATTGTTTGCATTTTACTAGAATCAAGTAACAAGTGAAAATTAATGGAATATTACAAGGAAAGATAATGTAACCTACACATGGTTTTGTTGACGTAAAGAAGGCATATGACCGGATACCTAGAGAAATCATGTGGAGATTTTTAGAAGTTGGACGACTTCCTATGACCTAAATATGAGTTATTAGGGATATATATGTAGGTGTAAAGACTAGAGTAAAGACGATAGAAGGAGATACAAAATATTTTTCTATTGATATTAGGCTACACCAAGGCTCTTCATTGAGCCTCTTTTTGTTTGCAGTAGTGATGGATGAGCTCACCAAGCATATCTAAGGAGATGTACGTTGTTGTTTGTTGATGACATTGTTTTAGTGGATGAGACAAAAGAGGGTGTCAATGTTAAGCTAGAACTTTGGAGACATACGTTAGAGTTGAAGGGCTTTAAATTGAGCAGAACTAAGACTAAATATTTAGAGTGTAACTTTTCGAGTGAAAGGGTGGCTTTTGATGTGGAGGTAAAGATTGGTTCTAAGTATTTAGTATTTATCATCCAAAGCAATAGAGAGATCAATGAAGACATAGTTTATTGCATCAGATTAGGGTAGCTTACATGGAGAAGTGCATTAAGAGTTTTATGTGACAAGAAAATACTATTAAAGCTCAAAGGTAAATTCCATCTTTTGGCGATTAGGTTGACCATGTTCTTTGGAGCGGAGTGTTGGCCTATCAAAAGGTGCATAATCATAAGTTAATGATGGTGGAGATGAGTATGTTCTGTTAGATGTGCAACCTGACTAGAAGATATAAAGTCAGTAATGTAACGATAAGAGACATTAAATGTGACTAATATTGACGAAAAATTAAGAGAAACAAGGCTTAGGTGATTTAAGCATGTTAAGAGAAGACACGTCGATACTCCAAAAGGGGCGAGAAGATTCTACATAGGGACCCTAAGAAGAATTGGGAAGAGGTGATAAAAAATGATACGACTCTGCTGTAACTTACTCAATAGAAAACTTTGGCATACTAGGATCCGTGTAAATCATCTTACATAAAAAGTTTATTTTTTCTTACAAGTCTTTTAAACATTTTCTTTTTAATCTTATGTCTTGTATTTAGCCTAAACAATTAATATGTAGTACTTCCTTCTTAGTTATTTCGTTAACATTTTCTTACTTATCTTAAATATTTTCTTGTAATGATTTATTTGATTTAGTTACTTTTTTTTTTGTTTATGTATTTATCTTTCATTTTTATTCTTTACCTTGTTTTATATGTATTGTATTATTTATTTTAATATTTTTATTTATATGTATTTATTTATAATTTATTTATAATTATTTTTATGTCCATTTTTATTTTATTGTTAGTTATTATTACTTTATCATTTTAATATGTATATGTATATTGATATATATATATATATATTTCTTATGTGAGTCTATTGGAAATAGTCTCTCTACTAGTCAGAGGTAAGGCTATGTATTATTAAATCTCTCCAAACCCTACATATTAGCAGGACTTTCACTGGGTTGTTTTTTTGTTGTTGTTACTGTTATTATGAATTGTTTGTATTTTCCTAGAATCAAGTAACGAGTGAACATTCTGTTCATTGTGTGCACTTATACCTTTTTTTTTTTTTTTGGGCTTCTCAAGTGCACTTATACCTTTATGTCTTACTTAAACACCTTCACATGATTTGTACTTGAGAAAGAAATGGTTGGGTGTGGAATGTGGTGATTCTTATTATGACATGTTGTAATAGCTAATTTTCTACATTTATCTTCTATAATGGTTTAGATATTTGAGTAGTTCTTGATAGCATTTGCAATATAAACAGGCTTATTACATTTCTTTCAACTTCAGGTTTATGTGCTTAACCCTAAGCAGGACATGTATGGCTTGGGGTATGATCCCTATAAACATGCTCCTGAGTTTAGAGGTATCTGGTTCTTGAATGAAATGTATTTTATTTATCTTTCTTTTTTTTATTCCCCCTGAATTTAGGCCCTGTTTTCTGTCAGAAAAAAAAAGATCACGTGTATCAGGGAAGGAGACAGGAGAGAGAAAAGTTTTATCAATAAAAGATAGTCTGTTTGGTTTGAAATGTAAGTTATTTTATCTGACAAGTTTGTGTTTTATGCTTCTATTTTCTATGTGCTATTTTGGTCTTTTTTACCATCCTTCCTGCATGAATTTGAAGAACTTATCTTGAGATTGATTCTACTCATCATTTGAATCATCAGCAGGAAAGGCTGCTTCTGGCTTTGGAATTGGAGCACTTGAAGAATATGATGCTGAAGATGAGGATATTTATACTACTGGTTTGTTTATCTCTGATGTTCTTACATTATTACTACTGCTATGTGCCCGCCTTGTCAGATGTGATCAGAGAGGAACTATTAATGGTCTAGGGACTGTTGCCTATATTTCTTAAGAAAACTAAAGAGACAACTGGACTCTGGATATTCATGAGTTGTTGTTACTCTTTCCTCTAGAAGTAATTAAAAAGCAACATCACTCAGTATGTTAAGGATGATGTTCTTTTCTACTTTTAAATGTTGAACAACTAGTCATGACTGAACTGCTGTGCATTTAAAAATATTATTTTAAAAAAGTGAAAAAAAGGGAAGTGTGTTCATCATATGCTTTGTTACCCATTAGCATATTAGTGTGCAATTTTAATATTACAATCTTATTTCCTTTTATGTAGCGGAAGTGGATATAATATTCATGTTCATCTTTCTTAACTAGTTGTCATCATATTTCTGATCTTCCAATAAAAGAGGGCAGTACTCACTAATCCCAGCTTTTCATCAGCTTATGACCTTGAAGATTCTTGTGTCCAAGAAGATGAAGAGACTAGCGTGGACCACATGAAAAGATTGGTGTGGAAAGAGGAGGGTGTTCTGCCTGGTTTCCGAGTTGCATCAACTTCTGACTTCATGTTAGAGAGGTGACTGGGAAATCATTGTCTTATTAGATAAATGTTATTAAATATGACTTTATGATTGCTCAAAGGATATTATTGTTGATGTGATGGATTAATAGTTATACCGGCCAAACAATTTACCAATTTCTAGATTAGGAGAATCTGCAATTGATAAGTCTCATTTTGTCATTGTTGATTTTTGTACTCCGGGGAGTGGTAGAAATTTTAGATGTTGCTATGGTTCCATCTCCCCAGCCTCTTTCTTTTTTTTTTCCTTTTTTGTTTCCTTGCCTGCAGAATAACTTTTGATTTTTGTTTTGTATTTCAGATTCGATCCACCAGCAATTCCTAAGGATTTTGTGCCCCATCATAAGTTTCAAGGTCCTCTTGATATTGGAGACCAGCAAGGCTTTCCACCTCCACCTGAGATTCCTCCTCCTGAGGATAATAATCAGAAAATCTTAATTGAGGGAGTCGCAACTTTAGTTGCTCGATGTGGTAAATTATTTGAGGACCTTTCTAGAGAGAAAAATAAGTCAAATCCACTATTCAGTTTTCTTAGCGGAGGAAATGGTCATCAGTATTACGTAAGGAAGTTGTGGGAGGAAAGGCAAAAACATATTGATCAAAGGAAGCCTGCTTTAGATGGGAAGTTGTCTACGCAGAAAATGAATGCGGAGAGCCGTGGTCAAATATTAGGGGAAAGGCCACTGGAAAGAAGCTCAAAGGACATGAGCATGCCTCTTGGTTCTGCAAATGTTAATCTCCAATTTAATCTTTCAGATACATTCACACAGCCCTCGTCTTTCGTAAGTTGTTCAGTATTTTCTGTTATAAATTTTGCCCTTTTGTTCTTGCTTTATTTGTAAAACACTTGGTATATGCAGAGTGAGTTGCCTGAAGAAACAAAACCTTTTAAACATGACCCTGCGAAGCAAGAAAGATTTGAGAGGTTTCTAAAGGAAAAATATCAAGGAGGGCTTCGGACTACAGATTCTGGTGGAGTTGGTCTCATGTCAGAAGCAGCTCGTGCACGTGAGAGATTAGACTTTGAAGCTGCAGCTGAAGCAATAGAAAAAGGGAAATGGGGCAAAGGCAATATTCTTCTCAATCAACAGTTTGTGGAGTCTTCAGCCAGTGAAAGCTTGCAATTCACTTCTGGTGGATTGGTGGTATGTAGCTGGAGCAATAGTTATGTTTTTCTCGACTATCATCATTTCTAACTGATTAGTCTGAACTAAAATTTCTGAAATAGCAAGGACAAAATGCTCAGAGTGAAGATCTGTCAAAAAAGACAACTTATCCCAGAAGAGAAGAATTTCCATGGCGCCCTTCATCTATCTTGTGCAAGCGATTTGATTTGATTGACCCTTTTATGGGAAAGGTACTATTTTATGATTGGTTTAATATTTCTGTTTTTTAACTCATAAGAGTTGGTTGGGACTTATAGTTTACCTTTCTAATGAGGTATTGTTGCTAATATACATTTATTACTAAAGAACAGGTTTGAGTATGGGTCCAACTTGCTCTAGTATTGAATTAAGTTCTTTTTAACTTGTTTTCTTAATTTTTGTGATAAAGCAAGCCAAACTGACATAGTACCAGATATTATACTATTCAAACACTATAAATAGTGAAATATGTAAATTTAATGGAAGAATCCAGATAGTGAATAAAATTTGAACCAAGCTTACAAAACTCCTTTTGAAGGGGCAGTAGAGTATTTTGGAGTATGATCTTAGTCCCTAGAGATTGTGAAATATATCAATAAGATAAAGTTACTACTAGAACAGTAAGTGGCAGATGTAAGCTTTTAGGAGTGAGCGTTGGAATTAGTATATGGGAACTGGGGTTAATGTCTCTATTCATTGTCTGTTACTAATACCAATTTGAATTAATATCTGATAAAATCGAAAATTAGAGGTTAAATTGAATAAAATAAATTTTGATTACTAAAAATTTGACAGCTTATTCTTGCTTATAGTATGTACAAGCAGATAAAGATACATAAAGCTCTAGTTTTTGAACTGCAGGAAGCTCCTTTTGGTTCCTCTCTTTACATGCTTTCTAATTGTTAGTTTTTAGCAAAAGCAAGCCTGCAATAGGTGGTTAATACTCAAATTTGATAGCTGCCAGTACAACCAAGACACGACCCCTTCCTTTATCATAGCTTGATGATCTCTAGTTGTATGATGAGATTTCTCACCTGGGATAAGAATTATCCCATTGGTTTTGTAGCTTTATAGGTAGAAATCCTTTATAATGGAGAGTTCTTTCAGGAAAAGCATGATACTTAACTGTATTAAAGTTCCTCCTATGACTAATGCTTTGAGAAAACTAGGATAGATATCCAATGCTGACGTACTTTATCTCTACTTTAAGATGAATGCTTCCTCATTTTGATTTTGATGTATTTATTTTTCACTCTCTTGAGTTTTATCTCTTTGGCGGATTGCCCTCTCAAAAAAAGAAAAAAAGAAAAGGTTCCCATCCCTGGATCATACTTTGATGATCTCTAGTTGTATGATGAGATTTCTCACCTGGGATAAGAATTATCCCATGGGTTTTATAGCTTAATAAGTAGAAATCCTTTATAATTGAGAATTCTTTCAGGAAAAGCAGGAGACTTACATTGTATTAATGTTCCTCCTATGACTAGTGCTTTGAGAAAACTAGGACTAAATATGTTACTTTATCTCTACTTTAACACAAATGCTTCCTCATTTTGATTTTGATGTATTTAGTTTTCATTCTCTGAGTTTTATCTCTTTGGTGGATTGCCCTCTCAAAAAGGGATCTTTTCTTGGGGGGCTTGTCAGTATTGTTCTATTCTAGAGGTGTGCCAGAAGGAGTTAATTGGTACTTTAAGGTGTTATACTTTTTACTGTCATATATTATTTTAACTCGAAGGGTCTGATATGCAGCCACCACCACCTCGGCGGGCCAAAAGCAAGATTGATTCTCTCATATTCATGTCAGATTCTGTGAAAAGTTCAAAAGTTGGAGAAAATGTTAGTGCAAATAAAGCTGAACTTTCTGTTCCTCGATTTAGTACTCATGAAACAAAAAAAGATGTAGATAATAGAGATGGCAAAGATGAGATTGAAGTTGAGAATGTTGAGAGGCCGGTTGACCTCTACAAGGTATTGACTTTGTTGAATATATTTGATCAGTCGATTGATAAAATAGTCTCTAAATGTTGAATGCGTCTTTCTTTTAAATGTCAACTTATTTTAAGCAGTTCTACAGCAACTGCATGATGAAAATACAGTGTGGTGGTAAAAGCCTGTTTAATGAACATATCCTGTAGTCTGTCACTCAGATACCAATTTCTCACTAACGATCTAGATATCTCGATGTGGCTCGCCAATTTTCTCAACCATTAGTTTCTTGGAATCTTTTGTACATTTAATTCAATATTGTTTTTGATTCTCCTTTACAGGCCATTTTCTCTGATGATTCTGAGAATGAGGTCGAGGCTTCTAATGTGAGCAAAGTGGACAATCCAGAAAAGAAGGTTGAAGTGGCAGAAACAGCATTAAATCGCTTGATAACGGGCGACTTTTTAGAATCACTGGGCAAAGAACTAGGGCTCGAAGTTCCTCCTGATGTTCCCCATGGGATAAATAAAACCAGGACGTCAACTTTGCAGAAAGAAACTGCTATCACCAATGCTGGAGATATGAATGTCTTCCCGGTTGAAAATAAGTCATCTTCCTCCCCTACTGTCTGTGGTAAAAGTTCTTCAAACCAAGGGGGGTTTCTTCACCAGGAAATTATGGAGGAAAATTCCCGTAAGGATAAAACTATTCATGGTAGTGCATTGGATGGTAGCAGCAGATATACGCAGTCTTCACCTCCTGATAATAAGCCTGGTAAAGTTGGTGCTAACAGGACAATGGAGAAGGAAAAGAAAGCTAAATCATCCCCTAGTCACCACCATAATTGGAGTGACAGTTCATCATCAGAAGATGAAAGGGATAGGAAAAGATATAGGCAACGTGGATCCAAAAGCACTGATTCATATAGTGATTCTTCCAGTGGCCATCTCTCTAGGTCAAAGGGAAGAAAGAAGCACTTGTCTCGAGAAAAGAGGAGGGGCCATAGAAAACACTCAAAACATCATAGACATAGAAGCAGGGATTCTCCCAGAAGACGTTCCTACCATGCTTCTGAGAAAGAACTTGCAGAAGCAAAGAGTGAGAAGCGAAAAAGAAGGGATTGAACATAGGGGTATCCTTGCTATCCTCTTCTTTGCGCCTATGGTGAGACTTGAGGCAGAATTATGCAGAAGGATCCATATTTGATCCTGTTGTATAGTGCTTTCTTTATAACTTTTGGCTAGGCATTGCCATGATCTAGTGAATGAAGATGTTCATGTATCTCAGTGTTCGTCTCAAGGCTTCTTACGCAAATCAATATTCTACATCTACAAAACGTTCGAGTTGAGAGAAGATGAAGGGAAAAGAAGGGTTTGGTAGGGGGATGCTAAATAAATACTGATTTGTTGCCCGTTTATTTTCTTTGCAGCTAAAGATTTTGGGCAAGCACATTATAAAAATTGTCAAGATATTCCCACTCCAAATTTGCTGGAAATGTAAGCATGATGAGCAGGGAATTTTTCTTCATTCCTGTCTGGTTGCCAAGTCTACGCTGTGCCTGTTTGCCCTTTCCCCTTCCAGATTTTTTTTTAATGATTTTCCAAATCAGCTTACCGTTTTAGAATCTCAACGAATTGATATATAAAACATTCCGGGGATGAGAGAATGTACATGTTCTGGTAGCCAATCTTGCAGCTGCAATTTTTATACCCTGTTCCTAGCTAGCATAACAGCTTAACAAACTGTCTTGGAGCTTAATTTGGTTGTTGGGAGTGGTTTTGGCCTCTTCTTCTTGTGGGTGTCCTTTGAGCTCTTGATAAGCGTTGGCTGACTACGAGTCGTCGCAGTCCCATTTTGATTGGTATCAATCACAATCAGACATGACGTTAAATGGAAACATAAAACAAGCTTTCTTGTCAACCTAGAAAACCACCATGATGGGGAACGACGATTTGATTCGTTTCATACCTTTTTTTCTTTTCGACGAGTAATTAAGAAAATAGTCATACTCAATATCTGTTACTGTTAGCCTTAAATGATGGGTTGGAGTATCTTGTTTCAGATATGGTGTTTTAAACTTACTTTTTTTTAATCTCATTTATATATTTATTAGACCTGGCAAACGGGCGGGTGGTCCGGGTATGAGTATGGGTCTTACGGGTATGGGTAATGAATTTGAAAATCTATACCCTGTCCACCGAAAACGGGTAATGATTTTGAAAAACCATACCCTGCCCAGCGGGTATGGGTAGACCCGCGGGTTACCCGCATATATTTTTTTATTTTTCATATTTTAAATTTCAATTAATAAACTTATTCAACAAGTTTAAATTTTCATTAAATGGGCGTATTTTGCGTGTTTAAAATGTCACCGAATTGATCTATTTAGCGACCCAAATTTAATTAAGTTAATTAATACAAATGAAACTAATATAAATCAAGCAAAAACCACTAGTATAAATCAAGCATTGATCTATTTAGCGACCCAAATTTAATTAAGTTATAACAACACATACAAACATCAAATTTAATTTATCAATGCCAACACAAAAACCACTAGTAATTGATTTCCATCAGATTAAAGTTTGTTCTTCAATCTTCTCATACACTTCTTCCACGGAAAGCAATTAAAATCCAATCCCTGAATGCA
>JANKOE010000007.1:28400134-28415550 GCA_026284465.1 Erythroxylum citrifolium | reverse complement strand
TTTCGGATTAGTCTAAGGTTTCCAACGCGGATTCGGGTTCCAGTTTGGTTTTTCGTAAGAGGTTGGACATCCGGTAACGGGTTCCAACATATTTATAATATATAAGCTGTGGACTAGTTAGAAATTTAATTTAAACAAAACTTTAATTTAAATTAAACTTTACCGAATAAGATCCAATATCTCATATTGGTTCTTATCTATTAAATATCTTATAGTTAATCCTACAGTTTATCAAACTTTACAATTAAGTCCAGCTTGATAAAATACCTTTTTTCTCTTCAACACATTCTCTGTATGTGATACATTAAATTCCTAAATACGTTGATAATATATAAAAGATGACTCTAAATCTTATGTAATATTAGATAGATTGGACTTTTTTAATTTAGCTTTAATTCTCTATTAAATAATTTATCATTTAGTAACATATTATGACCACCCAAATATTTATAAATGTCAAAGTAATTTTGACTAATCTTTCCGTGCATGACTTTTTGTATAATTCAATTATTTCATCATACATATTTTAATTAGACATAAATCATATAATTAATGTATACTCGATTTAAGTCTAATTATGTTAATTCTTCACTATTAGTAATTGATTCAATTAATGATATTTAAAAATTATTTTCAATGTGTCAATCAACCTTCGTCGAAGATTTTTCAAATCAATACTAATTGAAAATGATATAGCATTTTCTCTAATCACTTTATGATGATAAATCATATATTGATCACTTGAATATCTCTATATAGTTCATGTTATATCCAATGATAATTGATTTAGCTAACTTTAACTAGAATAAGGCATAAACAATATTAAAATATGGTAATCTCTATATGAAATACTATGGAGATTTCAAGTCAAATGATCGCTTATACAATCATCGTAATAAGTATTTCTATAAGCACGTAAATAATGTTTTAAATGAAATTCTCATACAGGGCCAACTAAGTGAACTTCTTATCTAATAAGCATTCACATGTTTGTTTAATTATTTTTATAATTTAGTATATGAGATCAACTAATTATGAATGAAGGAAAAAATAATATATAAATACAATATGAATTACATAATTATGAACCCATTATAATTTCATTTAAAATGTATATTTATCTCATGAACTTTATCATATATATAAATATGTAAAGTAAAAATATATTTAAATAATTATATCATTAAACTACAACTACCTGATTGACTTTAGAACATAAATTAATATTAAATACACAAATTTTAATTTGTTTTAAGTATAAAGTAAACATTAAATCTTTCAATGCATTCAATTAACAATGCTCATATACATTACTACGATAAATTGAATTCACCTATTTAGATGTTGTTCGATATAAGTCACAAGCATGGCAAAAATAATCGTTAATTATTATTTTAAAGATTTATTTGTATAAAATTTTTATTTTAAAATATTTAATTATTATTACTAAAATGCATTAGCGGATAAGGTTTGAAGTTTTATTGATAAGTTTAAATTTTAATTAATAGTGAAAAATTGCAGAAAATTTTAGATTTTGTCAGTAACTAACCCAAAAAAATTTATATAAATTAGGTAATTTAGAATTCTAAATAAAAGTAAACTCAGTTCACACGGAAATGTGGATGAGGGATAGGTTGGTAAAATCATCGCTCATTGCATATGGGTGTGTATAGTGCATATAATTCCTCAAAAACAGCAGTAGAAAGAACAGACTTCTGGTTTAGGGACCCAAAAATAACTAAATGAGAGAGAGAGAGAGAGAGAGAGAGGAGTTAACGGTGAGAGTGTGTCCGTGATCCATCGTAATCGTAATCATCATCACCAATCAGCTCCTCCCAAACAAACCAACAAAACTTAGAGTTAAAGAGAGACATACGCGAATGGTCTCTCTTGCTTTCTGGTTCTTGCTCCATTCTAGTTCTCTATGTGTCACTCAAGTGGTTTATGTGTTTAATTAAGGATACGTTGAAGTGGGGATGTTTTTTTGGTTTGTAGATTGTGTGGGTGTGTGGATCTGTGTTGTTGTTACTGCTGTGTGATTAGTACTGGTATTTGCCGTTGACTCATTTTGTTTGTTTGATATAGAAGGAATTGTTGGTGGTGGGAAAGGGATTCAAGTCACTGGAGGCAGCGGTTCATCGATCTCTTCCTGTGAATGTCACAAAAGAAGACATGAATCGATCGATAAACCTCTGCATCCAGCGCTTCCGTCCCTCTTCCTTTATACCTATTTTGTTTGTTTGGTTTCTTGGATATTATAATATAGTGCCAAATTCATTTTAACACAAATTGATTTCAATTGGTCATTTACTTACCTTTAATTGTTTTGTTTGTATTTTTTCACAATGCAAAGCTGTCAGCTTTTACTTTTAATGATCTGGCTACCTCCATTTTTGTTTTCATCTGTTAGATTTCTGCAATCATTTTTTTAAAGATAGGTGTCATCATGATTTTTTATCTTTCCTTTAGCACCTAATTTTGAAGAGTGGGTAATAACAAGAGCAGATCTGCTTGCTGAATTCTACGCTTTTCCTTATCTCTTATTTCTTTGCATGTTATGAGGGGGCTGGGCCTTATTATTATTATTATTTGTTCCAGTGCCAGTTTTTCAGACATGATCAAGCTTTCTTGTTAAGATCTTTGCATTATTGAAAACCAATTTGGATACTTCGCTTTCTTTACCATTGATGTGAGGTTACTCTTTATAGCGGTTGTTCTTGGACTGATTTTGAATTTCTAACCTAAGCCTTTTGCTTCATTTCCCTTGTAGTGCAGCTTCTTTAATTATGGTGTTTGAAATCGGATCTTCAATTTGTTCCAAAATTCTTGCTAAGAAGAAATTTTCCAGCCCCTTGGATCGACCACTAAAAGTTTTATCTTGTTTTCGTCCAATCGTTCTTATTTTCCAATTTGGAATATATGTCTGCTCTATTCGCTGACTTTTTGTGCTAGTCATGGCACAATTTTGCTCAATACTATGTGTGCTTGTAATGCAGTTAGTTGGAAGATGATGGAAGAGCATTCTGATATCATTACTTGTAGGAGTGATTAACTGGAAACTACTTAAACTTTTTTGATACTCTTTTTATCAGAATTGACAAGTGGTTCCCCGAATTATATTGGTCCCTAAAATTGGAGAAAATATGGTATTTATTTTAATTGGTACAGTTTTCTGGTTGTGGAGGTTTTCATGGGAATTAATTTTCTGCCAAGAAAACATCGTTTTTCTGGAGCAGATAAAAAGAGTAGGCACTTGTTTCTTTTCATAGTAAAGTAAAAGAAGTATCTTTGAAAGGTGTTTTCAAGTGGGGAGACATGCAATTTTCGTAGCTAGATGCAAGTGAAGGATATATACAGTTATAGAGTACCAAGTTGTGTAGAGAATCTGCTGATTTTATTATGTGCTCACTGGAACCTGGAATCCAATTCCTTATACAAAATTAGAATGAAAATCAGTTATGTTGCAAAAATGATTCTGTAGTCTAATAGGTGGACCAACTAAATACTTACAAAAGCCATTTTTCTGAGAGCACATATGTATCAACCTCAAAAGTAAGGATCATGGGAAACGTAAGCAAGTCAAGGATACTCTGCTGTTTTATTGCTTAGTATGTGTTATTGGTCAACAATTCTTTTGCGGGACTGAACTGTTATTCCCAGTTGTAGTGATACTTTCAACTTTGGGTCGGCCTTGCTTCGTTTACCTTCTAACTCAGTCTTTTACGAGTTTGGTCTATTGTTTCAGTATCATCTCTGCATCTTCAGCTTCTTCTTCGATGACTTCAATTGTTTATTTTTCTTCCTTCTTTCTCCTCATACTTTAACATCAGTAGTAAAAGGAGGAAATAGATATTTCAGTGGATACGTGAATGACTTACTTTTTTTCACATTGGAACAATTAGAATGAGAGAGGCTAAACACTATCCTTACATCGCCGTGCCATGTTGCTCCAATTCATTGAACAGTCGGTAAATTAAATCAGATTTTGACACGTTTATCCATTTGCGTCTTGTTTTTATCTTTTTGTCCCATGTCGATGCGTCGGCTTAGTTTTCTTGTATCAATTCATTGACTGTGATTGAACTCGACATTTTGGCTTGCTGGTTTGTCTTCAATTAACAATGGGCTGCGTCTAATTTGTCTTGTATATATATCCAACTTGAAGTATATCGAAGTTTCGTGGCCTTACACAGCAACTTCGTATGGCATTTCGTGAATTTTGTCTTCAAGTAGGCAAATATTGTGAAAGAAAATTATTTACTTGGATGTCATACACAAATTGCAGATTGATGATACAAGTGGGTAGGATTGGGTAACAATCACGTGTCGTTTATCAGGCGACTATAAGTTAACCGGAGCAATAATTGCACGGAGGATGACGCCAGGGGGGTCACCAAGGCGAGGATAGCCCGGGCCTAATAATAGCGTTACGGTGTCGGTTTGTGTGGGATTTTTATATTGATAATAGAAAACTAATATAAAAATGTTTTGAATGAGAGAAGCAAAGATGACTGTTTATTTTCTATAAATAATAGGTAAAACCTTGTTTTGGTATTTCTTTTCTCTTTAGAAACCGATACTTACCCGATCAGCGTTGTCAATATTCCTTGTGTGGGCTGAAAATAAATTATTGCTTTTCTACTTAAACTTTATACTTTTTAGTACTTGAGAATTATAATCATTTTACCGATTAATTTATTACTTCGCGGGGTCCTTATATTTTATGTTTTTCTAAAAAGTTTCATATAATTTGAAATTTGTCAGAGCTTTACATGACGTGGTAATTATAGAAATTTGACTTTTTCTTCGCATTTGTAATGTAATTATAAGTTGAAGACAAGTTTGTTAAATATTTAATGAAAATTATTTAATTGTTAATAATAATTGATATAAGTTAGGTTGAGTTTATCATCGATTTGATCTAATTTTTAAAGGGTATATAACGATCCGGAATTAAAGTTTTGTTGAGATCGTAAATACAAGTTATTTATAATGATTTTATTTTAGAGAAAATTTTTAATTAATGTTATTTTGGAGGTCCTATTTCTTAAACTTAAGATCTTAAGAGGGATTTACTCATTTGAATCGCTTAGCCTTTTAAACTCGAATCTGATTCGAACTCGGATCAATTCAAACTTATTTTGAAGGGCCTAATTGTACTTTTCTTCTTTTTGATAAAGAAATTCTTTTTTTATTTGGTAGCTTCTTGAATAGTCATTATCATTATCGCTATCTGATTAAGGATTAAGACAGATTTGAGTTCACACATGGATAAGTCGAGAATAGGAACAAAGAAAATTGCAAATGTACGAAGATATTAAGAGTGAGGGGAAAAAAAAAGAGCAAACAAACCATAGCGAGATAGCTAAACCCGACACGTTTAGTCAAAGATCTCACAAGACTTGCTGATCGCTCGTGCTGTCTCCGTCGGAGAGCATTTCTCCAACGTACAACTATTCTCCTTTTGAATGATGTGCATTCGTAAGCAATGCCACGTTCGGATTTCTGTTCACTACTTTATCTTCAGTGCTCACTCGTTGCTTTAACAAGGCAAGCACTTTTGTTTCCTTTAGCTAATATTTAGGCAGTCAAGGATCGGAGTTTCCTACAATCATGAAGTTCAATTATTCTTCTTTACGTAACTCGATAAGCAATGCAAAGAGTAGGACATTTAAAGTGATATGGACAAATTATACGAAAACGTTTTAAGTATAGATATTGACCAAGAAGCCACCTTTTATATCCATCAGAAGAATAAGAACATCTTCACATGGATTTGGAAAGGAAAGCATGTACGAATGACGCAAAGATAAAGCATCTGAAACCTTAACTGTATCAAACAAAGCCATATACCTAACAACATATGTAAACATCCCTCATATGTCCCACCCTTCACATGCATCAATAATCATTATCTACGTTGCTTTCCGAGTACTCAAAAGACTACTTCACATTGCCATCATCTCAAAGTTTAGTATGCCCTTTTTTCATTTTTCATTTTTTTTTCATAAACAAGCATTTGATTAAACTTTGGAGATAATATAATTCCTTTTTTTTTCTAATTCATCATCTCATTCCATTCGTACTGGTCAATAAATTTAAACAAATAGGTGAATCACATATGAGATTAAAAGTTCCCGACGTATTGTCAAGTCTGGCCATGAGTTGAAGAATTAAATATGATTCACTCTTAATTTTCATAAAAAAACCAAAATGAGAAAATATGACCATTTTTTATCTTTATAAAGAACAAAATAAGACAAAATATGATATACTTTTAATTTATAAAAAATAAAATGAGACAAAATAAGATCTACTTTTAACCCTCGTTAAGAGTTTTTTTTTAAACTTTGTCTAAGATTTATAAAACGTTAAGAACAACTTGCGTATTGTTACGTAGCAAGATTTTAGCAAATAAAAGATTTATACATTTTCAGTTCGATGTCGTCATCTTATATTATGCTTATATTTTAGCATTTCTGTCTTTGAATCTTCTATACTTCCAACTATTTTGCTTATTGAGAGGTTTTGAGCACTTTTAAGACCACAACGTTAGGTTTGGCCTATACAATTGAGATTGATGTTTGAAAATGTGATTGTTGAATGATTTGGTTAAAAGTGATATTCACCCTTAAAAGTTTTTCAAAAATTAAATAAGTTTCTAATTTTCTGAAATTTATAAGATAGTTCTTAATGTTAATATCATTTTACAAAATATAACAACTAGTATACGCTATAAAAAATTTAGGGTTTAGTATTAAGATTGAACATATTTAAGAAGTACAATACTAACTTTTATTGACAATAAAATCTAGCATGTTAATATAAAACTTTAAGAATTTATGTATCGAAAATTGAAAACATTAATCACATATTTGTACTTTTTTTTTCTAAATGATTTCTAGTCAGGCTTAGTAGAAATGTAAAAATTATCATCCAAAGTTTGTTGACATAATATCTCCTATATAATGGACAAGTTTGTCACATTATATTGAATTCTATATTAGAAAATTTTTAACACAATTACAAATAAGAGTCTTTTAACTCTCAAAGATTACTAAATTATTTATACTACTAACCTATTTTTATGTCTTCAAACTTCCTTTTTTATGGCATTATTAACTTGAAAATTATCTATTTTTCTTTACTTCTCTCTCTTTCTCTTTGTTATTGACAATCCTGCATAAAAAGAAAATGGCTATGAATCTCTTACACAAAATCCAACTTGAAATTTTATTTTAAAGCTTGAACTTAACCTAAAACTTGATTGAACTACAGCTGATTGAGTTTGAGTAACTTAGCCAAGTTCAGAGGCAATCAGGCTTTAACTAAAATAAAGCCTAATTTGACTAGGTCAAGTCTGAATAGGTTGGATTAGGTTTAAAGTCCACTTTTTTTAGAAAAATATTAAATAGCCGAAAGTCCGTTTAAGTTAGGTTAAGCCTAAAAATTCAACCCTTTTAAGGAAATATAAATGTTTAAAATTCCAAATGAAATAACTTAAGCCCACAAGCTCAATGCTTTGAATTTTTTTTATTGTGAAAAAATTCAAATGATTTATTTATAGAATCACCTTATTCCACTTGGTCTTTTTTACTTTCAGTATGATAATTCAATAAAGCACTTAAGTCTTGTAACACCCCTATACAAAACCTACAACCACCTACATACATGGCACCTAAATTCTTGTACATACATTCATGGCATATAATTCTATTCATTTATAGGGATTGTTATCACTCATTTTTCTATTCGACATATTACAAAATTTCATATCCCTTAATATTATCATTTAAAAGTAGTGTTATATCATTACATTTATATGGTAATCCAAAAAAGATATTACACACAACTTAAATTCTTAATTACAAACTGTGAAGAAACTAAATTTTCCTTCATTACATATACAACCATTCTTTAATCAAAAGACACATCCAAATGTATTTTTACTTCTAACGGTTGGCCTTGGTCCTTGTAGTTAATCCCTGTGCCTTACTCCTATTACTTGGACCAACACGACTTAACATCTATGCTAAACTTGAAAGCTTAGTGAGGAAACACTTAGTTTGGATGACCACTCACGACAATCATCCACCAAACACATGCACATTCATGAATATCATAACTCATATAAACAATGATGGCATAATTAAGCAAAGTACATAATGCAAATATGCTTCAATATATTATCTATATACCAAAATGCATATTTATAAGCCAAATATTGATATGCAAAGCTCATCAGTACAAATTATTCATGTTTTCATGTTGTATCTCTCATTATGACTGTTAAATTTCCTTTCTATTTAAAAAGCATTTTCTTTAAACCTAACATCTCGACTAAGCAAAACCTTCATGCTTTCAATATTACAATGTTTGTTCCCTTTTGATTGCGAATATAACAAATAAAGTTTAACTTCTCAATCTTGTCTTCAAGTTGGCTTCTTATTTTATTTGGAATATGGGACTATGCCCCTACTTTAACCTAAAATTCTTTAGGTATTTGTTTACTCTTCAACATACTCCTAGCCATATTTAGAACACTTTTATTCTTTCTCTCCATAATACCATTTTGTTTAGGTGATCTTAGTAATGTTAAAAACTTGCAAATACCATGATATCACAAAAATAACTAAACTAATTAAAAGTGAATTCATTACCTCAATTAGTTTTTAATTCTTTTATTGGATATCCAATTTCTTTTTCCACCAACACTTTAAAATTTCAAAAGTCTTAAAGGATTCAGATTTTGCTTTCAAGAATTACAACCATGTCTTAAACCTACAATAATCAATAAATAACATAAAATACTTGCTTTTTGCCAAGTGCAATAGGTAAAAGATCATAAATATTAGCACGCACAAGTTGAAGTAGCTTTGAAGCTCTTAAAGTGACTCCTCTCAAAAGGAATTTTTTTTTCATATTACATAATTGATTATAATGATTATTAAGAGGTCGCCCATGCACCATCTCTTCCTTAGAAAAGACTTAATTCCCTGAAATTTAGGTGACCCATTCAAAGATGCTAAAGTCAACTGGATTTATTGTATAATCTTTTAATCACTGCACATAATCAGCTTGTATTTTGAGAGAGAACATTCTATTTTTAGGCACTTTAACTTTGGTGATCAACTTGCTTTTGTTACCTCGTAATATAAGAGCTTTATTCCTTATCTTTACCTTATATACAAAAGTTTTCCCAAACTTAAAAATATCAGATTTCAGGAGTGAAACATAATAAACTTGAGAGATAAATTGACAAGACCCATTCTTTTTCTGAATAAAATGCTACTTCTCCCTTTGATAATAACCTTTATATTGTATAGAAAGGAAGTATTACCTATAAAAGATTCATTAAATGATAAAAATAAATTCTTTTGCTACTCCTCCCTTTAATAATAACTTTTATATTGTATAGAAAGGAAACATTACCTACAAACAACTTATCAAGTGATAAAATAAATTCATTTTGTAAGTCATATAATTGCTTACTCCTGTGTTTAAAAACTATATTTCTTGATCATTTTCTCCATCAGCATCTCCATTGCATGTTAATAACTAAGTTGACTCTTCATTTCCCTCCTTTTATGTTATAAGTCTGCTCTTCCTTACTATATGCAATTGTAAATTTTCTATTTAATGGACAAATTTATCACAATTGTAACATTGTACATAAGCTCTTACATTTTTTAAATTCCAGTTGCTTTTGTCACTTCCTCTCATTGGCTGATTCTATTTTACAATTTTATATTTATTTGAATTTTTGTTGAACATCCTCTTCCACACCCCTAAATAATTTCTACATCTTTTATTATAACATTTACCTCTTCCTCTTGCCTTTTGAAATTATTCTTTGCTATTATTTTTTGTTGTCATTTTCTTTTAAGTTTGGTTTTGAAGAAGAACTTATGTTTGTGACTCCTTCTTATACATGTTATCTTCATAAGTTTGTAAAGAACCCATGAGTTGATCAACCAAAATAGTATCTAAATCTTTTGATTCCTTAATAGTTGCAATAATATAACTAAATTTTAAATCAAGTGATTAGAGCATTTTAAATAATTTGAACATCTTCTAGTTTCTTATTATATCTTTATAATTGATTGGCAACTATTAACATTCTAGCGAAATAATTTGACATTAACTCATAATTTCTCAATGTTAATTTTTCAAAAATTTCCCTTAAAGTTTGAAGATGAAAATTTATTACCTTATTGATTCCTTTGAAAGAATTTTGTAAGATCACCTATACTTGGTTTGTAATTAATGCTTTTGAAACCTTTTTAAATGTAGTTTTCTCCAAGCACATATTAATTAATGTTAATGCTTGCTGATCTTTTCTTTAGCTTTTTTACAATGCTTTTTTCTTTACTTGAGTCAAAACAGGCTACCCTACACCTTTTTTTATCAATCACCCATGTGTTTTTTGCTCCTAGAAAGGCTTTCTTTTGGATATACTAGTTATTATAGATTTATTTAGCGAGTTTTTAAAATTAGAAAGGGAATATGGCTCTATTCATCGAATTTTCTTTTGAGTATATGTATAACTTTGGTATCATTTAATTGGTCATAGAAGAAGAGGAAAATCCTAAAACTTGGAATAGTTAGTTCATCTTTGTATGAATTAAAAAGGCTATATATAGCTATAGATACATAATTGTATGACTCTTTAAATACTTATACATTAAACACAAAACAACTTTTCAAAAGCGTAACTAGTAAAAATTAAACTTAAAGAACCCAAAAGACTCAATAATTGTTTTTAAATTATTAACATCATGACCAATAACAACAACAATCCAATAAAAAATCGCTAAATGTTGGATCTGGGGAGGTTCAGTATACGTAGCCTTACCATTAATTAGTAAAGAGACTGTTTCATAATGACCTTTTAAATTGTTAACACTTAGTTTAATTTTAAGTCTTAACATAAAATCCCTCTTAATGAAGTAAAAGCCTTTTTCCTAATATTTGTTAACAATTTGAAGTTTGAACATCTCTCTTATATTATATGGCCGCACTTTCTTGTTTGATTTTCATTTACTATTAACCAAGAATCTTTATTTTAGGTTAGTCAAATGCTAGATGCTCTACTATGTTTTACTGATATTATAAAATTTAATCTATTTAACCTTGTTATATTTCTTTCTTCAAGTGTCTTCATGTTAATAAAAATGGTGAGAGAATACAAAACATGAGACTTCTTTTTTTTTAAAGTACCTTTAGTGTAAGAACCCTTTGGTTCAATTCCTAATAACTCCCCAAGAGACCTTGCATTAGATGTGCAAGGGTACCCCCCACTAATCAATATACACATATGTATGTCTAAGTATGTTTACACACACAAAACCAAAAACAAAGTTAATATGAGTTATACCTTATAGTCTTAAAAGGAGTTTGTTAAATTTTCACAAAATGTATCCATCATAAAAATTTAATAGAATGTTAGGACACTATTTACTCTTTCTAGCTTAAAAGGAAGAATGAGGATGATGTGAAAGTACTTATAAAAAATTGACCATTTAAATGTATTTATAGGTAAATCAAGTATTTGAATAACTAGGATTTATTGAAATTTTAAAATATGTTAGATTTGATGAAAATTTGCATTTTTAATACTAGTGTTTATACCAAAATATAAGTCAAACCTAGCATTTTAAAGCGTTTAGAAATTATAAATCATATTAATCAAACAATGTTGGTGAAGCTTCTTATTTTGTTTGGAATGTGAAACTATGTCACTACTTTAACCTAAAATTCTTTAGGTATTTGTTTACTCTTTAACATACTCCTAGCCATATTTAGAACACTTTTATTCTTTCTCTCTGCAATACCATTTTGTTTAGGTGATCTTAGTAATGTTAAAAATTGCAAATACCATGATAATCGCAAAAAATAACTAAACTAATTAGAAGTGAGTTCACTACATCAATTAGTTCTTAATTCTTTTATTAGATATCCAATTTCTTTTTCTACCAACACTTTAAATTTTCAAAAGTTTTAAAGGCTTCAGATTTCTCTTTCAAGTAATTACAACCATGTCTTATAGCTACAGTAATCAATAAATAACATAAAATACTTTCTTTTTTCCAAGTGAAATAGATAAAAGATTATAGATATTAGCATGCACAAGTTGAAGTGGCTTTGAAGCTCTTAAAAGTGATTCCTTTATAAAGGAAATTTTTATTTTTTTTTCATATTACATAATTGATTATAATGATTAATAAGAGGTAGCCCATGCACCATCTCTTCCTTAGAAAAGGCTTAATTCTCTAAAATTTAGGTGACCCATTCAAAGATGCTAGAGTCAATTGGATTTGTTGTATAATCTTTTAATCACTGCACATAATCAGCTTGTATTTTGAAAGAGAGCATTATATTTTTAGGCACTTTCACCTTGGTGATCAACTTGCTTTTGTCACCTCTTAATACAAGAGCTTTATTCTTCATCTTTACCTTAAATACAAAAGTTTTCCCAAACTTAAAAATATTAGATTTCATGAGTGAAACGTAATAAACTTGAGAGATAAATTGACAAGGCCCATTCTTTTTCTAAATAAAATGTTACTTCTTAATAATAACCTTTATATTGTATAGAAAGGAAATATTACCTACAAAAGATTCATCAAATGATAAAAATAAATTCTTTTGCTACTCCTCCCTTTAATAATAAATTTTATATTGTATAGAAAGGAAATATTACCTGCAAAAGACTCATAAAGTGATAAAATAAATTCTTTTTGTAAGTCATATAATTGCTTGCATCTGTGTTTAAAAACTATGTTTCTTGATCTTTTTCTCCATCAACATCTCCATTGCATGTTAATAACTAAGTTGACTCTTCATTTTCCCTCCTTTTATATTGTACGTCTGCTCTTCCTTACTTTATGCTATTGTAAATTTCCTATTTAATGGACAAATTTATCACAATTGTGACATTGTACAAAAGCTCTTACACTTTTTTTTAATACCAGTTGCTTTTTTCACTTCCTCTCACAGGCTGATTCTATTTTACAATTTTATATTTATTTGAATTTTTGGTGGACATCCTCTTCCACACCCTCAATAATTTCCATGTCTTTTATTATAACGTTTCCTCTTCCTCTTGCGTTTTGACATTATTCTTTGCTATTTTTTTGTTGTCATTTTCTTTTAAGTTTAGCTTTGAACAAGAACTTATGTTTGTAACTCCTTCTTATACATGTTATCTTCATAAGCTTGTAAAGAACTAATGAGTTGATCAACCAAAATAGAATCTAAATCTTTTGATTTATTAAAAGTTGCAATAATATAACTAAATTTTAAATCAACTGATTAGAGCATTTTAAGTCATTTGAACATCTTCTAGTTCTTACTATATCTTTATAATTGATTGGAAATTGTTAACATTCTAGTGAAATAATTTGACATTAACTCATAATTTCTCAATTTTAAGTTTTCAAAAATTTCCCTTAAAGTTTGAAGATGAAAATTTATTACCTTATTGATTCCTTTGAAAGAATTTGTAAGATGACCTGTACTTGGTTCATAATTGATTCTTTTGAAACCTTTTTAAACGTAGTTTCATCCAAGAACATATTAATTAATGTCAATGCTTGCTGATCTTTTCTTTTGCTTTTCACAACACTTTTTTCTTTACTTGATAAAAAATCCTTCATCCTTAGGCTACTCTACACCTTTTTTTATATCAATCTCCTATGCGTTTTTTGCTCCTAGAAAGGCTTTCTTTTGGATATACTAGTTATTATAGATTTATTGAGCATCTTCTTTAACTGCTTAAAACTAGCTTGGCATATATCTTTCCATTCAAACTTTGTGCCTTTCTGAAGTAACTTTGTCTAAATTAATATTTGTACACATTGAAACATGCACAAACAAAAATTAAACTAAGTGTAGTCCCAAACCTTGAAATTGACCAACTAGATCTTTTAGTGCTTTTCCTTCTCTTCCTTTTAACTTTACTTAATTTACCAACTAGAAAATCCATAAATACATATCTCAATCCCAATTCCAACCTTATAATTCCAACTCTTCATGAGCAAAGCAAGAAAAGATGAAGATGAGAAGAAAAATCCCTAACTTTTACCTTGATTTCTCCTTAAAATTAGCTTAACTCCTTATATATGCAAAAATAATGTGATTAAGAAGATGAAATGGAGAGGAAATGAGAAGAGAAAATTTGGAATTAAAACCCTGAATGCACCTTCCCTCTCTCTTTTCTTATATCCCCATCTCATGAAATTTCTAGATTTACACATATACTTTAATCCTATTAGACTATGCGTTGACTTTAGGCACATTTCACATTTAATCCTTCTTTTTCCTTTAATTCCCACATTGGCATATAATATCATCAATTGATTTCATTCTAATCCATATTTCACGTTTAATTATGCATGTCTATGCTGAAATGAACATATTACCAATTTACCACGACTTTTAAATTAATTACCATTATGTCCCTTACTGTGCTTAAATGTACTTAATTCTTTACGTTCACTTCCTAATACGCCCTAGACATGCTATAATTCTTTGAGGGTATATGTTAGGGCCTTACAATTTGCAAGTGTACAAAATCATTTGTAGCAAGTTAGTGAAATTAGAGAACTACATGGTATCGATCCCATAAGGACAACACTATTCTGTTTATTAATCTTGGCCACATAAAGAAAATAAAAGAAACAACACATTATGAGTAACTAGATTATAAAGCTAGCTAAAATAAGGTAATTAAGTATATAAGAGAAATCAAGGTAACAAATGTTAGAGTTTCGAGGTTCATTTATATGGAATTCCAATAATCATTTAAGATTGATTATCTAGGTCAAAATCATAATTAACTTAAAGTATCTATGTCTAGAGACACACAATTGTCCAATTAGGTAACTACCAGCTCTTGAAGTGCAATTCAACCTAATCAAACTTAATAACCCTAGTTAATCCTTTTATTATCACAATAGTCTAGGCTTCTTTTGTTCTTTAGATTTAAGGTAGTTGTTTTCCTAATGTACAAATCATACTTCTCCTTTTATTCCTTCATACAATCCCAAAGATTGAATCAATTTTAATTAGGCTTAAATTCAATAATTAAGAGTGAAGAGAATAAATTCAATCAACAAACCATCAAATCATGCATTAATAATTTAAAATTCATCACAAGATACATTACTAATCTTAACTGGGGTTTTAACTACTAAACATAATAGAAGAAAAATTAAAATAAATTAATCTTAATATAAAGGAAAGAAGAGAAAGAAATGACTAGAAGAGTTGTCATAGACTTCTTTAAATCTTACTCGAAATCCCTCCTTAATGCTAAGAAGATATAATGTTGGACCCCGAACTTTGTTTGGACGTCAGAACTATTAAATGAGGAATCGATAGTAAGTTGTGCTGAATGTTTTGTAATGATATTT
>JANKOE010000007.1:28381465-28392057 GCA_026284465.1 Erythroxylum citrifolium | reverse complement strand
TTTTTCTACGTCTTTCTACCGAAACGACGTCAAACACTTCAACTTTCTTCGACGTCTAAATACGACGTCTCAGAATATTGGACCTTTTGATGACGTGTTTTAAGACGTCGTGAAAAGCTTAGCTCATTCTCTATGTCTACTTCTCAAACAACATTAAAACTATAGTTTTGTTGTAGTGCTTAGAGCTCAAGCCTATTTATAATAGGTATCAAACAATTTAGTAGTTTAATTTAAATAAAATAAAATATTTAATTAAACTTTAATTAGAATTATAATTAATTTTAATCAAATACTAATTAGGCCTAAATAAGATCCAATATCTCATATTGATCCTTATTTATTAAATACCTCATATTTAATCTTAAAGTTTGTCAAACTTTACAATCAAATCCAACTTGATCAAAAGATCTTTCCTCTCTTTAACTTGTTCTTTATGTGTGACCTATTAGGTTCTTAAATATGCTGGCAATAGATATAAATTATAAACCTAAATCATATTGAAGATTAGATAAAATAATCTCCTTCAATTTATCTTTAAATTCTCTAATTAAATAATTTATAATCATAGATCAAGATTGATATCTAGTAACACATCATGATTAACCAAATATTTAAGAATGTCAAAGTGATTTTAACTAACCTTTTCGTGCATGTTTTTTTTGGTATAATTCATTCCTTTCATCATACAATGTTTTGATTATACATAAAGTATGAAATTAATGTCTACTCTATTTATGTCCAATCATGTTAGTTGCCTGCTATTAGCAATTAATTCAACTAATGATATTTGAAAACTATTTACAAAGGTTCATTCCATATTGGTTAAGGATTTCCAAAATCAATACTAATTAAGAATAATAGAACAGTTTTCCTAATTACTTTAAGGTGATGAATCCTATACTGATCACTCAACTAACTCTATATATTTCATGCTACTTCTAATAACTATTGACTGAGCTATCTTTAACTAAAATAGGTCATAAGAGTATTAAAACAAAGAAATCCCTATATGAGACGTTTTGGTGATCTCAAGTCAAATGATTACTTATACAATCATCACAATAAGAATTTTCATAGACATACAAGTAATGTTCTAAATAAAATTCTCATATGGGGTTAGTTCAGCAAATTTGTTGTCTAATTAGCATCTACTCATTTGTTTAAGTATCTCTATATTTTTAGTCTATGAGATCGACTACTTCTTTCATAAGGAAAAATGTAATGTGTGTTAGTCTTTTTATGCTTTATTAATATCCAATTTTAATAGAACAATGAAACGTTTAAGGATAATACATAAATGCAATATAAATCTCATAATTATGATCTCATCATAATTTCATTTGTAATGTACATTTATCCCATAGAATTTATCATATACGTTTGAAAAAATATAAGATACAGATTGCCTTTAAATAATTATCTCACTAAACTATAACCAATTGATTGGTTATATGACATAAACCGTCATGTGGATCCTTTTATAATTTTTGTTAAGTTTGGAAAAATCTTAGACATAATCTTGTTGTAGGTTATGCCTTCCACTCTAACTTTAACTCATATATTTAAGGAGGGACATAGATGGGTGCATTCATATGTGAGACTATATTAAGCCAGAGATTAGTGTTTTGCCTCAAAGTCTTACTAACTCTTGTAATTGACCCAAAAATATATGTAATAGATCCTCTATTTAGGCTAATAATGCTTGCATTATACACCACTCTTTAAGAGGATTTTTCCTTGAATCTTCAACTTTAGATATAATGATACTTTCTCCAAAACTACAAGAAGAAAGAAGATATTTGGATACTTCATAATCTTTCTTCATTTTGGTACAATGTACCCATTTAACCCATAATATTTTTGTTTATTAAATGGCTTCTCCAACCATATGTAACTAGCTTGTGCAGGTACTACATTATATAATATCTCATATTTATAGTTTTTAATATAAAAAGAAACTGGCACCTACATGTTCACTTTATTTTACTTGCATTCATTAAGCCACTATAGTGTATATGGCTTTAGATGATTCACATTAGACCAATTAAATTTCTTTAGAAGAGTAGTTTTAGCTATATTTGTGCAACTCTCTTCATCAATAAGCATACTACATAACTTGTTATGAATATGACATATAATATGCATGATGTTTCCCTTTTCCCGCTTCACCTCATTCTTTTTTTATTTGAAAACTTAACGAACTTTGAATAACAAGCATATCACCTCTAACAACATACCCAGCTCCACCATCACTAGAGTCATTAAGTATTGACATAGATTTCTTTTCATTTATGTTGTTTCTATCTTTAGTATGGGTTATTTTTTTAATCATTATACTACCTAGGTTTTGATCCACACTATCTCAACCTTTAGGCTCCCTCCTATATATCTATTCACATTGAACTCCTCTTCTAGGCCTAAATCTCCCCCCCCCCCCCTTTAACCTTAAAAGCTAGATAAATTCTATCATCACTTAAATCATTGTTATCTTTATTAATTTTTATCGAAGATATTGGATAACATGCCTCCTCTTATTACAAACTTAAGCTCATTTTACCTTTTTTAATTTCACAAGTTAATAGGATCACCTTACGTATATGTTATTCACCTAATTAAGCATCATGTTCATCCTCTCAAACTATTGTTACATAGCCTATATAAAATGTGAGTTTTCTTACTCCTCTTCAATGATGAAACTCTTTTATAAGACATATGTGAAAATTGCAAAAAGAAAAATTAGTAAAGGAAATCTTCTCATGGATTGCCCACATGTTTACTCTTAAAGATGACAATCTACTCGTATTTCAATCTTTCTTTTTAGCTTTTCTCGATGATAATCTCATGCTATTTTAACTTTACATTTTTAGTTCTTTCATAAGTTATTTAAAAAGCTAAAAAAACTTAAATAAGTGTTCAATCTTATAAACTTTTAAAAACATTATTAGTTGAGAAGAAAATATAAATCATGGGTTAAATAAGAAATATAAAAATTGAATAAATAAGAAAGAATAATAAGAAATTCATTTTTTAAAATAGTTTCTTAATACTAGCTAACCTACACAACTTTCCTTTTCTTTCTTTTATTTTCTTTTCACAACAATATGATTTTTTATAACAAAAATGCAGATTTGACGGCTTGAAATGATGAGATATGAGAGACATAAAACAATGAGTTGACAGAGAAAAAACTCTAAGACAACATGAGATATAGACAAACCTTAAAGCAAGAAGATGAAATAATTTAATTTTAAAACTTTAAAAATAAGAATACGATGTGATAAAAAGAAAAGGAATCATAAAAAACAATTTTATTTTTTAAAAATATAGAATAAATATTGCAACATATAAAAATACAAGTGTTGAACTAAGGAAGGTTCTAATCAGTATTTTGATGACAAAAAACATAATTACTACCAATGAGTATTATTTTGATGAAAAGCAATTTAAGAATAAATAAAGTCGTAAACTCAAGACGATAGCTTATAAAGTTGATAAAGAGAAGTTGAACTTTATAACCATTAAAATGAAAATCAAAACAAGAACAAAAGAAGATCAAGGTTTATCAAATTATTTTATTAATTGTTAACATTTCATTTCACTTTATTGCATGAGTCTTTACATTCATAAAGAGAAATTGAAACTTTTGTTCAATATAAAAGCCTCTCAATCTTTCAAATAAAATTCTAGGGAACATTTTGGGATGTTTAATTCGTAATTGTATTAATTGAATTGAGTTTAAGCATTTAGAGGTGTTAAAATCATGTTTTCAGAGTGATTGGTCGCCTTATATGGGTTAGTGATTGACTAATATGAGTTAAAGTCATTAAATTTGATATACTACAAGTTTGCTGTAACATTGGTTAATGTATTGGTCGAACAATATGCCTACTAGTTGACTAATATTCCAACCATCAATGAATTTGGTGCCTTTAATGTATACTAGTCGATCAATGCTCTATATATAGACATTGTAATAGCTAATTCTTAGCTCCAATGGCTAGGGAAGGTCGCAAAACACTATAAATAGGCATTTTCTCATTGGTTATAGTATCAAGAAGGTTTAGGGTATGTTATACACATATTTCAAAGTGTTTTTTAATAATTAAAGCATCAAAATTTTCATATTTGTGTAACTGAGCCATTTTGGAGTCACCAAGTGATAAAGTAAAGAACTTTAAGCTATAATATTTGAATTGAGGAATATATTATTGTACTTGGTGATGCTCTAAGTGAGATTATTATACTTGGTGATGACCAAAGTGAGATTGAGATTCCTTTTTACCTTGGAAAAAGAATATAAGCAAATTTGCTCTTCACCTAAAAAAATTGTACAAAGGTTATTCTTAGCCTTAAGAGAAGAATTACAGTGAAATTTCAAGAAGAGTCTTAGGAGTGAACGTAGGAAAGGATTGTTTTGAGAACCACTATAAATCAGTTTACAGTCTCTCTTCCCCATCCTCTTTAAATTATTATTTAATTATTTAAATTAATTACATTAATCAATTTCCTCATCTTTATTTACATTGCTTATTGTTAATTGAGTAAATTAGGTAAAAAAGTTGCTAAATTTTTTAAACACCTAATTCACCTCCTTCTTGGGTGCCATTAGGGAGTAATAAGTAGAATCATAACAAGTCTATTAGGCTAGCATTTTTTAACAAAATCCTATAGTAAAGATCGTAATGACATATTTAGAAGCATCATCATCATTATTCAATCAAGAGGGACAAAGCATTAGTAGACCACCTTTCTTTGATGGCAATGATTACCTTTATTAGAAAACTAGGATAAGATTATTCTTAATGGCTAAAAGTGTAGACCTATCGGAAATAGTTTCAAATGGTCCATTTATTCTTACAAAAATTATAAATAACAAAAATATATCCAAATTAAAGGAAGAATGGGAACCTCAAGATAAGAGATTAGTTTCTTAAATAAAAGGGCCATACATATTCTTTTTTTATGCATTAGGAAGAATTATATTCAATAGGGTCTCTATATACAAAACAACTCATAAAAGTTGACATACTTTATAAGTTACATATATGAGAACCAATCAGTAAAGGAAAGCAGAGAATGCTAACACATCAATATGAATTGTTTCAAATGAAGCCTGATAGAAGCCTATCTAGCTTGTATACTAGATTTACAGATATTATAAAGGCTCTTAAAGGTCTTGGAATGACTTATACTAATGTTGAATAGAAAGTTGCTTAGGTCACATCCAAAGATATGGGAAGTTAAAGTGGCAGATATAATGATCTAACAACGCTACCATTGGAGGAATTTATTAGATCTCTCCTCACATATGAAAAGAGGCTCCAAGAGCCACATGAAGAAATAAGCTTCCAAAGTAAAAGAATTAGCACTTAAAGCTTTAAGGAAAAATCAAGCAAAGAGATGAGACAACAACTAATGAAAGTTAAAAAGAAGACATTAGCTTACTCACCAGAAATTTTAAGAAATTATTAAAGAAGAAATTCTCCAAAAGAAAGGACGTCAAAGAAGGTAAAAGTGATTTAAAACATAAATTCTCTAACATTATTTACTTTGAATGTAGAAAACTCAGTCATATAAAGTCACAATGTCCTCTACTCAAGGATAATGAGAAGTATGAAAGAAGCTATAAAAAGAGAAAAAGGACAATATAAAAGCACTTAATGCATCAATTTGGGATCAAATAAGTGAATCTAAAGTTGAGTATTTGAAAAAAGATTTAGTTTATATATGCTTTACTGCTATGGATGATAATGAGATAACATCTAACCCTAACTTATGTGATAGTGATATTGATATGACATGTGATGAATTATTTGCAAGTTTAGAAATCATGAGAAAGAAAAGGAAGAAATTATCTTCCAAACTTAAGGAAGTTCAAAAATAGGTGGATGCATACATTAATGACAATGAAAAGATGAAAAGTGAATTGCATAACATTTAAGCATAAAAAATTATGATCATTGATGACAATTATGACTTAGATGCATTAAGACACAGGAATGAAACATTGAAAATGAGGTAGATTCCATCAAAAACTCACTATCTAAGTTTACTAAAGGGAGAGAAAAACTAGATAATATGTTAAAAGCTTAAAAGAATTTTAATGATAGGTATGAGATAAGATATAACCATGGAAGTAAAGGAAAATCTAAAACCAAATTTGTTATATAGTGAAGAACCATTGCCTAATATAACAAATGAGCATGGAGCATCCACATCTAAGCATATATATGCACATTCCACATCCACCAAGACTAATCCTAAAGCAAGCATCATGCTTTTATACATGGCTCACAACTTAAGCATAGAGTTCAATACTATCAAGGGAAGAATAGACATTCAACCCCCTATTGAATCCAACCTTTCAAGTACTTCATCACTACAATCCCAAAAGAAACAAGACCATCATAAAGACAAAGTTTATGTCATTTTTAATGGATCCTATGGTAGGCATTTATGAAGAATGGCATCAAGCCGCAATCCATATCAATCACAAACCATCTATTATTCACTATAGATATAAAACTTGGGTCGAAGTCGAAAAAGCTTTATCCAACTTTAAGGAACCTTCTTTGAAACCTCGATATAAATAAGTACTTGAAAAACAGCCCAGCACTTCTGACATGAAATCATTAGGCAAACCTATCAATCTTGACAAGATTAATGTTGTTCCAGCTCGAGCCATTAAGGAAGAAATGAAGAAAACAACTTCTGAATGATTTGTCGACTGTTTTCAAGCACTTAATGAACGGACTAAAGCTCAGAAAATATTCCAATACTATCCACAAAACAGAGGTAGATATGGCCCTAAAGCCATTATTTTTCCTGATGCATAACCTATAACCACTTATCTTTTTTTTCAAAGTGGTTTAATAGATACCATTTATTTAACCTCTTTAAATACGCTTTCAGAATTTCCCACTAGTTCTATTCAAGCTATTAAAATTTATAAAGATCGGTTTGCAAAAGATCACGAAATATTCATCAAAGTATTCAGTCCACCCTATTTTTAGAAAAGCAGATACTCTACAAGACACCGAAGTATTATTATCACGAATTGCTTATGTCCAGCTCGGTATTAGCAATGAGATGTATCCACCCATTGATACACTACCCAAGTATGATTTCAATTAGGATTTCATCAATCAATTTAATCTCAACTGCATAGAAGGAGTCTACCAGCAATATCTCAAAGTCACTGCAGAATCAATGATCAAGATTAATTATTGTGGACCTAATCTCATTATGACTTCCATATACCGATCAGCTATCACTCCAAATGCACTCCAAATTTTAAAACAAGCAGAAGCAAGTTTTGATACTTTATTCACTGGCTTATCTACCCAATGGCTGCACGCACTGTGTCAACAATTGAAACATTATGAGCAACATCATTGCTAGCATTGCCCCTCTACTTCACAAAACAACAAAATCACCGACGATGCCTCTTCAAATGATATATATTCAAATCTTCATCCAAAAATTACATTATCCCCTTAATCAAATAGTAGAAGAGCAATTTCAAGATAGAAATAGCAAAAATATAGTAGCTTATAATCTCAGTGGAGCTATTACAATAACCAAAGACGTTTTAGCACAAAAGTATTTAGAAGCCAAATTACATTAAAAAAACTATGACATAATGATATTCAACTCTATTATTCCAAATATGCAGAAGTACCACAACAATATGGCTGTGAGTTTACATCATATAAACATCCTCAAATAAAGCATCCATATTTTCAAAAAAAATTATCGATTAAGACACTAAAACTAGAGACACCATAGGCCTATCGTATTTATTTTCATTACATTGATTAACATATTGGGGCAAAACTCCCTAGGATTGCTAAGAAGTTTAAATGTACTTCATAAGAGTTATGCCTTTGTATCATAAAAAGCAAGTCTAAAAAGATATTAAAAAAGCACAAACTCATAAAATAAAATAAAATAAATGGGATAAATGTGACCAAGCATCCATACATATACATCCTACATATAAGAGGATAAAACATAGAGAAACAAAAGTAAAAGGATATAGCCTATAGGGGGTTTAGATATGGAGAGTTGTGCCATTAGAGGATACAGGGTTGGCGTTGTAAGAGTTGGACGATTCTCCACTAATAGGGCTAATGACTTTAGCATCCTTATTAACTCCAAAAAACTCGTCAAGATATATAAAAGACATATGTCATTATTGCACTTATAAAGTTATCATAGTTTTGGTGTTTGAAATGCTTAGAAATACGATAATAATGGATGATGACAATTTTAAAGTCATCACCTTAAAGCCTTTACATCTTAGATTATGGCCCATCATTGTCAACTTTTAGGCCTACGTTTTCACCTTTAGGTTGTTATCTCCCTATCTATCTCATCGAGACACTTAATTAAGCAGTTATTTTTCAACAACTTCCTTCTATTTATTGAATGCCTTAAGGTCTACATATTTCTTTAAGGCTGAATTCTTTACCTCATCACTCTCTTTAACAGACGTGTCAAGCTCTCAATAGACTATCTCAAAGCCCGTGACTACGAATATGAGATCTTAAACAAATAAAAACACAAAATCCGCCTTAGAAATGTTAATAAGGAATTATTTAAGCTAAGAATGCTTACCTTAGTAAGATGCCTCTCAAAAATAAATAGAAGTGATCAAGAGGAATCCCTTCTAAACTTTATCTATCTACAGGGGTGATTAGTCCTCAGATCATTTCTGACTAACTTTTGAACTTTCTAAAGATGGTATCTATCTTTTTTTAAGTTGAAATTTAGGAAGAAGCATTAATCTTCCCTAATATGTCTATTAAGAATAAGTAGGGCAACTATATTCTCCACCTAGTGAAATAAGTGAGGAGGCGAAGGATAAGAAGGTTATGAAAAAAGGCTAGAAGTGATAGGGAAAGTAGGCTTGATGATAGCGATATCATCGTTATAGATCATAATTTGCTTTTTCTTCTTCCTAGAATATGTAGCCAACCAGTCTTTCTCCTTAATCTTCTTTTTCCTTGTGATCTGCTTATTCATATTCATGATTATGATAAAGACAATAAGGATGCTAGCATAATGTTTGAAAATATTAAATGATAAAGAATTATTAAAAAAAGAAACCTAAAAAGATGTTCCTCTATATCAGAAAACTATGGCACGATTAGACTTTGATTAGATAATAAGGTCTCTCGAGGAAAAGAGGGCTGGTACAGGATAGGAACTTCAGGGATATATCAACCAGATTCCGTAGGAAAATCTCTCATCTAAACTTCTCTATCCTTAAAGTTTTTCAAGTATGTTGGGTTTGACAAGAAGATGAACTTCTCCTTCAAATAAACCATTCACAACCACCAATAATTGAAACCCGGTTATGACACCTAAGACATACCACTGATTTGTGTTGCCCATATTATATGACAGGTAACGATGAACATAGTGAGGAAAAAAACTAGGAATATAGATGGAATTACTCAAAAATCAAGCTTATTGTTTCTAATATTTTATTGAACCGAAGTCCATATTTGAAGGTATCATAGTGAAATCCCACCTCCAAGTATGGGATAATGAATTCGCTCTTTGTCATTTAGAAATTTGGGTGAGATAAACTCGAAGTTCCAAAAGTTCTCCCTCATTTTCTTAGATTTATCCATGCATAATTTGTTAGGATATAAACATGCTTTAAAAAAATTTCCAAAGTCTCCATTTGGAATTTAATGAAAAGATTTATAAGCAAAGCCTCTTACCAAACTTAACTAAACTATATTCATACGATACTCTAAAAGGATGGGCGTTCATTAAAGATAACATAAAAATTGTTTCTGTAGACCTATTGGATACAAAGTTATAGCTCCTAAATTTCAATATTATTGGACCTATATCACTAAAGAAATATAAGCTAGAACTACTAGAGATATTGACTTGGCTAGTTGAGCTACTCTTATACTCTCTATAACTCATAAAATTTAAGGATGAATTGATGTAATCTTACTTTAAAAAAAGAAGATACTTTTGTATACACTTTAATGTTAAAATCCTCTTAAGAAGATACGTAGATATACAAAGGCAGGGATGCTTTTATCTCTCTAACAACTCTCTAAAAATGGCAAAAGCAAGTCATTTTACACATTGTGTAACTTATATGGATAGATGGATTGTCAAGATTGGTTAAGATCAATAACTAAGATCAAATAATGATTTGCCTCCCCATAAATGGAGAAACGTCTTTATGCCAGTTTGTATTCTATAAGGAATATTCTCTAAGGATATTTTTGATATTCTTTCTAGTCATTGAGTGCTTGAAAGCAGTCGTAGAAGATTTCAGAAGTAATCTTTTTCATTCTTTCTTTGAGAGCTTTGGTTAGGACGGCATTTTATTTTCTCCATGTTGATAGGTTTTCCCAAGGTTTTCATTTTGTTAGTATAATTAAGTCGACTTGTATGTGATGTAAGTCGACTTATCTTGTCACGATACCTATAAGGCGCCTTGTCTAGTGATACAAGTCGACTTATGTATGTATTGTGAGTTTGTTAGAGTAGTGCCCTAAAGGCAATCCCTTGTACAAAGTTGTGTACAATCTTTATTAATAAATAAAGAAAGGCAT
>JANKOE010000007.1:28313505-28329654 GCA_026284465.1 Erythroxylum citrifolium | reverse complement strand
ATGATACTGATGTTTGAGAATTATTGAAGTGTTTTGGTTATTTATGAGTTTGAATTGCGTTTAAATTCCGGACAGGAGGTCCGATGATGTTTGTTATGGTTGGATGTGAATATAGAAGTGTGTTTGAAATCGGTTTCAGGTTTTGGGATTTTAAAAATACAACCGTTATGCTGCCCAAAAGTTGTTAGAAAATAATAAAAATGAAGCGATTGTGTGGGTTGGTTTGATATATAAAGAAGTGTTATTTGATTATGGTTTAACATGGTATGTGTGTGATGTTTAAGATATATGTTTTTGTTTCAAATTTGAGAAATGATGAATATGAAGAAGCAAATAAAATTAAGTTTGAGAGTAGAAGATTTCAATTGGATATTGAAGTCACTTTGATTGATGATTGAAGAAAAAAAATTTTTACACCGATACGGGTTTTGGTTTAGACCAATTGCCTTAGAGTTTTCCAACGCGACATTTTTGTAAAATATTTGCGTTATCGGATGTCGAAAATTTGTTTCAGTTTGATTGAACCATTTGGTTGCCTTGATTCCGAGCCAATTCGATTTCCTTTGGTTTCCGTCTATTTTGTGATTTCTAGTTTTCGTTTCCTTTCGCTTCCGCATTTTGTTTTTTTTGGTTTCTGATTCCGCTTTTGGCTTTCTGCGTTAATTTTCCTTTGTTATTCGTTGGGCTTTTGTCTTTAGTTTTTCGGTTGGGGTCCGATTCCGAGATCGGGTCCCAACATATATCAAGGAGACTCATACTTAACATAAGTAGTAAGAATACAAAGTTAGATAATGGAGACTATCTTTTGATGTCATTTTGGTTAATTCAACACAATGAGAATAATGAAATTACATAAAATGATATATAAATCTTTTTCATTATGAATCACATGAAACTTGTTAAGTTGAAAAATAGCCAAATTAACCTTTGATGAAAAGGATGATGATGGTATTAAATTGTTAAATCTGGTATACATATGAATCATATGAAACTTGTCAAGTTGAAAAATAACCAAATTAACCTTTGTTGAAAGGATGACGATGATATTGAATTGTTGAATATATGAAGTATTGGATGTAATAACAATTCATAAAAGCATGAAGACTTGTTTTTTTATTAAATTTACTAATGACATTATATTATATAGTCATATGTACTAAATAAAATATTGATTTAAAATTTTGAAAAGTTTAAATTATTTAAATCTAAGTAGAAATTAAGTATTGAGAACGCTAAAGCACTTTGAAGATATCAATATAATGAAATTTTAGTTTTTTGTTCGTATATAAGGACTGAAATTCTCTGGCGTATACCTTCACAACTAAATTTGATAATAATATGAATTTGTATAGAGGAAAATACAATATGAGATATTGTATAAAGCAATAATTTTTTCTTTTATAACTATACCTAGTATAACAACTTACCTTTGATAGTTCCAATTAAATCAATTAACAATATTTCATATTAGATATGAAATGTTAAGACTTTAAATTTAAAGTTAATGATTTTGAGATGTGATGCTTAGTTGAAGCAAGCATTATCCAAAATCAGATAATATAAGTTTATAAGATATCAAAAAGGTTGGACATAATCTCATAAACCTATTGAACAAAATGTTTTCTTCAATGAACATGCATAGGTGAATGATTCTTAAGTAAATAATGGAAGTAAGATAAGATTTAAAAGGTTCTATTCTTATGTAAATATATCTATCTAGAAGTAGTGCCTTTATTGATACATTTGATGTATAGTTAAAAGGTTATGAGATATTGAATGATTCACTCTCGTGACAAATTCAAAGAGTTTTTGTAGATAAGTTGGTATTTAATATGTCTTCAAAAGGTTAGTGAGAGTATAGTTGTACTCCTCAGTGGGAGTATATAGAGTCATTACTCATAAGAAACAAAAATTTATGTTTTAAATTATTTAATATATGATATTCCAAGAACAATTATTATTGGAAGTAGAAAGATAATAACTTAATTATGAGAATTAGATTTATAGTAGATAAAAAAGTTGTTTATCTATTATAATTTTAAGCATATAGATACCTATTATAAGTTTAAGTATATAGATAATGTACTAAAGGTGTTCAGTATTTGAAATATCTAGTACTTTTGAAATATTAAAGATATCCATTATTCTATGTATGAGTTGATATTTGATTTCAAGGTTAAATGGATATTAAATTTAGAATTAAATCTTATTTAAGGTATTTTTTTACTTAAAACAATTTTATTTTGAGATTGGAAAGGTTTTAATATATCATTAATTGTTAATCAATGTAATATCCTAGTCCGATTATTGTACTATATAATGTTGTATACAGGCATTTTATGAAGTATGATCTATTTATGGTGTACTAGAGTAGTATAAGCATTTAAATGTATTATTGAGGTTATCATGGAGATCACGAATAGACCAGAGATGGTTCTGGACTCGACCAAAATTTCCTCATAAAATTTATGAAAGCTCCAAAAAAGCTACAGAATGAGTCTGAACAAGCTTTAAAAGCTCCAAAATGTGCTTTGGAGACTTAGGTGACACTTTTGAATGAAATCCGGATGATTTTGGTGACATTCAGTGATTTTCAAATTCAATCCAAAAATTCTTCTGGGCAACCAAAAAGTTACCGAATAATTTCAAAATATGATAAAAAGCTCCAAAATTAGGTTTGGAGTTTATAGGAACTAAAACAGGTCAAAACGGAGGTTGTTTGAATAGAATTTGGGCAATTTGAAATTATTTGACTAAAATGCCCTTTTTGGAAAATAATGGGCATTGATGATTTTAAACCCAATCAAAATTTTTAAAAGCATCCAATCAATAAGTATTGACCCTAATTTCATGGTCAATTTGAAAATGTTTTTGGGATTTAATTCTGTTAGTTGGTCAATTAAATGCATTAAAGGACAATTTGGTCTTTTTGAACTAATTAAGGGCAATTTGGTCTTTTTACATGATATTAGTGGATTGATGAGTCATTAGAGATGACCAATGAGATGATGACATGTGTTTAATGAGTCATTAGTGATGACAAATAGGAAGGTGACATGTGTAATCCATTAAACGAGTATAAAAAGCAAAACTTAAGACATTTTGCTTCATTCTTCCAACATAAACATGAGAGTGATGAGAGAGTAACATGAGAGACAAAAAAAGAAAGGGAAAATAAGAGAAGCCAAGGGTGAACATCAACCAAGGAGGGAAGGAAAGTGTAACTAATTTTTGATGGGTTTTTGTTGGGACCCGATTTTGGAACCGGACCCCAACCAGAAAAACAAAAAACGAAAACGAAAAGCGAAACAAAAGAACGGATCCTAAACCCAAAAGTGGGCCAAAACAAAATGCGAAACACAAATCGGAACCAAAAAGCGTGCGGAAACCAAAAGAAATCGAATTCTTAAGGGGCTAAAGAAATCGAAAGGCTCGGAAACAAAGACAAAAGCCCAAAGAGAAAACGAAGGCCAAAAGCAAAACGAATAACAAAAGAATGGACAACGACATCCGAAATGAGTACCTTAGAAAAACACCGCGTTGGAAACCATAGACATAATCGATCTAAACTAATCCAAATCGGTAAAATTTTTTCTTAATTCTTCAATCGAGCAAATTCAATTTCCCTTTTTGAAATCCTCAATTCCATAACCTTAATTTATTTTATCCCTCATATGCGAATCATAACCCTCAATTTAAACAAAAACCTATTTTTCTTTTTTTTCGCCAAAAGACACTTAACACACATATCCATAAATACACAATTCATACATAATAGGCACTTTAATATTTCCAATCCATCCACACAATTCATCGGACCTCCTATCCGGAATCCCAACACAAACAAACACATTTATATACCCATAGCACTTCAGTAATTCTCAATCCTCAAATTCATCGGACCTTCTGTTCGGAATCCAATCACAATCAAATCATATGTCCATGTTAGAGTTATTCCTTAGCTTTTTGATCCGATTTGATTTTCTTCAGATTTTGCTCACTTTGACTTTCGCTTTCGATTTTCGTCCGTTCTTTGGTTTTGGCCCACTTCCGCTTTGTGATCCGTTCTGGTATGATTTGCACAAGAGTACAAGTGTTCTGGTTTAGTTTGAGCAGTTGGGTCTAGTTATTTGACACTGCTTTTGTTTTTCGATTTTTGCTTCCGAAGTTGGGTTTCGATCCCAACGTTTGTGGTATCAGAGCAAGAATTTTGTTAAGAGTTGGATTCCGGAAACGGGATCCAGCACTTTTGGAGCATGATTTGAAGAGAGTTTGATCAAGACTAATGATTCATCAAGTACCACAATATTGGAAGAAAAAGTGGTAAGTTTCCTAGCTTAAATTTCTAATTTTTCTGAGTTTTCTTGAGTGAGATGGATGTGTTTAATATCAATGGCGCCTTGGTATTACTTTGACGTTTCTTTGCATATAATTGGTTGCATGTGACAAGAGAGGAATGTGCAATGAAATTTTATTTTAGGATAATTTAAACCAGTCTCATTGTTTTGACCATAAATTGGCCTACAGGCCACCAAATTAGTTGATTTTAATTGGAACTGAAACCTAAGGCATAGAACTAAAAATCTTTAGAAGAAACCTAAACCTAATTCGGGATGAATGATATTGAGATTTGAGATTGAAAATGGTAACCTGATATTGTCCCTCTGTTGAAATAACATGTTGTAATTGGTACATTTTTCATGATTTAGAAGTTGAAATGGCATGATTTTAATGATATGGAAACTAGAGACATAGGAGAAAAAAATGTCTACAAGACTCAAAAACCTAATTTGAACGTTTGCTATGTGAAAATTAAGGAACAAGTGGATGTATGGATTTTGGACATGGGTTATAACTGTGACTCATCATGCATGACCGTGATATGGTGAATAAATTAGGTGAGGTAGTGTTTTGAAGACATTGATAAGTTAAAATGGGTACAATAAGGTATTTAAGTAACTCTCGAAGTTAGATTTGGAAATGGAGAACAATACGTTAGCTTACAGAAGTAAGTGAAAATAAGATTAGCGTACGTGTTACTTGAATTTGATTAAACTGAATTTATAGTTTCAATACCTTATTTCATAATTTGGAAATAAATGCCCAACCAAAATGCATTTTGTGTAGGTAAAGGAGAGGCACCAAATGCGTGAGGCTTAAAGATAAGCTCACAAAATTGTGAGTGTATTTTATTTGCTTTATATGACTAAATTCTTTACAAAAGAATTGATGACATATGAGTGTATTTTATACGATTAAATTCTTTACAAAAGAATTGAAGACAGTGTATTTTATTTGTTTTATATTAGTAGATTCTTTGCAAAATAATTGATGACATATGAGTGTACTTTAAATCAAGTTTCTTCAAATGATTTTCATTTGATCATGAAATGAATATTTATGCTAAGTTTTATGCAAATGATATTTTACAAGTGAATATCGGTAGCATAAATGTATCCTTTGACAATATATGAGTTTTAATTTAAAGTTAAAATTTATATGATTGGGAGTTACAATGAATTAATTCAATTATGAATCCTCACATACTTGATTTACAAAATAAGACGAGTCATAAATGTAAGAGTTGCTTTTGCCTATAGTATACCGCTAGGCTTTATATATGTTATTATACTAATATATTTATGGTGGTTAACCTATTATGGGTAAACAATGTAGAACTAGCTCCATAAATAGTGGTTAACCAGTCACAAGTAAGCGATGTAGGATCATCTCCGTGACTTGTTACGGGTAAGCAATGTAGCACCAGCTTTGTAACTACCGGTTTATCGTGGTTAACCTATTACGAGTAAGTGATGCAGAACCAACTTTGTAGCTAGTAATTAACTAATCATGGGTAAGCGATTCAAAACTAACCCTTTGACCTTATGCCTAAGGGTACCACAGTGTAAAGATGTTTATAGTGGCCTATATCATGTAAGAAGTTCATGAAAATAAATAATAATGCCGCCGCTATTTATTTTTAAAAGTAATTTGGGAGGCACCGTATAGTACCGATTCTAGTGGTTGGCTTATTTGCAGTATAAAAGTTTTCAGAAAACTTATTGTCACCACTATTTATTGATTACGGAAACAGGAAAAAAGGAAAAAGGAAAATCTTATATTCTGAGTTTAATTTCAAAAAGGCATTTCGAAGTAGTAATTTCAGAAAAATGAAGTTGTGTTTTATAACATGTTATTGGATTACCAGATTTTATGATGCACGAGTGAATTGTTATGAAAATTATTTTACCATGCACTTTATGATTATATAAGAATATTTCAGTTATGCTATTATGAAAAGTTAACTTTTAGTAAACTGATTACACTCACTGAGCTCGTTTAGCTCACTCTTATTTTTATGTTTTTAAACAAACTACCCCAGGTATGCGTACAGGTGCTGTAGTAATTAAGACTTTGTCGCAAGATTAGTTGTATCATCTAGTGCTATTGTGTTTGTCTTATCTTTCTTATATATGTGTTTGCTTGAAATTGGCTTAATTGCTTGTATATATGTTGTAAAGTATTTTTGGAAAAGTTTGATCTTGTAAACATCTTTGTGTTTGTAAATCTCTTTTTCTTAATGAACTACGAGGACTTTGATCCTCAATGATGTTTTTAAAATGTTGAGAATTGTATGTTTGTGATTCCTTGTGATGTAGACCTGAGGTCCCACTTCAAAAGTTGAGATGGTATATGAAATATTAGAAGTGTTTTAAAATGTGTTATGCGGGTTTTTGAAAATTTTGGGAAAGTCTAAATACAGTCATTGTGCTGCAAAATTTTTTAGTAAAATGATTAGAAAAAAATTTTCCACTATTTTTTGCACTTTTAATTATTAAAATATAAAAGGTTTTAAATAGTTGAACGGCTTGGCTTTGCGGGATTCCTTTAGTCAAGTTAGATATCGAATGGAGGGCTACCGTGGGGTTGTCAAGAGAGTTCCACTCGAGTTACAGAAGGGAAACTTTGGGTTGGGTTCTTTTGATCAAGCTATACAACAATTTTTATTTAGTAGAAATGATTATTTGGATCAAGAATTTCTTTAACAAATCTGGTATAAGTCCTTGCATTATTGAAGCAATATTGTACTATGGAATATTAGAGCCATTAGGAATACAAAAAAAGCTAAGGTCTCATTATAGATTCAAGTATGTATTTATTTAGTTTCTCTTAATTATAATGATAATTAAGATATAAAGTTATAAGATTTAAGCAAGTGCTCACTATAAAGAATCTTGTAAAATTCTTTCACTAAACCACTATCCTAGTAGTAGGTTGATTGTCATATGGAGATATGGTATATGATACTTAAGTAATTGACTTAGTGAAAATGAGAGATTATTGTTTTATGCCCTACAACTAGTAAGTTAATTTTAGTTTTAGTGACATAATTATTTAAAGACATTCTTCATAATATACATATTAAGATGTATATGATAAAGTCTATAAGTTAAATGTATATTTCAAATAAAATTATAATGAGATTATAATTATGATATTCATATTGTATTTGTATGTTATCCCTAAATTATTCATAGTTATTATTCTATTGAGAATGGACATTAATTTAGAGTAAAAAGACTAGTATACTTTATGTTTCTTCCTTATAAAGAAGTCAATCTTATACACTAAAGTATATAGATACTTAAACAAATGTTGAGTGCTTGTTGGAGAACACGTTCAATAAACAGGCACGATATGAAAACTCTATTTAAAAAATTACTTGTTTGTTTATGAAAATTTTTATTGTGATGATTGTATAATGGTCCTTTAACTTGAGATCTCTAAAGTATCTCATATATAGATTCTTATATTTTGATTATACTTATGACCTATCATTGTCAATGGTAGCTTAATTGGTATTTAATGGATATAATATAAACTACATGGAGGTAGCTGAGGGATTAATATATGATTCATCACTCTAAAGTGATTAGGGAGAATGTTCCATTATTTTTCATTTAGTATAGATTCATTAAATCCTTAGCTAAGGTGGAATGACAATTTGAAAATGTTTTCCAAAGGTAATTAATATAATCAATTACTTATGACTGAGAACTAACACGATTGAACCCAAATATAATCATCATTAATTTCATACTTTATTTTTAATCAGAATATTATATGATGAAATGATTGAATTATGAGAAATAATTATGAACAAAAAGGTTAGTCAAAACTACTTCAACATTCCTAATATTTTGGTGCCATAAAGTGTTACTAGACAACAATCTTAGTACATGGATGTAAATTATTTAATTATAGAATTAAAGATAAATTAAAGGAGTTTAATTTATCTAATCATAAATAAGATTTAAGATTATAATTTATATTTGCCGCTAATATAGTTAAGAACCTAATAAGTCACTCACAAAGAATGGTTGAAGAGAGGAAAAGGGTAATCTTATAATTTATATTTATCACTAATATAGTTAAGAACCTAATAAGAACCTAATAAGTCGCTCACAACCATTCTTTGTGAGCGACTAATTTGGACTTGATTGTAAAGTTTAAGAAATTTTAATATTAAATACGAAATATTTAGTAAATAATGATCTATATGAGATATTGGATTTTAAAACCATTATGTAAAGAATTTGTATATGTATAATAACAAAAGAAGATATATATAAAATTATTATCAATAAATAACAATATTGCCTACTAAATCTTAAATAAAAAGCAAAATTTCATAGTATAGTTAAGAAAAGGAATAACAAATCTTAAAGTGCCAAATCTTGTGAGATTTTTTTAATCTAGTGCCAAAGTTTTTAAAATTTTCAATTGAGTGACTAACTTTTTAAAATCTTAACAATTTAGTTCAAAACTTTAGTTCCATTAATAATTTGATAATTTAGCTAACATAAGCTTTTTTTTCCTATGACATATAGGTAATTTGTTGTCTATGACAAAAACTTGTCGAGGCAAGTTTTAATCTAATTATAAAACCTTTGATGTTCCACAAGTGCACAGGTCCTAAGTGTAGTAGTTGAGGTGTCAATCCCATGAGGAATTAGTGAACTAATTGAATCCTAAATTTGTCTAAGGTTGTAAAAGCATGATTTAAATGAAAATAAAGATAAACAGAGAATTAAACAATCAAGTAGGGGTTGAATGGAAATAAAATTCCGAAAGTAACAAAATTAAATCAAAATGGAGCACAACCACTTAACAAGTAAGATATCACAATAAGATAAGAACAAAGAATTATGAGAAGGGGGATTTATCTTATCATTACGTGCTAACATGATTACTTTTGAGTTAACTTGGTATCAGTCCTAGACTTTTGAAGGGTGGAATACTCTCTCTCGAGTTATAATCATTAAACCCTAAATCATAAACCCTAATTGAATTATGGAATTTGCAATCTTTCAATTAACAAAAAGCTCACATATCCAATTACATCTTAAGCCCTCTAATAGACTATTGGGTCCTCGCATGAGATCTCTCTTCATATAAATTACAAATTTGATTATTTGCATGATCTATTAAATTGTTTAGCTCTCATTATGCAATCTAATCTTTTTGCTATTAGTTCACTCTCTCGATTTGTTACCGAAGCATGCAAATACAACAAATAATCACAATGCCCAATGTATTGACATCAAAAGAAATCATATTAACATTGATTTAAAAACAAATCCCTAAAGGAGTTTAGAACATCATTAACAACATGTTCAACATTCTCAAACCCGAGTCATACATCAACATGAAGTAAATAAAAAGAGAAAGTAGGAAATAACTTGAAATGGCTAGGTTGGAGTGGTTGGACAGCTGTTGCAGATGCTCCTCTCACCTTCTCTCCTTCTTCTCTCTTCCTTGTGTTCTCTCCCTTAAAGTGGAAAATGGAGGCACGAAAAAGTAAGGTTCTTAACCCTCGCTATAGTCTTTTCTATTTATGTAAAATCTAGGTTTTACCCAGGCCCATAATCCATGATCGTAGGCCTGGATCTTCTGCCAGGCTTTCTCCAAATCTTCTCCGTTCTTCAATATCTGATCTCAAAGACTAACAAACACATCAAGGCACCATAAATATACAAACTTTAAGTTCAATAGCATGCTCTAACCCATAAAACACTTGAAACACAAATATCTAACTAAATAACACAATCTTGACTTAAACATACACTAATCATTCAATTTAACAACTAAACACAAACTAAGCTACCCGCTAGAACATTATGCAATCTACCCTATCAACATCCCCACACTTAAACTTTTGTTTGTCGTCATGCAAAGACAAAACAAGCAAAACAAAAGACACCAAAGCACAATACTTACATATATGCAATAATGGGATAATGACATTAAACTTCACGGAACAAATTTAACTACAAACATGATCTTTTAAGTTGTTCTCACTTATTAACTTGTAAAATATGTTTCTAAGTACTTCGAACTAAATATACATACTAATCAATACCTTAATGTCAAACTCATTCACTCCTATCACTTATACACACATATTGATAATTATTTGGTCAATCAAAATTGTAATTATCCTTAAACGGCTTTTCATAAGAAATCATGATATTCATAAGATTAGTATGATTTATTAAACAAAACATTATTTTTGTTAATTTTATTAGCATGAACCTAGCCTTTTGACACAAAGGCAAACATTTGTGATGAATGTCTCCTGGTTACTCAACTAGGCTGTGTTTTTATTGAATGACTTGGTTGGAATGTCATTATAGTCTTTTAACACGAAGGCAAACATTTGTGATTAATGTGCCCCTGATTACTCAGCTACATTACATTCTAAACTAGCTACTAGCTCTATTCATAACCCAATTTGTTTCAAAAAGGGCTAGTGGAATAGTTATTTGTTTAAGAATTACAAAACTTTATATTTTTTTCTTGCCTACCTCATTTCTTAAGCTAATCATCCTTATGAAAAGATACTAATGTCACTACTTATTCGATTAGCCTAAAATTATAAATGAATGTGGTAAATTCCTAAAGTGAACGAACTAACATCATATCCTAATTAACATGCATATTTAACCAAAACAACCTAGAACATTAATTTCACAAGCTAATAAATCTTCGTAACCTAAAAGACTATGTTTAAAGTTAAATCGATTCTATTAAGTCCTAGCCATTGACACATTGACACGAATCACATCATGCAAAGTTAAATAAACCTAACATATAATATGCAAAATTCACACTCAAAATAAAACATATAATGCATATAACGTAACACTCCCCACACTTAGGCAACACATTATTCTCAATGTCAGAAGGAAAAATAACATACAAGGTAGGAATCAAAATAAAATAATACAAAAGCATAAGAACAAAATAACAAAAATGGAAAGATAAGGGTTAGAGCATAAGAACCTTTCATGGCGATTGAGGTGGTGATGGCAATAGTGTTGTAGACTAAATGCGCTTGGTGCCCAATATTGTTGCCCTATCTTATAATTACTTTAAATGGAATAAGAGAGTTAGCAATCTAAACCATTCCAAATCATTAAATACTTATTTTTAGAATGTAAAACAAATTTAACTACATAACAATTTCAATATAAGTGCCAAACGTGCTAAGTTATGGTCATTAGCTTGACTTTGTATCCTTCAAAACTCAGCAGGGATCAATTATGAGTGGCTTGCTTCCACCCGTGTTGCCCAATTTCAATTTCGTAGCTTGTAAGTAAGCTACAAATTGCAAGATAATCAGAAGGACAATATTGATAAAATTAAGGAAACTAATTAAGTTCAGTAATATCCGTTTTACTAACAAACTGTCAATAAAAAAGGGAATAACAAAACTCCCTGAATCTTTTATTGAATTCATCAGTTTGTCTTGTAAGAGGGTGAGTTTTTCTTGTTCTTCCTAAGTTACCCTGTCCCCTCTTCTGCTTTCACTTGATGAATAGAGACTTTCATATCTACTTCAAACTCTATGTCTATTGTCATTTTTTCTTCTTCTTCTTGCTTTTTTAAAGATTCAACCACTTCAATTTTCCTGAATGAGGGTGGAGGAGGTATGTATGGAGGGCCCTCATTCTTTTCTTCATGATCTTTCTTATTCTCTTGGTCTTCTACAAGGTGGGCTTCAGCTTGTCTTCCCGCTGGTGCTTCTAGCTTTTTCCTAATCTTACGTATGATAACCTTGTACTACTCTCTTAGATGTACTTTAATGTTTCTTAGATAGTTTTCCACACTTATCTTGCAAAATTCACGAAAAAGTTGTCTCATTTGAAGCCCTAGGTTGTGAATAAAAGAGACATGGTCTTTTGTTACTCGCTTAAACTTCTCTTCCACTCTCTCCTAGGCCTCTTCCATGTTCATGAGCTTATCCATGATCTTATCCAATTTAGAATCCCATGAACTAGACTTATCTTGCTAAAATCCTAGTAGGTCTTGATGCCCCATGTGAATCCTTACATTAACAGAAATCTGGGTAATTCTGCCAACGTGGATTATTCGTGTTCAAATAAGGATAATGACTTCCCCGACCAAATTACGCCTTATTGAAGTCTATAAAGGTCCTTTGCTTCTTATAATGTGTTTCCTCCATCATCGTTCTGTCTATCTCTTCTTGACATTAAACTTTTGTGGATTCCTCATTGTTGCCTTGTGATATCCAAATTGAAGTGTCTTCTATTTTGCACCCAAACTTCCTTCTCTTCTCTCTTTCTTTCTCTCTTTTTTTAATTTTTTATTTCTTATGATTGGTTACCACAATTATAAGAGATGGTGATGAATTAAATTAATCCTATTAATTCTCTGGCAATGACGTAAAAAATTTATTAAGGTAAGTTTTAATCTATTTATAAAATCCTCAAAGTTCTACAAGTGCACAGGTTGTAAGCGTAGAAGTTGGGGTGTTGATCAGACGAGGAATTATAGAACTAATTGAATCCTAACTTTGTCTAAGGTTTTAAAAACGTGATTTAAATGAAAATAAAGATAAATAAACAATTAAACAATCAAGTAGGTTTAATGGAAATAAAATTTCGAAACTAACAAAAGTAAATCAAAATGGAGCACAACCACTTAACAATTGAGATATCACAGCAAGCCAAGATCAAAAAATTATTAGAAGGGGATTTATCCTATCATCACATGCTAACACGATTACTTTTAAGTTAACTCAGTATCGGTTTTAGACTTTCGAAGGGTAGATTACTTTCTCTCGAGTTATAATCATTAAACCATAAATCATAAACCCTAATTGAATTATGGAATTTTCAATCTCTTAATTAAAAAAGCCCACATATCTAATTAAATCATAAGCCCTAATAGACTATCGGGTCCTCATACTAGATATCTCTTCGTATAAATTACCAAGTTTATTATTTGCGTAATCTATTAGATTGTTTAACTCTCTTTTAGCAATCTAATTATTTTGCTATTGGTCCACTCTCTCAATTTGTTACCGAAGCATGCAAATACAACAAATAATCACAATACCAAATGTAATAACATCAAATGAAATCACATTATTATTGATTCATGAACAAATCCCTAAAAGAGTTTAGAACATCATTAACATGTTCAACATTCTCAAACCCAAGTCATACATCAAAATGAAGTAAATAAATAAAAGAAAGTGGGAAAGAACTTAAAATGGCTGGGTGGATTGGTTCGACAGCAAATATAGATGCTCCTCCCCCTTTTCTCCTTCTTCTCTCTTACTTATGTTCTCTCCCTCAAAGTGGCAAATGGAGGCATGAAAAATTAGGGTTCTTAGCCCTCTCTGTAGTCTTTTCTATTTAGGGTAAAATCTAGGTTTTACTGGGGCCCAAAAAGTTTGAAATAACCCTACAAAGTTGAGTTTTCGAAGCTAATCCTATAACATCCCTCTACCATAAGGCAAATACCTGAATACCCGAAGGACATTCAAGTACATACCCTATGATAATGGTATGTTAGAGCAAAAGCAAATCCAATTTACACATGGCATCAGCGAACATACTCAAAGGTCACTAAATTGTAAACCCATTGATTTCATTCATTCATAAATCTTACACTGTTTGCATCATACAAATATTTACAAAACCTCTTATAGGTTCTAAAAAAACTACAAAATAAATGTTACATCACTTCTGGTGTCAGCTGACAGACCTCTGAGCCATAACAAAATCTAAAGGGTGTTTTGGTCTTGTCTAAGGCACTAAGTCTCCTGTCTCGTACATGAAAAGCCACGTTGTAATTTTTAATGAATTTTGCAAGCTCAATAAGTGAACCATCATTGATGATTTCACCAGATCACAAACACACATCCATATTGCACATTTATTCATTCTAAGCACACATTTATTATTCAGATACTTACATAACATGGCACATCATATGGTCATTCATTTCAGTTTCATAATGTTATATGCATGAGACTCACATTCGTTATTATTGTTGTGACTAAGTGCCTATCATATACTTATACAAATACTAGCCCATAGGGCTCAATCAGAATAGAATCACGGAGCATAGCTCTAGGTGCAGAATCAGAAATCACGGAGCAAAGCTCTACGTGGAAGTGCTTCATACTGACAACTCAAGTCACAATGCCTTTATCTGAACATGCATTTTATGGAATGCATCACATATATATATGTCATATATCACAATCACATGTGATGCTCAAACAAAGCTCATAATCATCGGACCTAAGCCCAGCATTCAACTTTCGTTAAGAATCAAATGTCATTCAAAAATTCATGTCAAATCAAAATACTTCCAATACATGCCCAACTATTAAACTCCTCAGACTTCATGTCCGAAATTCAGAAATAATTCACAAACAATTCAGTAATATGGAAGTTTAACAAATCAAAACAAATCAATCCTAAGAAACCATTTTGGTTGACTCACAGTACGCTCCAATATGCTATTGCCTGGATGGACCGGCTGTTGGACCCTGAACTTTTCGTAGAAGATTAGAACTATTGAATGAAAAATTTTGGTGATTAATCACGTGCACGTTGACCAAGTTAAAGGCTTCTCCCGCCTACCCGCTAGTGGTATGGAGCTCCTTTATGGACTCCCATAAGTTCACGGCTGTGTAAGACCATTTTGTGGAAATACGTAGTACGTTCTGTTTGGATCCACCCAAACCATTTCGATGTGCTTATGTGCTCATGATGTGTTTGATCAAGTTTGATGCATTCATGTTTTGTGACTTATGATTTTGAATACACGACAAGCATTTTGAAAAAAACAAGTATTGTTATGATTCAATAAGATATTTTCTAAAACAAGTAAAAATGTTTTCAAGGCTTTTGCTTATTCATTTGTTATAAACTGTTACCCACGAGCTGTCAAGTTCACCCCCCTCTCTGTCCCATCCTCAGGTTATAGCTAGAAGATCAAGTGTTCAAGAGCCTAAAGGAATTGCTATATTTGATACTTTGTATTTTTGTAATTAAGCCAATGATGTGGCTTTTGATTTGTAAACAAAGTATTTCATACTCGGTTGCTTGAGTAATGCAATGATAGATTTAAGTAGTTCATTTATGAGTTGTATGTTTACATTGATGTAGAGCAAGAGTTAGATTCTGAAATCAAGCGGGATCCAACATTAGTGGTATCAAAGCAAGAAAATGAAGCGATGATAGTTATGATTTTCTGAAGAGTTGGGTTTCGGAAAGTTCGGTGCCCAATATGAGTAGTATCAGAGCCCAGTAATAGGATCTTACATGGGCAACCTTCGGATATATGTCAATCGCAAGAGCGATTGTTAAGAGTTAAGGCCAATAGAATTAGTGAGGAGAATAGTGTCTTGATAGAGTGTATGGTAAGGAAAGTTTGTGGATATTTAGTAATAAGAAATATGGCATAGTCTACTATGTTAGACATAGATTTAGTATTTGTGATTATGCTAGTGAATAAGGTGACAGAAATTTTGTTGTGAATACGTACTTGAATTGATATGGATGTGAAAAGGTTTTCACGAATTGACTGAGAAAGAGTAGAGATATAGGTAGAAATGACAAGATTTAAGGAGTACAAGTAAAGAGGAATTGAAAGGTTGAACTAGGAATTGAGCATGATTGTTTAATTGAGGTGATAACAGTTATGATTTAGCATAAGAATACGTTTGTGATATTAAATCAGAATATTATGATGATTAGGGATCAATGATTTGGAATTGATTGAGGATATGCATATGGAAGATCAAAAAGATGACAATAGAAA
>JANKOE010000007.1:28296283-28309115 GCA_026284465.1 Erythroxylum citrifolium | reverse complement strand
ATAAACCCTACAAGGTAAAACGACTAAGTTTCATGTTACATGATCCGGAGTTGGGCTCCGGTAACGGGGTCCAACAGTTAAGTTACCTAAATTGTTTAGTCTAATAATAATAGTTAACTAATACCATCATTAGTTATATCTTTTAGTGAGACAAATGAATGAATGACATTAAAAATATCACTTGACATTTAAAGGGAAGTAAATAAAATCATTAAACACTACATGAAAATTCACTCGCTCGTAACAAACAAATACTTGGAATTATTACCTACATTGAACTCTTGCAGATAGATTCATAACAAATGATCGTTATCTAATTGAAGAATGAGATTTTCTCCTAAAATCAACTAAGAAAAAGAGCTCAATTTAGGGAAAAATCTTGCTTCTTGCACTTGAATATGATAGATATTGCAACTTTGCCCTTAAATAAACATTAAGTAACATTTTCATGCACTAAAAATGGTCCATATGGCTCACTGCCAATACCAAGGGGTTCGAAGGTGATATTTTTAAAGTTTAAGGGGTGAATTGATAAAAAAATAAAATTTAAAAGGTTATGTGTTTGATAGAAGGATATTTGATCATATTTATACTTCATATTTGATACATTTTTGCTTGATATTTTATACTTTTACCGTATATTTGATACTTAATGCCTTCCAAGAGTGTATATGTATTATAATTGCCTTCATGGACTTAAAGGAGAAGAATTTGGATAAAAACACTACATAAAATGAAGATTCAATGCACAGAAGGGATGCACGACTGTGCATCTGCCTGTGTACTTCCTCAAACTATGTAGCTTTGCAATTTTCAAAGAATTTGGTGATGTATAGTCTGATGCACGATTGTGCATAAGACCATGCATCGATCAAAACCCTAGAATTTCATACAAAAGAACGTGAACGGAGACTTCAAGAGGGAGCAGATGTGAGGATGTGATTCCATATATGGAGATTGTTCTCAAGGGGAAATTGTAAGCCAGAGGAACGGGAAACATGAAGAATTTATCGACATATCCATTAAAATACAAGATTAGACCTCTACATCACAAGAATATTTGATAGAAGATAATCAGGAAGATTTAGAATTATAATTCTATTGTTTTCAATTAGTCTTTCTGTTTATGTATGATTTCGTATTCCCCAATATGTAACTAAATATTTTGTTAATAGTTAGGTTAGATGAACCTATTTTGATACCTTAACATGTGTTGACTCTTTTATTAATGCAACTGATTGATTGATTTGTTGTGATCCAATTACGTGTTAATATATGTTATAATAGACCCAAGAATATTAGATCATAATATGATTTTATATGTTGAGATTAAGAAATCCTAGGTTCAAATAGGTCTACTGTAATTGAAAAGAGTTGATTGCAACCTTAGAGATAGGATGACATAAATCTTCTAAATTAAGGTTAAACCTAATAGAGGGTTCACAAATTGGTAAAGCAATCCTACAAACTTTAACATAAGTAATTCGGTTGAAAATCTTAGGATTAGTTGTTAATAGACTCAAGGTCAGCTATTAGCATAGTATAGGAATCTGCACGGTTCAAAAAATCACTAAAACCATTGAGTAATAAAAGATCAATTTGTTAAGGGTTTAAGAAATCAAAACCTAGATACTAATTGTCTATATCGATAATTTCCTAAGTACTTCCTTAATCCTCTATTTAACTTCGTTACCTATTTTATTCTACCTGCTTAGTTTTAGTATCTTTTAATTAAAAAATGTAAAAATCAATTTGTAGGCTAGATAATAGGAAAAAGGTAATTACTAGTGATCACTGTCTTCGTGGAATCGATCTGTATTTGTCGGTACTATTTACAGCTATATTGTGCACTCGGAATTATTACAATATTGACTAACCCACGAAATAAGTAAATCAGTGATCAAAGCATCAACTTTTAGGTGGTTAAATGGCTTTTCCCCCTATTTTATTAATGTTTATTTATATAATTAATGCTTTAATATTGTCAAGTTAAAAATCAATATCATCTCCAAATAATGGCATGTATAATTTAATTAGAATTCATAAACTTGTCTGTTTAATGTTGGCATGTCTCCATGAATCTAACAGAATTAAGTATGATAGAAATAAATTATATCCTCTCAAAATTAATATCGGACTACAAACACAGTAGTGACTAACTTAATTAAATGAATGCAATATGATACTACGTGATTTTATTTTTCAATGCTCCATACCCAAAGTTAAGAATCGAACTCCTGACTTTTGGTTAAGGATGGATGAGTCCCTACCACTCAACCACACCCCTTGGGTAAAAATACATAAATTTTAATACCCAAGACATTGTATATATATTATGCTGTGGTATCGCAATATCATATGTGTCACATAATGCAAATGAGCTATGTAAGGAAAGGTAGAAGGAAGACAGAATCTATCGTTATCACGCAACAACAGACAACAGTGAAGAATATGATATTTGCAAATTGTTTAATTATTTTCCTGAGTGTTGAGTTTGTACTTCGTAGTTGTAGATAATAATACATACAGCCTATCAAGCCAAAACAAATCGAAAAGCCTCTTATCATCTCTCCCACCTCCCTAATCTCCAACAATAATTCAACTAATACACTTCTGTGTCGCTCTCTCTTTCTCATGGCTATGATTTACAAATCTCTTGATGCCATCTCCGTCTCCGATATCGAATCTCTGGGGATTCCTTCCGCAGCGGCCCAGAAGCTTCACGAAGATGTAACCGAAATCGTCGGTAATTACGGGGCTGCTACTCCGGAGACGTGGACACACATCTCGAAGCGTGTGCTCACCCCAGACCTCCCTTTCTCCCTCCATCAAATGATGTACTATGGCTGCTTCAAAGACTTCGGCCCCGATCCTCCCACCTGGTCGCCCGACCCGTAAGATATTTGTTCCCATTACATATATTCATTGCTTATTTAGAGCATGCATTGCCAGTGCCACTTGCCAAGACCAAGATTCGACTCACTAGAGTTGCTGCGAAACGTACCGTTTGGTGCCTCTCCTTTTTTTTTTTTTTGGGGTTAAGCGCTAGCTTGACTCTCTTCCCCACCACCCGCTTTTATTTTTTATAAAACGAGTATTAACTATTAAATTAAAATTGTATGTATTGATGGTATCATAATAATTATTAGAAAAAAGTATTTTTAAAATCTCTTTTATATATGGTTCAAATTGAAAACTTGTTAGCATTGATATCTAATACCAAACCATGAAATTGATTTGCAAAAAACAATAGGAGGATCTTTTCCTTTCTTATAATTCTCTAGAACAAATCGGAATTTCTACAGACCTTATGATTCTTGTTAGTATTTCATTATAAATTATTTGTACTTTATTGAGTTGGCCATGCATGAATAATTTGGTATCATGTTTACTGTTTGTATTTTTGTTAAATAATTTGTACATATCAAGTCATATAAGCATGAATAATCTGATATGTTGTTACATCTAGTTTTTTCGTAGTTCGTGATTTATACTTCTTAGGATCAACTAATTAACTCTTCTATTTGTACTTGGATGTACGACCTATTAGTTGGATAATTAAGAAAGCTATTTGTTTTCTAATCATGTGCAACACTTGAAAATAAAATGGTGTGTACATTAGTTTTTGGGTTTTCTGTATTTGTGTTATGATTGTTATGAAGATAGCTTTTCCTTTTTTTAATTTTTAATGCTGCTTGGTGCATGGTTAGGGAGAGCGCAAGGTTTACAAACATTGGCCAGCTTTTGGAGAGAAATGGCAATGAGTTTCTAGGTTCTAGATACAAAGACCCCATAGCAAACTTCTCAGATTTTCAAGAGTTCTCTGTCTTGAGCCCTGAGGTAAGACTTCTTCATGTATCCTTTCAGAACTATTGAAAAGGCAAATGTCTCAACATTTCTATCATGTCATTTTATGATTGCCTTTTTTTCCCCCCTCTTTATTTGTCAGGTCTATTGGAAAACTGTATTGGACGAATTATGCATTTCATTTTCAGTACCTCCAGAATGTATTTGGCGTGATAATCTGTCTACCCCAGGTGGCCATTGGCTGCCTGGAGCATATTTGAATCCTGCAAAGAACTGCATGAACTTGAATTCTAAGAGAACTTTGAATGATGTTGTAATAAAATGGCGTGATGAAGGAAATGATGATCAGCCTGTAAGCAGCATGACCCTCCAGGAATTGCGCACAGAGGTTTGGTATGCTACTTTTACCCTATAGCCATTTTCTTATAATTGCTTCCACTCAGCAAAATTTTCTGATGCCATAAGTTGATTCAAATTCAAGGGATGCGCACTTTTAGAAGACGTTTGTAGTCAGATATTCCCACAATCAATGGAGGGGTTTAAGTAGGTCTGCTTATTGTTTTATTATGAATATGTTTTATTATGTTGATATTCCATTCCTAGCCATCATCTTATGTTAAAGCTTATGGAGTAAAGATGACATAATACATAATAGGAAAGAGATAAAAACATTGCATTTCTTAGATCTTGTTTTAGTTTGAATTACAACTTAGTGGATGTGAGTTGTACTAAGAAATTTTCTTTTTATTACAACTTGAAACCAGTGGCTAAGGAGAATCAAACTGTTGCCATCAATTCCTAGGAGCTCAGTTCAGTAATACTGGGCCATTAGCTTAGATGGCTTGCTACTGACATTTTGTTTAGCGCAACACTTGATTGTGATTGGATACAACTCACTGAAATATGTTCTATTAAATCGTTTGCTAAAAGGCCATAATTTCTAAACAATTATTTGAAGGGTGACCACAGTTTAGATTTTAAACTGTGTGATGCAATTAATTTTGAGAACTTCTGGGTTTGTATCAAGTATCTATTAATTTGTTTTGAATGTTTGTTTACTTGTATTTGCTTTTTTTAGCAGTTGACATCTATAAATTAATATTCTTCTGCACTATATCCTTGTAGGTTGGTTGCACACGCACTAAATGAACTATGTTTGGATAGAGGATCGTCAATTGCAGTTGACATGCCAATGACTGTCAAGTCTGTAGTTATCTACCTTGCTATTGTTCTGGCAGGATATGTTGTTGTATCTATTGCTGATAGTTTTGCTTCAGCTGAAATATCAACAAGGCTTACAATTTCAAAGGCAAAGGCTATATTTACACAGGTTATATTTATTTCTCATGTAGATTCATTATGTACTCAAACCATGGCTTGGAGTTCTTTTTACTATCTTCACTATAAGTTTAGAAAGAGAAATGAATAAGTCTCAGTTATTAGTGAGCACTACCTTAAGGTGGTCACGTAGATGTAAATGGAGGCTTTCTTTTTGAAATCTTTGTTACATTTTAATAAAGAGCATCTTGGATCCAACCTTTAAGGTGATTTTTCTGATTGACTTTTTATCAATAAGATGTATTGAGAAAATGTTCATTACTGAGGCATCTTATATTGACTCTTCTTGTCCAGGATCTTATATTTCGTGGTGATAAAAGTATTCCCTTGTATAGGTGAAATTCTCACTTACTTGGCTGCTCTATTTATCAACCCTCCTCATTCTTGAACCTAAGTTTGTGCTAATTTATCTCACAATGTACTCTTAAATCCTACAGTAGAGTTGTGGATGCTGTGGCACCTAAGGCAATTGTTGTTCCAGGAAAAGGTTCTAGCCTGAGCATTAAGTTGCGTGATGGTGACATTTCTTGGCATGATTTTGTAGACAGAGTAAAGAATTTAAGGTATAGATTTTATCTTAAAGGATCAACCTGATTCGTGATCCTGTCTTATATGTATTCCTTTTGTTCAACCATTCTTAACTTTGAATAAAATTTGAAGAACATTTATGTGTTCTTGATCTTCAGTATATATATGTAGCTATTCAGTTTGTGTGGATTGCATTTCACTTTAACTATTATGACAGTCTCTTGACATGTGTAATGAGCTGATTGTGATGTAGTATAGGGGATAAAGGGGTTCTTTTGTTATCCCCTGTTGTTTTATATTAATCATAGTCTATGATAACAACTTCATAATGCACTTTCTTGGGGCAGTCGTTCAGGAAATTGCATGTGAGTTTGATGAATGAACTCTTTGGTTCGAAGTTAGTCTTTCTGAAGCCTTCACAATGCTAATGTTTTTTGGAAACTGCAATGCTAATTTGTTTTTGGAAAGTACAATGCTAATTTTCTTGCCGTTGAAAACTTGCAGAGGAAATGAATTTGCTGCTGTAGAGCAACCAGTGGAAGGATTTACAAACATCCTTTTCTCGTCTGGAACTACAGGTAGCTTAAGGATTGAGAATTATGCTCATGAGGTTTCTTGATTTCAGTACATCTTGGACTAAGCTTAAGACATTTAATTATTAGTCATGAGGTTTCTTGATTTCAGTACATCTGACTAAATTCAAAATAACTTTAGAAATTCTGCTAAGAAAAACTTCTTTTCCTTTTTCATTTTTGGCTTAACTGTGTAACTTTTAATTTCTCTTTAAACTAAAAAGGATATTATTTCAAAATTCAGATATCAAATTCAATCTGCACTGTTGTGGAGCTCTGAATGAAGTTATGGCTCCTGATATTAGTAAAAACATCCAGATCTGTAAGATTAGGTTTGTGACTCCTGATATTTTACCCACTCGGAATATATTGAAAGGATTAAAAGCTAAGTAAACTATTGAGCATGAGTACCTTAACTCAATAATCAGAGAGAATGATGTATGTTGTCAGGTCTAACTGAAAATATTTTCTGGTGTAGGGGAGCCAAAAGCAATTCCTTGGACCAACATTACTCCTTTCAAGGCTGCTGCAGATGCATGGTGTCACATGGACATTAGAAAAGGTGATGTTGTTGCTTGGCCTACTAACCTTGGTTGGATGATGGGTCCTTGGTTAGTATATGCTGCATTGTTGAATGGGGCTTCAATTGCGTTATATAATGGATCCCCCCTTGGACATGGCTTTGCCAAATTTGTTCAGGTCCTTGTTCTACTCTCATTTCTGACGTTTAATATTATTTGTGCATGTTATTTTTCATTGTATGGCTAGTTTGACCATGTGAAACATAGAAACTTTTATCTCTCATTTCCATTAGTTCCAATTATCTTAACCTATTAATCTTGTACCTGTACCGGTTGTCACAAGGGAAAAGTTTGTGGATGTGCTCTTAGAAAACAACTGTTAACGTCATCTTAGGCATATGATTAAGGATCCAATATCTTTTTATTGTACTTCAGTTAAGCTTCCAACAATTGTATGGTTTATGGGCCCATGAACTTAGGTTATCAATTCTGCAGCCACTTTTTGGTTTTTCCCATTTTCTCTCTATTGAACTTGTTTTGCCATCCTTTGCTTTGAGCATAACATTCCATGGCTGTATTGTTTATTTTTATCTTTAAAATGTATTGCTTTGACAAGATGCCTTGCAAATTAGATTTGCCTCTTGTGAAATTTTCTTTTTGGGCAAGCACAATAGCCAAGGAAACTGCGTGTACACAAATGGTAGGCTATGTTATAAATTTCTCGAATCTGTCAAATAAATTTCTGAAGAAAAGTTTAAAAATAGCTTTTAACAAATATAATGTTCAAGTAAAGGATAGGTGGTAGACTTGGGATGCTAAGTTGAAAATCTTGCAGAAGCTATTATGCATCATTGCTATGTCTTGTCAATTTGTTTTTCTCAAATCTTTGATTAGATATGGATTAGTATTGAGGAAAGGAATTTGAAGATTGTTGAGTGCATGAGCAACTTTCATTAAGGCATGACCTTAAACCATAGTTTCCCAAAATTGGGCAAGTCTGGAACTTCATGTATGATCCTTCTACAATTTGCTCAGGATGCAAAGGTAACAATGCTTGGTGTGATCCCCAGTATTGTCCGCTCATGGAAAAGTGCAAACTCCACATGCGGCTGTGATTGGTCTACTATTCGGTAAGTGTAAGTTATTGTTGCTACTCATGCCATTTTTTTTAATTGACAGTAAAAAACACCATATAAGTCTGACTAGTCCTATTCTCTTCTTTATTTGGTTTAAGCTTTTTTTAAAACTTTGTATCAACTGGGGATGCGTTTTGTTTTTCTTGCTTCCTGTAGTTGTTTTGGCTCCACTGGTGAAGCATCAAGCGTAGATGAATACTTATGGTTAATGGGAAGGGCTCACTACAAACCTGTGATTGAATATTGTGGAGGTACAGAAATTGGTGGTGGATTTGTTACAGGGTCCTTCTTGCAGCCTCAATCAGTTGCTGCCTTTAGTACTCCTGCAATGGGTTGCAGCTTGTTTATACTTGGTGGTGACGGTCATCCAATTGTAAGCACAGAAATTCTTTAGACTGGATCTGAACCATCCAAAAACAAGTATTAAATACAACTGATGTTGGTTGTATAAATTTGGTGTATAGCCATATCACTTTTTCTGTAGCAACTTAAACCTTCGTAGAATTTCCAAATGTTATCATGGTTAAGCACGGTCACACTTTTGTGGTAAAAATCACACTGGTTATACGTGTTTGGGTTTTGATATATCTTGACTTGATATTTTAAAAATATCTTCTTAGCTACCAGAAAGGCTATTTGATTTCTGAGTTCAAAATGTGGAACGCCTGTAAAAGTTTGCATTGGCATTTAGTCAATTTCTATGTGAGGACTAAAATAATCTACCTGTGTGCTAGTGATTATAGTAAAAAATGGTTAAAACTTTTTATAACTCGTGTCTTCACAGCATGATTCATCATGATGGAGTTTCTCAACCAATTTCACTATGTTTTCTTGCTGCAACTTGATGAATTTCTCAGTTTACTATTTTATTGACTTGGTTTCTACCTCCTAATGCAGCCACAAAATGCACCAGGAATGGGTGAACTAGCACTTGGTCCTGTCATGTTTGGATCTTCAAATACACTACTGAATGCTGACCATTTTGATGTGTACTTTAAGGGAATGCCTCTTTGTAATGGGAAGGTGAGTGTTTTGAAATGGCCTTATCCAAGGTTAGTGTTCACCAACTTTAGCTTAGTCCTTGTGATTTCAATCCATGTAGGTTCTCAGAAGACATGGGGACTTTTTTGAGCATACTTCTAGAGGATACTATCATGCACATGGTCGTTCAGATGACACTATGAATCTTGGTGGTATCAAGGTAGAGATTGTCTTCATGGATGAAACTCTTTACAAAGGTCTGGCATAAACAGTCAGATAAACCAAAACCCTGTAGAGTGACTTTCCCAGGAATGGATACTTTTCGGAGATCTAATATAAGCCAGGCTCTAGTTTGCAGAAGCAATTGGTTAACTAGTTAAATTCCTTATTTTCCTGTCTTGGAATGTGCTAGTTTCATCCCTCTATGATGTGTGCCTCAAGGAAAAGACAATTACAAATAAAACTCGACATGCAAAGGTCTGTTACTTTTTGTCATCATGTTTAGATGTTGAAGATGTTTAAAGTTGCATGGCACGAGTCAAATATTGGATGTTACGATACTCTTAACAAAAAAAGATGTGGATAAAAAACTTACTAAATGTACTTTGTAGATTTGCTAGGGTGATTATTAGCATTTAAAGCTTGGGTGCTAGTTATATAAAGCTCCTCTAATCAAATAATGTATGTTGACCCTTAATTCTTTCACGTAATTTGAAATCTAACATACATTGCTAACTTGTTTTGAAGAAAATATATGGCAATTTGTGTGTATTTTGTTCTTATATGTTGTACTTTGTGCTTATGATACAACACAAAACTTAAAAAGAGTTCAATTCATTATTGACCATCTCAAATGCAAGAATTCTGGCGTCCTTGTTAGTCGGAAAGTATTTATAGCTAGATGTGTCTGTTATGGTTGACAGGTGAGTTCCATTGAGATAGAGCGCATCTGTAATGCAGTTCATAGTAGTATCCTGGAGACAGCAGCAGTCGGGGTGCCACCTCCTCAGGGTGGTCCTGAGCAATTGGTCATTGCTGTTGTGTTCAACGATTCTCATGGATCAACTTTAGACTTGGATCAGCTGAGGAAGTTTTTCAACTCAGCATTGCAGAAGACGTTGAATCCTTTATTCAGGGTATCCATTGAAATTACATACTGCACATGGCTGTCTTTCCATTAAAAATCCCAGACACTTGGAATCAACATCTTTTGACAATTTTTAAAAATGCAGGTTTCTCAGGTTGTGCCTCTTCCTTCTCTTCCAAGGACGGCAACAAACAAGGTAATGAGAAGGGTGTTGAGGCAGCAATTTGCGCAGCAAGAGAGTGCTAAACTTTAGTACGTTCTTGCCTCAATCCCTTCAAGTTTCTCATTTGTTTCAAGGATCTTCTGTCCCATCAAAGAGAAGGTGATTCTTGGGGACAACTTTTATTAATATTGTGGATTCCTTCTTGTCCTCTACACGTGGATTTCTCCTCCCCACCAATAATATGATTTGTTCATGGGGACAAATTACTCGATTGAAAATACATGTTAACATCTTTGAATAAAGTGTCCATGAGGTGGAAGCCGCAAACTATATTTCTCTTTATGTGAGCCTCTTGATGGAATGCATACAACTGCGGGTTTATACTCTTCCTGAGGTTCAGGTTCAATATTTCAATATCTCTAGCGTCCTTGATCAAATCACTCGTCTCCAATATGTCTTCTCAAAGTAGAAGGGGAAAAGGAAGGAGCGCCAGAAAATTGTGTACATGTTGCATTTAGAATAAAGCTATTGATAAGCTATAGACAATAACACTTATCAATAGCTTTGGCTTAGTTTGGTAAACAGCTTATATGCTGTTTTTTAGCTTATTGACTCATTTTTAGAGGTTTGATTATATTAAAAAGCTATTTTGGTGTTTGGTTAGGAGTTGGTTGGATTAGCTGATTCAACCCAATCAGTAAAAAGCTCCACGTAGAAGCATTTTGAAGCAAATAGCTGTTTGCGATGACCATAAGACCCATAGTAGTCACGGATGACTACTGGGAGGACTAACCACACTGCTAGATTGCACTTGTGTTGGTTTTTTCTATTTTTATTTTACTTATTACTATAATAACAATTAAATTAAAATTTAATTTTAATTATGCTATTTAATTTTATAAAAATAAAAACAAAAAAAAACAAAAAATTAATTTAATTTAATTTTTAAAATAAAAAATTTAAGATAAAAATTTAAATCTTAAAAATTGATTAATTTATTAAAATTATTTAATTAATTTATAAATTATAGCATGCAGCCATTCATCATCCAACAATTAATAATAATAATTAATTTGTAAAATTTGTTTTCCATGTCTTAATTAATTTAAAAAATTTAACTTTTGTTATTTATTTTAATAATTCAAAAAATTATAAATCATAAACAAAAATATATTAAATTTTGATTAGATTTAAAATTTTATTTAACTCTAATTTATTAATTTATTAAATAATTTATTATTCTTTAGTAAGAATATCCAACAAAATTCTAAGATATATAATATTCATACTCTTATAATTTTTTTAAAGTCATATTTTCATAAGTCATCTTACGTATAAAAAGTTAATATTAAACAATTAATTTTATCAAACATCTCTAACAAATAACTAATGCAATCTGTTAATTAAATCAATTAATATAATCAACTATCAATTAACAGGTAAAGTAATCAATTGGTTGTGACATAGGCTTATGAATACATTACTTTTGGTGTACATGTTGCATTTAGAATAAAGCTATTGATAAGCTATAGACGCTTATCGGTACTTTATGTGGACTATTGATAAGCTATTGGCTTTGCTCAACCATGAAGTAACTTGTATTATGTCATGAAAGTAAGGGTAAACCTATTCTAAATTAACGAATGAACATCATTCTCAAATTCCAAATACAGTTTATGTAAAACTTCTTGTGTACAAACTTTTAGCTAATAATTATAAAAAGTTAAAGTTAAAATTACGAGCTTTCTTTGTAAGTTAAGTAATTTTAAACAGATTTTTAATTTTTTTAATTTTATTATATTTTTTAAATTTTTATTAAAAATTCTTCTTTATTTTCATAAAAATTAATAACAAAATATATGCAATGTGAATAACACACATAAATAAATTAAATGTTACTAACTAATGACTCAAATCAATTCTTAAATTCAGTTTGAACTTGATTTATACTAATAATTTATTATAATTATGTTAAATTATTGATTTGAGTAAAATCTAATTGATTTTAGTTAGGTTTAAGAATTGAGTTAAATCATCTTATCAACATGATGTGGTTGCATATTTCATCGCTATTTTTTAATAAAATGTAAGAAATAATTAGAAATCAGAAAAAATAAAAAAAAATTAATTTTAGAAAATTTTTAATTACTTAAATTACATGAAAAATTTTCTTTATTTTACCTAAAAATATAAAATATCAAAAGATGTGCATAAAAATTCAAGTTAAATTGGACATGAAATAAATAATAAATATTATGCATATGCTAAATAATAACTTAAGCTATAATCAGTGTCATTAATTATAAGTAAAATATTTAATATATCCTATTTTTTATTATAAAATGTAAGCACCATAAATCAAATAAGAAACAAGATCAGGGACTTATTTGCAAACTTCTCATCCTCTACTAAATGAACAAAATTTAGAAAGCCGTCCTCTCCTTGTCCCTGCTTCGTTTTCTATCAGCCGCCGTAGCTGACAGTACGGTATAAGGATTGATTGGTTGGGGCAGACATCGTAAAATCATCTTCCCATCAGCAATTAGCGATTTGCTCACGAAAGTGGAAGTCGGTGATTATTGAGTCAATGTAATGTCTTCCCTCCTCCTCTCCAGTCCTGCCACTTCCTCCTCTCTTGCCCTCACCCATAAACTGTAAGCACTATCTTTCTCTCTGTCTTTCTGATTTGGGTTTTGCCC
>JANKOE010000007.1:28285604-28296193 GCA_026284465.1 Erythroxylum citrifolium | reverse complement strand
TGACTTCTGTTACTTCTTCATTTACTGTGACTAATTTTGGGGTTTTTGTGGCGTAGCGATAAGTCTCTGTTAAATGCGCAAAAGGAGGTAACTTTTTCCATCCCGATTCCGAGCAGATACAAAAGACGAAACCTTTGTACTGTGAAATGTGCAACTGCGCCTTATGAAGGTATTACTTTCTTTATTCCTATGTTTGGCGTTTTTATTTTTCTTTTTTTTTTAATTACGATAACGATGTGATTATTTAAGCAATTCATTTGAAATATCAAGGTCCGTTTTCTTATAGGTGGGGGGTTCAAATCCAGAATTTTATCATTTTAAACAAATTAGTTTGCTCTCCTTCTAAGATGTGCCCATTTAGTTGTCTGGTTCAGATTAAGGAACGATTTAAAGAGAAGGTCTGAAATTGCTCCCGTATATTGGTAATATCTTGTGCTTACATGGATTAAGAGAAGTTTGCTTTCTGTTTTGTTATCGGGAAGGGTGGGGTTTTATGGTAATAGTCGAAGGATTGTGATAATTGATAAAAGTTGGTATTGCATGGAGAGAGGGCCTTATTTAAGGGGAAAAGGAGAACTATCCTCCATAGAACCTTTTGGTGTATAGGCATTTTGTATTTGATGGTAATTGAAGATATTCAAAGACAAACTCAAGCTGTCATCACAAAAGATATGTGATTATTAGTTTTGCTTTTGACTAGAATTTTTTAATAATATGTATATTCTGGAACTCTCATGTAGCGAGCATACTTGCTCAGGTGCATGGGCAATTTTGTGAAGAAACAAGACTAAAGTGGTGTATATAATATGGTAAATGCATGGAACTTCAGATAAATAGACTAGGCGTTCGGTGTGAGCTGTGCACTGTTGTCGATATTTTCCTTGCTCTAGATTACTTGAAGTTGAGACTTCTCGTTTGACATTCTTGCCATTGCCATTTATCTTTAGAAGGCCAATGCTTCTATGTTTAGGAAGTTTTCCATTACTCTTTACTGCTGACAGTCACACCATTACCCTTGTTGGCATACTATACTGGCAAATTGTGACGTCTTGATTATGTTGCTTTTATTACTAAGTATTTCATGGATTGCAATTCCACAAGTAATGTCAATGTACATTAATGCAATAAGCCATATGCACAGCTAGAGGATTTGTTTGCAAGCATTGAGGGCAATTTCACTCTGAATGTATGCCGTATTGCAATATATTATTGATCAATAAACTCTTTCTCCCTAAATTTTGTTTTCCAATTGCATCACTGAAAGAAATATCAGAAAGTTGCGGGTTGACGCCTCAAACTTGATTGGACAAGGAAGCTTTAGTTGTTGGTTCATTTCTAATTTACATATTTTTTCTAACGTTATGTGCTGTTAAAATGTGTTTTATCTGTCATTAATTCCTATTGTTCATCACCTCTTCCAATTTTATGATAATTGTGTTAAATTTAGCATCTTGTTTCGTTTCCTTTTTCTGTAGGTAATGTCCCAAAATTTCCCCGAATTAATGTTTGGGATCCTTATAAGCGTCTTGGGGTTAGTCCTTATGCTTCAGAGGAAGAAATTTGGGGGGCACGCAATTTTCTCGTGCAACAGTATGCTGGTAATGAGAGAAGTGAAGAATCAATAGAAGCTGCCTTTGAGAAATTGCTAATGACTAGTTTTAGGGAAAGAAAGAAAGCAAAAATTAATTTGAAAACCAGGTTAAAGAAAAAGGTGGAGGAATCTCCACCTTGGTTTAAGAATTTACTCAATTTTGTGGAACTTCCTCCAGTTGAAATTATCTTCAGAAGGTTGTTTCTCTTTGCATTCATGGGTGGCTGGAGTATCATGAATTCTGCTGAAGGTGGACCTGCTTTTCAGGTTTGTTTTGTAGATTCGATCTTAATAATTATACCACCTTTTTCCCCTTTTACTTCACTGTTCAGTATGTTAGCGGGAAGCACGCTGGCCATTGTTATCCTGAAAACTTAGAATTCTGGCCTTGCATCTGGTAGATATCCACAAATCTTGAAGTTTATATTATAGCACATTATACAGTAGCTGTCACTTGGTTTAGGGATCTAAAGAATGAAGATAATGAAATGTGAGATTATAGATCTTATGATGTGACTGAGATGGCTTCTCTTTTTTTTGCTTTTTTCCGTCTTATTCAGTTGCTGTAGCTCTTTAATACACACCCTGCACTTGGGTTTTCCATCCAGTAACTGTGATGAAATTCAAGCCTGATTCTGAATAGCAATATGCTACATGACCTTGAATGTTGAGTGATAAGTCTGATGCGAAGATTTCAAAGAATTAAGGTCCAGGCACTTGATTATGGCCAATTTGCTATTGTTTCTAATTTGTGAATATAAATAGTAGTCTTGCTCAGTTTTTTTCCTGCATTTTTTTAATGCCTTTTGTTGCAAACCAATGATGTAATCGTGAGCCTTACTTGGACAAGTATATATTATGTCCTCGTCATAATGTTTGGTATTTAATGTTGGTTCTTTAATGACTGGCTGTAGAATCTTTGATATGTATACATGTGAGTAGCAATACAACTTGTTCAACATTTTTTCTTTAAAGAAATCACCTTGGCAACACAACACAGATAAGAATGTTGTATTTTCGTTACACTAGAGCAAGAGATTTAATCCAGCTGCTTTCTTTTGGCATTTCTTATCGGTAAATTGACTGATAGAAGTTGAATGCCATTTCATTTTGCCATAAAACTTAGCCAGAGTGACTTAAAGTTGTAGGTATGGATTCTTAACTAGAGTTATAAGAGTTTTGATCAAAGTGAAATCCACCATGCATAATTCATCTGGAGTGGCCATGTTCCTTATCTGGTTTCTATAATATAATCAGATGACATTGTGGTTAATTGTTTCAGAAATCTAATTGAAAGCTGAGTGGTTGTAATGGGAAGAGTTAATGAAATTTCATATGACAGTAAAATTCTTGATAAGTTGGCACCAGTTTCTGTTGAAGGCATGAGGAGCAAGGGTGGTTTTGAGAGCAATAGCAGTTTTCATACCTTATTTGTGTCTTTCAAAACCAATAAATCGGTTTTTCTTGTACATAGTTGACATTTTTATAAACTGTTCTCAACAGTTGGTTTAGATATTATTTTGTTATGGTTAATGTTTGAAAATGGATGTGGTGGTGACGAAGTATAGAAAAATCTACATTAGAAGAAGTGCAAGAGGCTAAAATGACAGTGGATGATTCCATCAAGGGCATTATTAGATCTTTCTGATTATTTCGTTAAAATAGAGCAGGTGTAGATCGCAGAAGCTTATTGTGTTGTAAATATTGCTTATCCTGTTGTAAGTATTCATATGTGTCTCGGTATGGGAGATGGAATGTCTCTCGAATCTCTTCAATATGAACCCTGTCAATTGCCTATTTCTAATAAAAGTGTGCTACAAATAATAAGCTAATTTAGGGAAGCTTCTTCTAATGCTGTTTGGATTGTAACATTTGGTTGTTTATAAATGCTTTTGTTTGTAGACATACATTGTATTTGCTTCTGTTATAGAAGTTCAAAGTAGAGGCTGGTCTTTCAGAAGTAGTGGTGCAACGGAGTGTTTTGAGGACTGCGCTTTGAGTTGTTTGCTACTTAGTTTAAGTAGACAACTGTAATTTGTTAATTAAGCTGTGTGATATTAGTAGCATTGGGAGGGCTTTCTGTTCATTCAATTGCCACCCTTTTCTTTCGCAAGAATAATGCCTGTAATTAGCGTGCAATGTTGGCTCATTTTTCTTGTGCCCCATAATAGTTGTTATTAGATTATCCACATGGATAACTGAGGTCTTTGCATTCAGCTGTAGCCATTGCAAGACCCTGTTGTTATCCATATAACAAGTCATGTTCTGTTGTACAGGTGGCAGTATCTTTGGCAGCCTGTATTTACTTTCTGAACGAGAAGACCAAAAGCTTGGGCAGAGCTTTCATTATTGGGTAAGTTTGATTTGCCATTTTTCTAAGTGTTCGAGTCGTCTGTGTTATTTCTGTATACCCTATCAACAAAATGGGAGGGTTTCATACTAGATTCTTATCTGCTTTGCAGCCTTGGAGCTCTGGCAACTGGATGGATTTGTGGCTCTGTCGTCGTTCCCATGATTCCAACAGTGATAATACCCCCAACATGGACACTGGAGCTCATGACATCATTGGTAGCATATCTTTTTATGTTTCTTGGATGTACTTTTCTCAAGTAAAACCAGTTGGATTCTTCATTGAGTTCATCACACTTTTGGCAAAACTGAAGTCCTTAACCATTGTTATTCTTTTTCCTATCTATTATACCTTTTGCTTCTTTTAGGTGTCCCGTCCACATTAAAAATTGCTCCGGTGCAATGCAGTTGTTTCTTGGGCTGGCGAAAGTTTTTTCAGGATCAAATTTTCTGTTCTCGATTCCTAGTACCATCCCGTACTCTCTTCATCCCATTTATCCCATCCATCTATTAACATTTAATGAATGGATGAGATGAATCAAGCCCAGGTGGCATTGGGAATTGAGAATAACCACCCTTGCCCAGCTTCCTAGGACAATGCTAGTTGATTGGATGGTGCTTGAAATAAATCAAGCATGAGATATTTGAAGTTATAACTAAATGATGTCGTGTGTTCGAACCGTCCTCATATATGCAACTGTTTAAAATTTGAAGTCAGAGCTTTGTCTCCCGTAAGGAATTTACCCGACTCGAGCGAAAATTAGTCTGAAAGTGGATGGTTTAAAAGTGTCTTCCTATAGTTGGGACTTTTCAAGGACACGAAAAAAAACTAAATGAAAATTTAAAATAAAGGTATTTATTTATTTTACAGAATTTGAAAATAAAAATGAAAACTAAAATCAAAAGTTGAATTAAACGTACTGCCCTCAAATAGTACGTGAAAATCATTGTCTTGACAGCAATTAATGTAAAATGAGCCCTCAAACATAGTTTTAGTTTCGGGTTTAAAGCTTGCGGGCTTGATGAGTTAGCATCGTTTATTCCTCATGGCACAGCGGCCAATGGTATAGACGACGACGGCAATAAGAGTGGCGGAAACGTTGAGTATGGCTAAAGCCCTCCACAGCTTCTTGATGTTCCCCACAAAACCATCTTTACATGACTCGCAGTTGTAGCATAGTTTTTCCAGCTGATTGCTCCATTTTGAGCAGTCACTATCTTTCTTTAAAAAGCTCGAGTTTGGTGGCACCCACACTGTTGCATTCTTCAACTGGAATCCACATGAACTTGGTGGCTTGCAACATCCTAACTGGGATAGATACATGATCAATGCTTGTGTTTAGCAAGTAGGAAGATTTATAAATAGCCAACCGAGACTTGGTAACAAAAAAGAGCAATGTAATTATAAGAGTTAATAAATATTCACCTGAATAGAAGACAAATCAAGCTTGTAGATATCACCATCCTTACAAACCTTTGAGTAAGCCAAGCAACTCTTGATATCATTCCATATCTTGCCGCTGGTTACATGATTCCTCAACCAAACCTCAAAGTAATTCGTGATCTTTGTCTTATCAATCACCTTACCAACTTTATCATTGGTGACAAAGATGGTAAAGATTGTGAAAACTATAAGCGCAAGAATCAAAAGGAACACCACAGTCACGTACAAGATCAAAAAGAAGTTAACCCTACAAAGTGAACCAATCAGCCCTAGAAGTGATAGCATAAACAAGGCTGCACCAGCGATCATTAACTGGTTCTGTACAGTTTTCCCACACGCTATGTTGCCTCCAAGGAAGGAATAAAACCCCAAGCCAAGTGCTGCGAGGCCTAGGACTAGAGTTACGCAGTTGAAGACTGCCAAGAGTGTGTTCGTCGCACGAACCATGTCGTTTGTTGTGTTAATTATTCGTCAAGTCGGTTGTTACGTTGGTGGGCAGAAGCTCTGGAGGATGTCTTTGCTTTTGTTGCAGTTTGCTCTAATCTCAACTTCTCTTCACGTGGATTGCCAACTCTTATCAAATAAAATTATATTTTAAATTTTAAATTACCCTTCATATTATCATTATCTCATGCATAACTTATCTTTACACAGTTTCAAAAAGAAACCAAGTCAAAAGAGGACTTGATGTCTGCTAATTTTATTTTTTTATCATAAAAACCTATAACGTTCTAATTATTTAATTCAGTTTTTAACTTTTTGATTAATAATTTTTGTTGTTAAAAACTAATCAACTTATTAATTAACAAGTCAATTTTTTAAAATTAATAAGTTCTTATAATCTAATATAAACCAATTAATTTTCATTTAAAAATTTCTTTTTTAATTAAACTTTAAATTCTTTTATGGGTAAAATTAACATTGAATCATATTTTAAATTCTTTAATTTTATTTAATCTTTAGCCGATTTTATAATGGTCTAATACCGGCTAAACCTTTTAAACATTAAACCTCTTATTTTACCCGTTTAACATTCGATTCGGTTTTAAAACATTGATAAAAACCATAAAAATTGTGTTCAACAACAATCTCTGTAGTAAGTAGTAACATCTAAAGTCAAATTTTTACTTAGTTAAGATCAATTAGACATTGGGAAGTTAGCAATCAATGAAATGTTGGCTAGTATAAAAAGTGAAAGACACTAATTTATTTTGTATCTTGTAATTTTATTTCCTCAAACTCCTGTAATTTACACATTGGGAGACTTCACCCCATCTTCATCTTCATCTTCACCAAAGCAAAAGGACTAGTCGTTCCAATGTGACAGCTTTGAACATGTTTTAGTTAGAACACAAAAGGGTTTGATGTTGAAGCCTAGCTAACAACATACCTAAGTAAAGAAAAGAATCCGCTCAAGATAATTATCCAGCATGGGATGCATTTGGCAATATAACAGTTATAACATTAGAATGGAGATATGGAAGATGATGTTAATTAGGTATGTACTGGCTTTTGTAATAGTACTTGTGAGCGTTGTACTTAATGTTTCTCCTAGTGCAGCAACTAATGGAGTAAACGATAATGACGAAAGCTGTAATGCAAGCATTGGCAATGGCCAAAGCTCTCCACTCTTTCCTGATGTTGTCCAAAATCCCAGCCTTGCATGAATTGCAGTCGTAGCATAAAATGTTCTGCTCATTTTTCCAGGTGGTGCAATCTGGGTCTGTTACTGCTGGACCTGTTGGGGGCATCAACCAAAACGTTGCGTTCTTGTATTCCATTCCGCAGTACGTTGGTGGCTTGCAGCAACCAGACTGAAATTACATACGAAAATATAGCAATTTTGGAATATGTTGTTTTGCTGGATTTAACCTATATGTCTAAATATAATTCTGAGAAAATGAAACTATCAGATTAAATTTGTAGGAAGAAACAATCCATTGAACAAAAAAAAATTAAGGAGTTGCTCAGATAGGAAATGAATGTATAAAAACCACAGTTTCACAATGCATTGCAGAATTTAGGAAAAGTTGATGGGTTATATTCATGGCAGATGATTGATTCTTGTCAGCTAACGTTATTCTAGATAAATGCAGGGCACCATTGATAATGATATGCAGAAGACAACAAGGTCAATCATCATGGTAATAATATAAGTCGTAAGTATCTTAATGGACGATAGATCTCGCAGGAAAATAACAAAATGACAGAGAAAATGGCAAACCTGTAGAGAAGACAATTTCTTCTGATAAAACTGGGCAACATCTTGATCAAAACCCTCTCCAAGACTTTTGCAGACCTCGGCATTAATCAAACAACTCCTAATCTCAAACCAATGCTTCCCATAAACGAAATGGGTTTGCAGCCAATCGGAATAATCCCCGAGCCTGTGCTCTTTATAACCTATCCCAGCCAACGTCTTACCGGCACCCTCATGGGTAACCACGAAAGCAAAAACCATGAACGCTATTAGACCAAGAACAAAAATGAACATCACAAGAGAATAAAACCACAACACCAGCGTAACCTTACAACACGCCCCTAGGAACCCTACCAAAGCTACCACAAAGAGAAACACACCCATTATCAATAAAGGGTTTTTAAGGGCATTTTGGCAGTCAGAGTTTCCAAGAAGATGGAGAAACAACGAATAACATATGGCAATGAACCCTAAGATCATTAATATTGCGTTCAGAATATGAAAAAGACAAGTGCTTATGCGGAACATGACTTGTTAAAGGATGAATACAAATGGGAATTAGCGAAAGAAAAAAGTTGCATGTTTATATGGAAAGGCTATTTATGTAAGGAAGATGGTATGTATAAATCGATCTTGCACATCATCCACACAAAAAGAAAGAAGAAAACATGTTTTTGTCAAATATATTCATGTTTATAAATAATTGAATAACAAAAACAAATATGCCAATTTATCTATATATAAAAAAAAGATAACCACTTATTGGTAAATAAAAACCTTGCATTTCCCTTTTTACATTTATCATGTTGTTGAACTTGAATGTTGAAATTGAGGTTCCCCATCTTAAATCTACAACCCTAGTTTGTAAAGATCTTTATATATATATATATACACCTTGTTGTTATTATTTGTTATCAGCTATGTTTTATTCTTATCCACCAAGCAAGCACTTAAGTATAGTATCAAGCAACCATTTTCATGTAATTTGTGGTATTAAGCAACCATTTTCATGCTATTTGTGATATCAAACAATTATTTCCTGTTTAAAGTATTCTCGTTTGAGTAAGGTACATTTAAGTTTCTTTAGAGATGCACATGAGTGTTTGAAATGATAATGTTGTTATGAGAAATAGGTAGCACAGTTTTAAAAATTTTTATTGTAAAATATAAAATAGAATATTGTGACTTTGCTTGATTTTTATTAAGAGTGAAAGTTGGTGTAGTGAGAAGAGAAGAAGAGCTTGAAAACAAAACAAGGAAGAAGATCTAGTTTGTCTATTTCAGCGCTGAATTCCATTTTAACACTTGCCTATTTGGTGTGCAGTATATTTTCCAACCATTTAACATACGATGGTATTAATTATATTATCCAGTAGTATATTTTGTATAATATAGTAGTATTTTTTTAATAATATTATGGTATTGGTAGTATAATGTAGATGTGTCTTGGAGATGAGTAATGAACTAAAGAGCAAGAAGAGTAGTTTAGATGTAATGAGTCGATAAAGTGGGGTAGATGATATTGAGATAAAGGTAGTACTTGGAGTGAGAATGAAGTTTGAAAATAATTTTTTTTGTACTAAAAGCATGTAAGGTGTCACCGATTTGTGGTTGTTATAAAAGGAGGAAAGAAATATGATAATGGAGACTTTAGGATTAGAATTTTGTGTATCAAAGAGGTCAATTGCACAAACTAAGAGAGTTGAATAGAATGAGACTTAAAAGCAGTAGAAGAATTGAGTGTAATGATTGATTACATTGTTAGTTGGATGAAGGCATTTGAAATATAATCAAGTTTGCAAATGTGCATACCAATGAACTAATTGCATGCAATGTGTAACATCTCATTGCCCACGTTAAGGCTAAAACAGTATATATATGAGAGATTATTGAGAGATTAAAAAATGCATTTCATGCTTATGCATTATATGATATGCACATACACGTGAATATTGAAGTTTCTGCACATGAAAATAATTGTACATGCATTCATTAATAATTTCTAGGTATAATTGATTTATATATGGGAAAGGTGATTTTTATTGAGAATTGTGGTTTATTTGTATCGAAAACTGAAGTGGAGTGTATAAATTGTTGATTTAGAAATTTTGGAGAATTTTAGAAAAAATTGCCAAAATTGTTCATTATTATTGTACTAGGAAAAATGTCACTTGACAAGTAAATTGATGGATGGAAATAGAAATAAGAAACAAATGATATTGGAGAATTTTTTTAATGTGACTTTAGAAATTATTGAGAAAATGACTTTGAAAATTTGGATATGACTTTAAAATTTGTGAAATAAGATGATATTGAAAATTTTAGAGATAATTGGAATGAAAAGTTGTAGTTATGGGACTAGTTCAATAAGAACTTGTTAGTTGGGAAACTAGCTAAGGTCTTAAAAATTGGACAAGTGTCCAAGTCTAAAGTCACGTTTTTCTTAATTTTGAAAGACCAAGTGCTTTACTCTTGTCTTCATCTCCTTCGTAGCTTTCTTCTTCAAGTTCTTCCATTTACATAGAGTTTTTCATCAAACCTCCACTAAAGTTAAAAACCTTGTTTTCATCTATCTTTTGCTACTCCCAATTTCGTTTTTCTTTCATTTGCCCCAAAGAAAACCGAAACTTGCCAACCTCTACAATGGTGTATGTGAGTTGCATGAAGATTAGGGCTTCTTGAGTTTTTGAAGATTTTGAAGTTTTATCAAGTAAGTATCTTGTTAATCCTTTAGAGTTGTTAGGTTATGAAACAAAAAATGGTGATTTATTGATATTTCATATTCATGAACAAAAATAGACATTTTTCACGTTCACCATGAAAATAGGATGAAAATGTGGATTTGTTGATTTTTCATTTTTGATGATCAATATGTTATAAGGTAGTGTAGAAATTGTTAGTTTAAGTATTCTCCACCACGATCGGATCGCAATGTCTTGATACTTTTACCAAGTTGGTTTTCTACTTCATTTCTGAATTGTTTGAACTTTTCAAATGCTTCAGAT
>JANKOE010000007.1:28274876-28285504 GCA_026284465.1 Erythroxylum citrifolium | reverse complement strand
GCTTCAGATTTGTATCTCATCAGATACAGGTACCCATATCGAGAATAATCATCGATAAAGGTAATGAAGTAAAGACAACCACTTCTGGCATGGATGGACATTGGACCACATACATCTGAATGTATTAGGTCTAATACTCCAATCTCTCGTTCACCCTTTCCCTTAAAGGGTAACTTAGTCATCTTGCCTAATAAACAAGATTTGCATGTGTCATATGATTCATAATCAAATGACCCTAAACTCCCACTCTTTTGGAGCTTAGCGAACCGGGATTTTCCTATAGAAATGATTTTTGGAGTTAAAAGAGCAACAAAATGTGTAAGAAATTAGTGCAAAAATTTATGAAAATTGAGATTCATGTATGCCTTGTTTTCTTTCTTACGGTTGTTCATATGAATTTCTGGTTGTTTTTAAAAATGAACAAACATAGGTTTAGAGTTAAGGAAAACATAAAGTGAGAAGATGTCATGCTTTCAGGAGGATTAAAATGAAAAGTTAAGATGAAATGAGAGTGATGATGGAAATGAATGACATGCGTGGATGATTTTCTAATGCTGATGTTTATGTTTTAATATGGGGTTTTGGGTTTGTTTGTGGATGATTTAAGTTAAATGGAAGTCAAAACTCGGGTAGATATAAATTAGAAGTGTTAGATTGAGAAAAAGAAAAAAAAGAACATGAACATAACGCAGAAAAATGAAGGAAAGTGCAGGAAATGAATGACATGCACAGTGAACTTTTTGGTTTTTGAGATTTGGTGCTAATTCTTGGTTTTGATTTGTTTTGAATGTTTGAGTCAAACAAGAGTCGAAAATGAAGTGAAAGAAAGGGAAAATAAAGATAGAAATGGAAGAATTAAGAAAAAGAGAGGAATAAGAATAGAAAGCAGCAGTTTCGAAAGAAGAAGGTAGAAGCATAATCGTGCAGGCTTTGGGAAAGAAATTGGAGAAGCACGATCATGCTTCTGCACGATCATGACTTTCTGCAAGCAGCAGAAATCTCGCGATCATGCTGGAGCATGATCATGACTTTTGAAATCCGTTGGAAACCAACGATCGTGCTCCAACACGATTGTGACTTCTATGGCTGGAGACTTTCGAAGATCCTTCGATCTTTTGACCATAACTTCTTCTCCTGACCTCCAAATGACATGAGTTTTGAACCAACAAACTTGTAACACATTGTTCTTTATCTCCACCAAAAATTATAACCATCTAAAATCATTTGGGAGAGATTGAGTGATAAATTTGAGACTAAAATGATGAACAGTTCTGGAAAATTGATGAATGGAGTATTTTCATTAAACATGCTTCGGTATTTTGGCAATATATTGATCTGTAGTTATCCAAATGGAATGATTCTTAATTTAGATTAAACTAGAGACATATGGATACAATGTTTTTTGAAGAAATCAAATTTTAATTCTATCTCTAGAATTCAGAATCTGACTTGGAGTTTGGTATAGAATACTATTGCAGTTGAAGAACAGTTTGAATTATTTGGAGTATAACTTTTGGAATACTGAATCAAATTGAATAATTTTGGTGTTATTAGAAACTTGATCAAATGAGTTATGAATTTCGATTTTAATGATTTTATTGAGGTATAAACTTAAGTACAAATTATACTTAGGTGAGTTTTGAAATATGAATGTTTATGTGATGAGAATAATAGAGCGATACCTGGTATTGTCATTGAACATGCGTTTCGCATATTTCATATACATACATGTGCATTAATAAACACTTCCAATTATGCAAATTTGTGATATGTGTATATTGCGTGATATGGAGGAGCAACCGTCGTCAACATCCAAACGTTGCCAGAACTTCGAGGCAATAGCTTCGGGAGCAATCTGTGAGTAACCTAGATGGTCTCACCCAATTAATTGTTTGTTTTATATTATATTTGAATTATCGAATGAATGTGATTTGATTGTGTTGATTTCGGACAATAAAGGTCTGAGACTTTTGATGAATAAATGTGATATTGAAGTGCTACTTGTATGTGAATGAGAAGAAATAAATATTTTCTCAACGATTTTTGTTGAATGTTGGACCTAGGGTCCAATGATAAAAGAGATTTGAATGTGAACGTGTAATCATGAGATTAACTGAGAATATGAGAATGTGAAGCATCCATTACATGAATACATGAAAGATAAAGGCAGTTGTGACCAGAGTCGCCAGTGTAAAGAGGTTAAAGCTTAGACTGTGACTAAAGCCTCAGACTCAGTTGTGAATGTACCCGATATCCACTAAGGGATATGGGACATTATTTGATACAACTCGGTATCCACTAAGGGATATGGGCTAGTAAAAAGGCACTCGGTCACACGATAATAATAAAAAAAGGTGAGTCTCACGAACATTGCATATATATTTTAATACATATGTTTGACTAATTAAATTTTATCGTTGCCTTGTGCCAAATGAGAATGTGAAATGTGATACTTTATGCATATGCAAAGATGTGAATTATATGTTATATGTATTGACGTGATGTATGAATTGAGTAAACCATCAATGATAGTTACTGCATTGAGTTCGAAAAATTCACCAAAATTACAATGTTGATTTTTCAGGATCGAGAGATGACTTTAGCTACTGAGAAACGTTACAAGAAGTATAGTCTTGTACTTTTGGGGAAAAAGAAGAAATGACTCAAAGGTCGATCAGTTGAAATTGGAAGATTAGATAGATCTTTTTTTGTAATTTCCTCTTTCATGTAGCATATTTTGTATTAGGATATGATAATGTACGTATTCAGGTGATATTGAAAACTGTCAATGTAAACATTCGGTTTTATGAAATGAAATGAGAAAATTTTGGTTTTAAAATATTGTGACTTTCTTGATGATGTCTTATAAGAGAATAAAGATAGATAATGCCATATTAAATGATTGTAGTGACTGCTCTAACGCGCTATTATCATAGGTTATGTACTGGAATGTCCTTCGGGTGTTTCGGTATGTGCCCTATAGTAACGAAGCGATACATAATGTGAGATTTATAAGAACATTAAGTTATGGATAGTCAAGTTAGACGTAGATTAGAAATGAATAACATTTATAAAATTAGATTATGCACAAATATTTGATGTATTGTTGTAGTTGTAAATGGGCATGAGAACAAAACTTGTTGATATAAAGACTATCTTAATCATAAGTTGAGAAATGTGATCTTGGAAGGAGACACAAAAGTGATTTATAAGATGTTCATTAGAATGAAGGAGAATGATAATATATTTTTCTATAGAATTGACTATGATAAGGAAGAAATATTGGTGAATATTTTTTAGGTTGATGTAAGGAGCAGGGCAGTATATATTGAATTTGGCGATATAGTAATATTTGATATCACTAATCTTGTCAATAAGTATCAAATGTTGGTCACTCTACTTGTTGGTTTAAACTATCACGGACAATTTATATTGCTCAGTTGTGCATTTTTGGATAGTTAGAATACTAATAGTTTTTATTACATAGTTTAGGTGTATGAATGGAAGGTCATGAGCGTAAGAATATAGGTGACGTCTTTGAGGTGGTATTTCTTACTATAAGGCTTAAACTATGTTTGTGCTCACATTGAAGAAATTACTTAAGAATTTGGTACCTGTAAGAGATAAAAACTTGAAAGATATATTTATGGATATTGTGTTTGATGCTAATGAAAGAAAAGAATTTGTGACAAAATGAAATGAAAGGAAATGGTTATGGAGCTTGAATTGGGAAATAATTTATAAGTTAGGTCGCTTTTTGACGACTAATATTGACGACTAATATAAGTTGAGCTCTATCATATGTTAAGGGATATTTTTAGGCAAGAATGTTGATAACACAAAGGAGTGAGGGAATGAATGCTAACTTTGATGGCTATATGTATGTTGATAACATATTGAGACAATTTATTTATTAATATGATGAAGTAATGATAGAAATTGAATGAGAAATGGAATTTAATTAATTGTATATAGGGAGTAGTGTTTCATTAGATAAGCAATTTGATATTAGGAAGAAATTTAAAAAGGTGTACATGATTGATCTAATCTCTACACTATAGATCTCACAAGCAAGTGCACTTATCGAACTTTAGTATAGTATCAGTGAATATCAAGTGGCAAACTTACAGGGATTACAAATATTAGTAATAACTTTTTTTCTATCATCTAACTAATGAGTTAAGATGATGATTTGATTACACTAAACTAAAATTCAAAACAAATAATAAACTAGAACATAGATAACATTAAGATTAATCAATATCAAATAACTAGTACCTAGGTAACGAATCTTCCAAAGTTTTCTTAAATATTAACTCTTTATTATGCAATTCAATTATTGATCATTATATAGTGAAAATTCCTGTCATATATTAATATCTTTCTCAAAACTATTAATAACTAATCCTCGATTAATTAATTATCCATTATCATGAAAACATAAACCAATAACATCACATTGTCTCCTACTTTATACCTCACTAAGTTATTTTGAATGTACTCAACACTGCAAAGCTATATCTAACTGCATGCATGTATAAACATATCTACTAGAGAGAAAATATAAGCATATAAACTTCATAAAGAGAGAAAGGAAGATAGGAGTGACATTGTATTCTTATCATGTCTACTTCTCAGTTTTTTAGTATGTCAATACACTAACTACCTTGTTATGCTTTAAAAATGCAATATAGTGGGGGCTTTAAGAACGATTTGAGTTGTTTACTTTAGAGTTTGTTCATAACTAAGAAACAAAGACTACATTTTAATAGGTGGGAGGAGTTATCTAAAGCTTTTAAGGAAGATTTCTACAAAAACTACTTTATTACCCCTTACAATGTGAATTATATAATAGATATAATTTAGTATTTAGTATACGAGCCTATACCAATTTATGTCCTTCACAGTGTATTTTTAAAAGACCTAGCATAAACACAGTATACTAAATCATGTTCACCTCTCTTTGTCAAAATTGAATAAAACACGATTGTGTACTAAATTATATTCAATATATGCATCTTTAAATAAGTGAATGTATTATTTTATTATTTATTTCTAATGAATGGTGAGGTTTTTGTTAAATACGTGAGGTACAAGATGTATACAGTCTTAGTATAATGCACACTAATGCATGGTATTCTTTGTATTCAGTAATGATATTTTTCATATTTACGTGGAAATGCCACTTATGCGAGATGATTTTTTTATACATTAGAGTTTTATTAAATATATTAACTCATAGTATAATTTATATTGAGACATGATTTTTTTGTACTCAGTCTTGGTATTTTCATTTTAAAGTGTAGGCTTTACTTATTTTTGGTGATTAATGTTTTTTTTAATATGGCAGTGGTATTGAATGTATTGAGTTTGGGCATAATTTGTATTATAGCATAGTATTATTTATACTCAATCATTCAATTCCTATTTTGAAGAGTAGGTAATACTTAGTTTTTAATGAATGATGGTATTTTTATATATAAAAGTGGTATGTAATATTTAATATATTGGTTTAGTTTGTATTGATTCATAGTATTCTATATATCCACTCATGATATTCATATGTAAAAGTGAAAATATTATTTATATTTAATGAATGATGATATTTTTTTTTAAGATAGGTATGATATGGTGTGTATTGAGACATGACACTTTTTATGCTAATTTTTAGTAGGATATTCATATATTAAAGTTAGGGTGTCACTAATATATAAGGAGACAAATGATAACATTTTTCTGTACTATATCTTAGTACGATTTTCATTGTATATTAGTGGTAGATTTCTAAAAGCTTATGATTTTTGTAACATGGAGACTTGTTTTTTAAGTCATGGGACTTGCAACCTAATCATGGGACTTGTTGTCCACGTCTTCTTGGACGTTGTTGGTTTATTTCCTAGTCAACAATGGGATTTACCTGTCTTTGCTGGTCTTTCAAAAGTCAACAGAATTCGGGTCTTCGGGTGGTAAATCTGGTAGATTTGGGCAGTCATGGAATTGTATATGAAGCTAATCTTCAACTTCATGTTGACTTATTAGTAATTAGGACTAGAAATTGTAAATACATCTCTTTTTAAGGATTTTTACCAATTAGGTGTGTCATCTTGCCCTTCTCAAGGCGGGGTCTACTGAAAATCAGATCTTTTGTCCAGTTTTACTCTGTCTTATTCTATCTCATGGAATCTTAGCCGTTTATTTTGCGGGATCCACGCGGGTCTTATAAGGACTCCACATAAATAAATGGCTAAGATTTATTAGACACAATAAGACACCATAATATTGGACTGACTCCGCCTGCTGAACTTAGCAATGTGAAGCTTCAAACTACACTAAATATTTCAGCCTTTACTTTGAATAATAACATTATAAGAAGAAGAAGAAGAAGAAGCGTATAAATCAATAGAGGGTTAACATTACAACTGAACATAATTATTGAACAATACAACAACACAACGTAACACTTGTAGTATTTCCCTAGAAATTAGTTAAACTCAGATTAAGCTCTTTTTACTATTGTTCTTCCTAGCACAGCAACTGATGATAAAGACGAGTATGGTGAAGACGAGGAGACACAGCAGGACGACAACAACATGTCGCCATTGCTTCCGAATATTGGACAGAAAACCACGCTTGCATGAATTGCAGTCGTAACAAAGCCCATGAGTGTCATTGCTCCATTTCGCACAGTCTTTGTTCTTTGATGTCATCCCTGATTTAGTCACTCTCCAGTATGCTCCACCTACGTGCTTAAACCCGCAGTTCGCTGGCGGCATGCAGCAACCCGCCTGAAAAAACATTAATATCGCAAAGACGTTATACGAAATCTTGTATATATTAAGAAAAAACATAGAAATTATAAGTACCTGAATGGGAGAAAAGTTCTTTTGCAAGATATTCTTGGAATCGTTACTATTAATTAGAGCGTCGCAGAGTTGGGAATCCGCCAAGCAACTCCTCACAACTACCCAATTGTTTCCAGTTATGAACTTCTGCAACCGGCCGGAGAAACCTCTAATGTCGGCGTGATGATCATTCTTACTGGCAGTATTAGCAGTGACCACGAAAATAAAGATAGAGACAACGGCGAGGCCGACAATCAAGAGAAGCAACAGAAGCAAATAAAGCCACAGGAACAAATTGTTCCTACGACATGAACCCATTATCCCTAGAGAGGAAAGCAGAGAAACAGCGACACCAAGTAAGATTACCGTGTCTTGAAGGAACTTGTGACATGGGGTGGAGCCTTCGACGTGGAGGTATATGCCGTAACCGACAAGAGCCACGCCGAGGACGAGGAAGATGCAGTTTAGAACAGTAACTAGGGCGTTGCTTAAACGAATCATGACTGGTGCGTTGTTTCCTTGAAGGACAAAGTCAGTTTTATACTTGTTGTTGAAGATGGACAGGATTAATAAACATAAGTCCTTCCTATGAATAGTATATTCCAAGGGTTGGGGGAGTTTGGTTTAGAGCAGAAGTTGAAAGAAGAGGATGGCATAACTCCACTTTCGAACTGTCTGGTTAAGGTTTGGCATAAGTGCGCAATTAAGAATGTTCGCAAATGGTGAAGATGCACTTCGTTTAATTTTGTAATAAAACGGTTGGTTAACTGCAAGATGATATATTAACAAACAAGAAAAGAGAAAGATGAATCATATAAAAAACGTAATCGTTGCAATGATTTAGAAATGAACACTACAAGAAAAATATTGAAGGAGATTACCAATAAAAAATGTTTGAATTCTATCGGTAATATAAATTATTGACGGAATCAACTAATGGACAAAAGTGTCGTTAAAACGATCATAAATAAATTTACCGATCAATATATTATGTGACCTTCTGTAAATATACCAACGGATGGCTATTACCGTCAGTAAATTTACCGACAAATAATTGTGACCATCGGTAAAATTACCTGCGAAATTTTCATGGCGTAGAGGGCGGGGAACTAATTAACATGAGAAGTAACATATCCATGCAAAAATGGATCGCCTTAGATGAGAATTTAATGGACGCTTTGAAACGAGAGACGATTGTCATTTGTTTGCTTCTCTCAATTTTAGTATTTACTGTATTTTTATTTTTTTTGTTTTCCTTTTTAAATTTAGTTTAAAAAGTTGCTTAGTAGAATTTCTAATTTGTAATTTCTGTTTTTAATTTTTCCCTATTTTATTTATTTTATAATATGATTTACTGTTAATTTTAATTATTTTATATTAATTACTATTAACAATAATTATGACTAATATACTTTAATTATTAATGTATAAATTATTTCTTAAAATAAAATATTCTCAAATATGATAATTATATTATAAATTTCAAATATATTATAAATACCTAAAATTTAAAAGGGTTATTATCTTATTTTAAAATACTAAACATTTAATCCTAAATATTGACATTAATATTAATAATTAAAATATATTTAAAAAGTGAAATTACATTGACACTAACAATCAAATAAGTTTTTGTTTTTGTTTAAAAAATCAAAATCAAGAAAAACACAACAGAAAAATACAAGTGAAACTAAATATTCCTTAAGTTAATTTCTAATTTAAGCCATTATATTCTGCCTTGTTGACAAAACTTGAACTTAATTATGCAAAAATATTAATTAGAAGAAAGAAGATAAATAAGTTAGTGTGTAATGATTTAACTTTGAATATTTGTTATTAGTTTAAATTTTTATTTTGTTCTTAAATTAAGTGAAAACGTCACATCTTTTAAAATTATCAAAAAGTGCAGATTAAAATTTATTTTCGTTAAATAGAATTTTTATTATTTTAATTTATTTTTAGATAATTATTGTATTTTCTAATAAATTTTGAAATCGGATATAATTGATAAAACATGTACGATTCATATGTTATGAATATAACATGTAATTAAGATTCTTGATTTTAGGTTCATAATTGTGATTTTGTGAATATAATTTTTGTTGTCTGCACATAAGAAAAGTTCAAAACTTGGTCAAGTTGCTTTATTTGTAATATTGAAGAATCATAGCTAAAGGAACTAATATATGCAAAAACAGGCTTGGTTCTCCAATTATTTTTATTAGTTGAAGCTTCTGCATGAATAACTGGAAACAAAATCATGAATACAAGAAGAGTGTCCATTGCTCGTTTATCTTATCCTCTTCGAGCTTTATCATTAAACAAGGACCAACTATTGCATTCAATTCTTGAGGAAAGTCTTTGTAATCTTTGCCTATTTTGTACCTCTGCTTCTCCACTACGTAATTGATGTCTCTATGTGACTTAAGCTAGTGGTTAGAAAGTTTATATACAATGCTGCATTTATTCAAAAACTATTCTTTTACTCTAAACTTTGGTTTTTACTGTTTCTTAAAGAGTTTGGAGAAGTAGACACAAATTTAGTAAATTCAAGTTGTTGAAATTGTTTGAAAGAAAATTTACCCATTAAATCTGTATAAGCTATACATATGGCTCTTATGATAACATGAATTAAAATTTTCATTAAAGTTCATTGTTCTATGTATACCCAGGTGCTATATCCATAATAAAAGCTTATTAGTTAGTAAGTTTGGGCACCGACCCTAATCTTTGTTTTATTTTTTTATAACAAAACTAGTTAGTAATTAGCAAACCTATCATCATTTTTTATATGTATTTTAACTAGTTTACACTTTTTTTTCCAATTTCTCTTTTACATATTTCCTAGTAACGTCATGCTAGTTGAACGTTAAACCCAAAATTAAGAAGATTTGAAGAGAAAATAAGTTAATAATTATAAGTTATATGAACATGTTGATTTTATGCATATTTATTGATTATAACATAAGATATGACTTACCAAAATCAATAATATTAAGGCTTGGCTTATACCATCTCATCACTAGAACTTTGAAGCCTTAATCCATTTGTCTACATATTGTTTTGGGATTTTAATCTTCATCAAACAATATGATTACTTTTTTAATTATCTTGTTTATCTTATTTATATTTGTTTAAGATAGATAAGCATAATCTTTCAATAATATAAGGCAACATAATGAGGAGTTCCAATCCAGTTCCTACAATATACCAAGTTAAGAAATAGTTTAGACTCAAGGAATCAATTCTTTAAAGACAAGAAGTGATTTTGTAATCAATCATAAAGAGTAACTCAAGTGATAGAGTTGAAAAGGTCGCCAATGTTCATCAATTTTGAAATCACTTCATCAAGAGTAGATTAAGTGATAAAGTTGCAAAGGTTGAATGTAAGTATTATCATAATGTTGATCACAGTTTCTTATGATGGAACATCTCATTTGAAAAGGCACATAAACTCCTACAATAGAAGGAAGATAGTATAATTAAGGAGGTCAAGCTTTTTTTCCCCTAACCTAGTGAAAGGAAAGAGTGAATGACTATCATGGCCTATGATTTTCACATATCTAAGCAATTGCTAGCTAAGATGATCATATATAATAAATATTCGAGCTTCATTGTCAATAGTTAAAACTTTAGGATCGTTATAACCTCACTCGTATATGTTGGGGTTCATCTCATCGGTGCATCACATGCACGTGCAGCGGAAGATCATCGAAATGTTCAGAGACGTCCCCAGATTTCCCAGGAGCTCGTGTCTGTGGAAGAATCAAACCAAACGACCAACGC
>JANKOE010000007.1:28244181-28272171 GCA_026284465.1 Erythroxylum citrifolium | reverse complement strand
AGCAAATATTCACATATGCAAAGCATAAAATGTACTGAATTTTCTTAATATCCTAACCCCTAATATGGGGTGTTACATTTATATAGTTGAAATATTTGATAACCCTAAACATATAAAATTTGTCTAATCTTACGAGTATTCTTTGTGGACTTCTGTGTCAATTGTAGTATCTTAGTCAGGTGCTAGAAGAGAGTTAAAGGTTTTAAGGAGGGTAAAAGGTCCGATTTGCCCCCTAACATTGTCCAAAATTCTAAAATGGCTCTTGTTATTATCTTTAGTACTAGTTACCCCCTAACATTTCTAAAATGGAGCAATTTACCCTTAAAATGCTCACTTTGTCAACCAAATGTAACATCCTTATTAAGTTAAGCCACTTGTCCATGCCACAAAATATGTATATAAATATTAATTTCTTATTTTTAATTAATTATTTAATTTTAATTTATTTTCTAGAAACTAAAATAATTTTTCATAAAACCTAACCCGATTGAATCCCTAATTTTACCCTAATTTTCATTTGTTTTCCTTAAAACCTAATTATTGTTCTTGCTTTTTTTCTATCTATCTTATGGAATCTTCATTCTCCACTCACTTCAGTTGCATCTTCGTTCTCTACTCACTTCAATTGCATCTTCGTTCTCCTCTCACTCCAGTCATGGTTTCGTCCTCTAGTCCAAGTAATCCCTAAAGTTCCACCTTTATCTGAATATAACTTTAACTATACCACCTTCATCTATGTTTTAATTCTCATGTGGTATAGAGAACATAGTTGAATGAATAGAGAGTTGGCATTAAGACAAATTTGTGACAAGATAAGATTACTCTGGACATTTACGTTAGCTTTCAATTTGTTGGTTCTATTTGCTATTATTTGGAATACTTTATGAAAAGCTATAATATTTCTTCTTTCCCTTTACGTAAAAAGGAAAACCAGTCTTTGATCATATGTATTCCTGATTGACTGATAGTATCCTAGAATCATATTAAGGCCCTGTTTGGCAATCAACGAATTGCATTAACTGTTGGCTGATTCTATCAGTGGTTAGCTAATAGCAGATTATATTAGCTGATTTGACCAGCGAATAACATTAGATGTTTATAAAGATGTTTGGTAAAATTAGTTGTTTAGTATTAACTGTTTAAGTGTAAAATAACTTATAAGGGCATGATCTAAAAAAAAGAATTTATAAGGCCATGATTAGATATTTAATTTTACAAAAATTTAAGTTTTTTATCTAATAAAAAACATAAAACATTCTTAAAAATTTTGTCACCATAACATATTTTTTATTTTGTAACTAAAAAACTTATTTCATTAGTAAAAAAAATCCTAAGTTTTGTAACTAAAAAACTTACTTCATTGTAAAAAAAATAATCACTATAGAATACATGCATGATTTTTAGTTATGCATGATTTTTAGTTTGAATTATCCATAATATCACTATATCATAATTCAAAAATTATGAAAGGAAGGTATAATTGGTTTTTTACCTATTAATTTTTTGTTGATAATAAAAAAACTCCTCTTATGAAGCTTTTAGAAGTCAACTTATTGAGGTTCAATAAGCTAACCAATAAGTTATTCACCAAACACATCAATAGTTTTTTAAGATAGTTAAAAAGCTAACTTTTAGTCAATAGGCTAACTTTTAGTCAATAAGCTAAAAAATAGCATATTAGCTGTTTGTCAAACAACTCCTAAATGTTTCAGTGGCCAACTGAATACTGGTAGGTTGAATGATGCCATATGTTAAAGTTTTTTTTCTCCCAATTAAAGAAAATATTTCCTAATTTGTCTCGTTTACAATTTCTGAACATGACAATGTTATTGATAAAAGTAAGTTTGAATCCCATATTAAATACCATTTTGATTTATTAAATACATGTCTTTCTATTTGGGATTGTGTTTCCATTATAAATAGGATATTAATTTATTAATGATTGATGGTTACTTCCATGTTATTAATAGATGTTCATGTTTCTTATTGTTGCTAGGTTATATTATAGCGTATTATAGAAAAATGGAGTAGTCTAGATTGGAGACATCATTTTCTAGGTCTTCAACTAATAATAGTTCTTTAGTTAGCATGCAATGCTTGTTTATGGACTTCATGGAGTGAAAAAAATCCTAGTTGTAGGTTATATAGGTGCCCAAAATATCAGGTTAGTAAAAATATTGTGTTATAATATTCAATATGGGAACAAAAATAGAATAAAAATGTTAATTAATGTTTGTTTTATTGATATTTACAAGGTCGGGAGTTGTAAGTTCGTCCATTGGGATGATGACCCCTTTATAGATAAGATTGTTCATGTTATTCAAAGATTGTTGAATGATAATGCTAAGTTAAAACACTAATTATCATTAAGTTACAAAGGGACAATTGAAGATGAGGTTTCTAAAGGAGATGTTAGAAGACCAAATAAGCAATAATAGAAGGAACAAATCGACTTAAATGAAAAAATAAAGCAAATGGAGTATTAATTGAAGTTTGCTATGAATGATAACAAGGAGTTGAAGAAGATATTAATGACATAATATTGTTGTTTCCATAGTGATATGAATTGTTATTATATATTTTACATTATTAAAAACATTGAGTTAATTGTGATATGCTTTATAAGAATTTACATATTAAGAATGTTATATATGAATGGGGATAATGTGAGAAGTATTAGTCTTGTACATGAAGCTTTAATCAATATATTTTAGCTTAATCTATTCATATTTAAGTACATATGTATTTATATTAAGGAGGCAACAAAAAAAAAAGACAAAGGGCAATACATCATTCTTAACTCACATGAATCCTTGCAAATTAAGGGTAGCCAGTTAAAAGTGTCCATAGATGCAAATATGTAAGGGATAACTTTTTAGCTAGATGAATTACCTTTTGCATGTTAAAAATCATAGTTACTCCTTCACTATCTTCAAGCTCTAAATCATTGGCTAATTGCACTATAAACTATGTTTATGTCTCAATATTCTCCACCTCAACTACTGTCAATGCAATTAGATAGATGCCCTTGTTGCCATTAACTCCCATGGCACTTAGAAATTGTCCTTAGTACTTTGTTTTTTTTTAAAAACATCAATCTATGCCAATGATTGGTCACAAATTCTTCCACGCCTTCTTTATTACATCAAAACACATATACATTCTCTCAAATATCATTTTATCTTCATCCCTTCTAAGTTGGAGCTCTAATGTAGAACCTGGATTCGTTTCTTTCAACTTAGAAATATATCCATAAAACTTCTAGTAGTCGTTATGCTACTCTTTTGTTTTACTTTGCGTATCTTCCTTCTTGTACACTGGCACATGCTGGAATTCAAAGATAAATTTTAATTTCTTTCTACATTCTTCAACAATATTCTTGATTTTAATGTTTAGATTTTTTTCTTGAAATGTCTTATGATAAAGTTGGATGTAACTAGCCTTGGCTTGTTTGCTACACTACATGTATGCTCTAGATTATAAGTTTTTAGCTTCGAACATTGATCTTTCCTATTATATGAAGCATATAGCTCAAATGGACAACCATCGTTGCAATGATATTTTATCCTTTATTCTTCATTTCTCTTAAAACTCAAGTTAAATCATATTGTTACTGCATAATTAGCAATCGCTTTTTTGAAGTGTTTAGAATTATAAAAAATCATCCCTAACATCCATTTACTTGTAACAACTCTAGGAACATGTCTATTAGTGGCAATGGTCACCTCAATGTAGCATATGATTCTTCACCATGGCCAAGAAACTCCTAGGATCAAAAGAGTCAATATGTATTATGTCATGATCTCATTCAACACTAATGTCAAAATTCGAGTCAGATCCACCTCTATTATCATCACTAATCTCACCTCCTTCTTGAGCACCTATTTCAGTCACATATTCACCACTCAAATCACCACTTATATCTTCACAACCTAACTCACCTCCATCTTAAGTACCCATATCAGAAGCACCATCATCATTAATTTTAACAGCATTACCAGCTGATTCTACATGTCCTAAATTAAGTACATCACCCACTCCAACATCAGTATTACCTCCCACATCCACTCCAACATCAATATTACTTCCCAACTTAACACCAATATCATTGTGACCTCCTAAATCATCTCCTACAACACTATCAGAACCCATATCCACCCCAATACCTCCTTAAAATTCCATAACCCTCTTTTTTTTATAGCAGTTATCATACCATTAACATTGTTATAGATGGTGTGGGTTTATCTACATGCTTTATGTAAATATAAATTATACCATATGCCTTTAAGAATTTAATCTTATGATCATTATTAACAATTAATGGAACCTTTATGAGTGTTAGTAATAGTGAATAATGTAGATTGTTATAGTAATCACCAATTTCTTAGAAGTATGTCATATTTCTTACAAATAGCCATATATTCAATGTTTCAACAATAAACATCATTAAATTCACATTTAAGCTAACTAAGAATGTTAACATTAAGCTTAAAATGAGGAAGTCCTCAAGGTCTTTGAGGAATGGCTAAAGAGATTCCAAGTCAAACTCAATAATTTATTAATGAAACAGATATTTATAATTTACACATTTAACACTCCAATCAAAGCATAGGGAAACTAGTTGTCCATCAAAAACATGAATGGATAGTTATAATTTCCTCAATTATTATGTCACTTCCAATATTAGTCAAATGTCAATATTTAGCTATTTTATGATAAGATGAAGTAAAACTTCGTAGATTTTCATAGCTCTTTCTATTTTATTGTTTCATACTTAATTACCATACATAGGTGGCATATTAGTTCTATATATATTCATTGATTTTATAGCTTTGCAATGGGTTCAAAACAAAATAACTTAAACTTTAAAGCATAATTATATGTTGTAGTGCATATAAGTTGTAGTGTATGGCATCACTATCTAGGCCTCTACATGTAAGAATTTCATCATTATAACCACAAATAATTCTTTATTTATAAGCCATAATCACTAAGTAAATATAAAATATGAGTGGAGAACAAGTAGTGATGGGAATGAGTAGAGAACAAAGTTGCAATTAGAGTGAGTGGAGAAGAAAGATACCTAAATTGGATAACAAAAACGAGATTGGAGTGAGTAGAGAACAAAGATGCCATAAGATAAACAAAGAAGAAGCAAGAAGAATAATTAGGTTCTTAGGAAAACAACTGAAAATAAGCATACATTTAGGGATTCAATTGGGTTTGGTTTTAGGGGAAATTTTGAGTTTAAATTTTTAGAAAATATATCAAAATTAAATAATTAATTAAAAATAAGAAATTTATACTGACCTTATGTGGCATGGACAAATGACCCAACTTAATAGGGATATTATGTTTGTTTGACGGAACGAGTATTTTGTGATAAATTGCTCAATTTTAGAAGCATTATGGGATAAACGAGTACCCGAGATAATGACAGGAGCAATCTTAAACTTGTGGCCAAACATTAGGGGGCAAATTAGACCTTACCCTATGAAGAGTGGTAAATTCCATAGTTACATACTAAGAGAAGAGTGTGCTTCCTTGAGCTCCACAGCTGCCAATCTTTAAATATGGTAAACTCCATAACTACACAAGAGTGTGCTTCATCAAGCTCTACCACCGTTAATATCTTCAAATTTTCTTGCTTTCTTTTTTGTTTTTTTTAAAGAGAGCTTTTATGCATATGTTAATAATGAGACTTTAAACTTCAATAATGTAATTACAAATGCTAATTAATGAGTTTACATTGGATATTTTGTTCGAAATTTTTAAATATTAAAATATTTTTGAATTTTAGGTCTAATCCAACTTAATGGAATTTGGTTCAACTTGATTGAACTTTAGGGCTAAATAATCTAAATGAAAAACGTAAACTAGAAAATTTGCTATTAAATTTGGAAAAGAAGACAAAAAACTAAATAAAATCAAACAAACTCTAAATTAACTCTAGCTTGAATACTAATCATAATTACAACAGTATCCCAACTCAGCGAACAATTTCTATAGAAGTCCCTGAAAATTGTAAAAGTTGGAGTTTAATCCCCCGCAATCAGCAAAATATTAAAAAGTCGACACGCATGCACAGCACACCTAACGTCTTCTCAACAACCCCCTAAAAAGTCTGTTTGAAAAAACAGCTAAACCTACCTCGCTTTGATCGCCCCGACGGCGGACTTCCCGACGTCGTTTTCCTCCGCTATTTAAATTTTAAACACTTATTCCTTTCCTCCAAACACGTCCCTCAAAAAAAAAAAGAAGGAACCCATGGCTTTAGCTACTCAACCAGGGACTAGTCTCCTTAAGAAGTGCTTCTTTGCTTCTAAACCTCACTCTTCCACTTCACTTCCTCTTCCTAAATCTCGCTCTCTGGTCGTGCGGAATTCTGTATCAGCGCCACCGTCGTCGGCTGCGACGAAGGTCACGAAGGAGTGCAAGGTGAGGTCTATCAAAGCGAGGCAGATTATTGACAGCCGGGGAAATCCTACCGTCGAGGTCGATCTTGTCACTGATGATCTGTTCCGATCCGCTGTGCCTAGTGGAGCCTCCACTGGAATCTATGAGGCCTTGGAGCTCAGAGATGGTGATAAAAGCGTTTATGGAGGCAAAGGCGTGCTTACTGCGGTTAGAAACATCAACGAGATCCTGGCTCCTAAGCTTGTTGGTGTTGATGTCAGGTGATAATCAAGTGACAAAACAGAAGTATTTAAATGTTAACTAGCTATGCAGATGAGCTCTTAAGTTGTGGAGATTAAACCATATTGATGCTTTGTATTTTTGAACTTCTTAGGATTGGAATAGATCATGTGTTGTTTGATCAAGTTCCCATTAGGTTATAGCACTGACTACTGAGAAAACATTGAAGCTTGGGATGATATGAACCTTTTTGTTGATCTTTCGTCTATTAGTAAGTACTGCTCTTATATGACAGCTATTTCTTGGTGTAATTAAGTATATTTAATGTGAAATACAAGATCATGGATTCTGTTTTAATAGGTATAAAGCTAGACCAGAGTGCACCATTCCTCCTACTTGGAGCTAGTTTCCACTTGCATTGATTAACAAATCAAATAAGATATTTAAATCATTGTTTGCGTATTTGCTACTTGTGGAGTTTGTTGGCATATCTGTATGGAGTGGATCCTTCATTGTGTACTGTAGTCATGTGGTTTTGACTTGTGTTTCATTAGAAATCAAGTTGATGTGGATGCTGTCATGCTGGAAATTGATGGAACTCCAAATAAGTCAAAACTGGGTGCTAATGCCATCCTTGGAGTGTCCCTCAGCATGTGCCGAGCAGGTGCAGGAGCAAAAGGAATACCTTTGTACAAACATATTCAGGAATTATCGGCAACAAAGGAGCTTGTGATGCCAGTCCCTGCTTTTAATGTGATAAATGGAGGCAGTCATGCTGGAAATAATCTGGCTATGCAAGAATTTATGATACTTCCGGTCGGAGCAACCTCATTTGCTGAGGCACTCCGAATGGGTAGTGAAGGTTAGTGAACAAAATCCTCAATTCTAAGATTGTTTTCTTTCGTAAATTGTGCAGTCTAATTGACTCTGTATTTGGAAGGGATGGCTGTCCTTGTGCCTCTTGTTGACTTCAATATGAAGCCCAAAAAAATAATTTTGACATTTGAAAAAAACTGAGAAGTAAAAGGTATCTGAAATTCATCTGTCATGTGTCAAAGTTGATAGGTCAAATAAATGGAGATTACAGATTGATGTTTACGACTCTGAGGTGTGTGAAAATAGATTTCCTCTACTCTCAATTTTGCATTGTTATGATTTACCTGCTCTGCCAAGGATTTGGTTTATGTATACCATTTTCCAACATAATAGGTTATTGTTTTGTAAATTGACTTGAATATAATATTACTGTTTATCACGCTGCAAAGATTATTAACTGGTGTATCATATGATATTACAGTTTATCACACACTCAAGGGGATTATCAAGGCAAGGTATGGTCAAGATGCCTGCAATGTTGGAGATGAAGGGGGATTTGCTCCCAACGTCCAGGACAATAGAGAGGGACTTGTTTTGCTCATGGATGCTATTGAAAAAGCTGGTTACACAGGAAAGGTAGGCATCAATTTTAGCAGTTAATTACTTTCACTTTCACTTCCAGTTGCAGTTGCAGTTTGCTTATGAAGCCCGTGTAAACTTTACATTGATGCAGATAAAAATAGGAATGGATGTTGCTGCATCAGAGTTTTTGACAAAGGACAGACAATATGATTTGAACTTCAAGAAACAACCAAATGATGGGGCTCATGTCCTCTCATCTCAGAGTCTCTGCGACCTCTACAAGGACTTCATCAAGGATTTTCCTATAGTGTCTATAGAAGATCCATTTGACCAGGATGATTGGAGCTCATGGGCTTCACTACAGTCTTCAGTTGATATACAGCTTGTTGGAGATGACTTGTTGGTCACTAACCCAAAGAGAATTGCTGAAGCAATTCAAAAGAAGGCCTGCAATGGCTTACTTCTGAAGGCAAACATTGATCCTATCTTTAGCTTCTAATTTTGATAGGAATAAATCCATTTCTATGCTTTCGTTTGTAGATGATAACACAGAACAATTGCTTCACTCCAATGCTCATTTTTCCCTACTGGACTGCAGGTTAATCAGATAGGCACAGTGACAGAGTCCATTAGAGCTGCACTTGACTCAAAAGCTGCAGGTTGGGGAGTGATGGTCAGCCACCGCAGTGGTGAAACTGAGGATAACTTTATTGCTGACCTTTCTGTTGGTTTGGCTAGCGGACAGGTTTGTTATCAATCTCCCTTGTCTATGGAATATCATCCTTGATGCTATGGGTATTTGATTGCTAATGCTTTTTGTGTAGATCAAGACTGGAGCTCCTTGCAGGAGTGAGCGGCTAGCCAAGTATAATCAGGTAAATCAGTAATCTCCTCTAGTTACAGCTTCAAGGTCAAACTTTAGTGCCAGATTTTTTATGCAAAAACACGGTCAATTTGCCTCCTTTTACCTCTAACTCAACACATCCCCTCTTGTGAAATTGTCTTAAAGTTTTAGCACTCTTGTATTAATTTCCATGCTTTTTCTGGTCATAGAATAAGTATATCATCAATGCTTTTCATGCCTATATTTTGTGATGTAAGCTTAATGTTAATGACATTACTACATCATGGATTAATTGGCTATTGTTCTGATACTTGAGCTTTCTCTGTGCCAACATACCCAAGATATCATGTGGCATATTTTATAGAAGGGCTGAAATAAACTTCTAGCGGTTATTTCAACATAGTTGCAGTATCCTTTGATCCGAGTAGTTTTTAAAATGCAGTATCTTCAGTTGGTAGTTTCATGTTTTATGCAACACCAGTTGACTGAATTCATGAGTTGACACAATTTAAGAGTTGCATGGGTCACGTTCATTCAATCAATCACCAAAATATAAACCCTAAAATGGGTTTACTTTGAGTAGTGTTTTCTCATTCTTTCCATGGTCGATTTTCATTTGTATTCTTTTGACTAATCATGTATTCCTCACTTGTTGTACTGTTCCCAATTCAAATGCAGCTTCTGCGTATAGAAGAGGAACTTGGAAACGTGCGTTATGCTGGCGTGTCTTTTAGATCCCCATAGTGAAAAGGAGGTCGCAATTTGATTTGTTAGAGAATGATAGTCCACACATCCCGACACATGTTGCAAATTAGACTCGGGAAACAGGGTTTCTTCAATTTCAACAAGTGTGGACTCGAATAAGCAAGTTATGCTTTGAAGAATCTGTTGTAGTGTACCATTAGCTGTTTGGCCCCATGACATCTATGAATTTGTAACCCTTTTTTTCCCTTGTCTTTAATGTGAGATCAGATTGGAAGCATATAACACAAGGATGATTTACGCAAATCTTTGGTGAGCAAGTGAACAAAGTAGCCTGTTTTCGACACAAATGCTATGCAAGTGGTTACAACCTCATGCAGAAGTTTGTATGTCATAAATATTTTACAAATCGTAACAAAACTGGTCGCTGGAGAGATGAAAGGGATAGCCATTTGGGCCACCTCTTGACAACAAGTGACTAATAATCATGAATAACTGGACCACTATAAACTCCTTCTCGCATGTAAAGATTATCAGGTACTCCTAACTCTGCTAGCCATGCATAGTCCTCTACTTTTGAGTTGCCTAACAGAGCTTCATTTCCTGTAGCTTTCATATAATATGTTTTAAGTTACTCAGAGTCCTTGATATCAAAACATCAAAGAGATGAGTCCAAGTGATGACCGTAATAGAAAACATTACTCACCAAGGATAGAATAAGGATAGTCGTGGTAATATGTACATTTTCGGCCTGCATCTTCTCTGTAAGGAGGTGCAAGAATGTCAAGAACAGCACAAGGGGTGACCGCAGTAAAACAATGAAGATTTCCACCCCTATTAGGGTACAAGACTGATGTATCACATGGCGCTGTTAAGACTTTATCAACTGACAATTTTGCCAACCTCACTGCCAAAGACATAAATATACATGCAGTCAGTGTAAGCCTTAAAAGATGGGATAGCAAAAATCTCGAAATAGTCATCCTGTTTCTTTACTTCTTCTCAATTAGTCGTCCAAAACCCAAGCAAACGCTATATCACATCAAAATTCAATCAGACATTTCTCATCTCATCAAGAGCAATCTAAAACAGTTCCGGCACATATCTTAAGACCGCAAACCTGTCATGCTAATGGATGATATTTAGAGTCCTCCCAATTGATTAAAAGTCGGAAGAAATGAATGGAACTGAGAAACTTAACCAGCATATAGCATAAGAAAACACTATGCATAAGTCACAGGTGCAACTGTTCTTTCCACACCATCAGAGCTTTCCTAAATTTAATCAAGGCCCACAAAAGGCATTGCTTCTTTAGAGAAATAAGGAATGCTGCCAACCACGGTAACTGCTTAAGCCAAGATATTGATAGTGAACCACTTCATTCGATACATTCAAGGAATATGGAGACGACCACAAAGAGATGCCGTTGCACAATGAATACTGCTTTATCAAACAATTCATCACTTCCGGATTTGAAATGGCTAATTATTTTATGAGCATGGCATTCTCGCGTTGTTTGGGCTCTCCTAATTTGCTCAGCTGATGGCTAAAATTGAATGTGTGGCTAATGGTTTCCTCCTAAATTACCATACTTGAGTCCATAGTAGTAACAAGACACTGGCTGAAAATAACTGAAGTTTCAAGATGAGGTCCTAACCATTGCTTTAAAATTTATTGCTATCAAGCAAAATATGGAATTTTGTTACAGCTAAAGAATGGCAAAAAAGGATGTAACAATGGATTTTCAGATTTAAAGGTTCCTGAATGTGGGGATAATTGAAGTAGATTAAGCTGGATCGCTTCAATTGAACAAACCTTTAAAAAAATTAATTAAGGTACACAATTACAACTCTGCACAACCTCATAATTTAATGAAAAAGATAGAAGATTTGCAAGTAAATGGTCAAGTGAATATTCTATCCGGCTTGAGAAAGCCTAAAACTTTCATACCAAAATCAAGTTTCACAATATATTTCTCACCTGATGGATAACCATTTCCCTTGGCTTCTTGGACACAGGCAGGTTCAACCCAATCATAAGCTTTCACATGCAAGGAGCCATACAGAACTTTACTGAAAACAGTCATGCCTGGATGATCATGGAGTGGAATAACAGCAGAAGTAGGAAAACAGAATATACACATCTGCAAAGAAAACTATGCATCATTTCAAAAAGCTTTAGATGAAAAAAGTTCATTTTCCTATATCAATTTCTTGACATACAATTTTAATATATAGCAGCTATATTTAAGAACATGAACGTGGGCATTTGGTCCCATTTTTGCAATAAAATGAACGGAAAACTGAAGAGAAAAGTTCTATCCATCCTGAACAAGAATGAGTATGGAAATTAAGGTAACCATATTTCAAGTGGTAAGGTTCCTAAATGTGGACGTGATACAGTTATACAGTAAAAAGGTGATGACTAACAAGTGTAAAAGGAATATTTTAGACAGAAGACGTAAAGCTTACCGTAAAACTTTCACATTCATAAATATCTATATATGTAATTGGTTGAGCCCATCGAGCTATCCTACTTGATCGATGAAGTCCAAAAAAGCCAAGCCCTCGGTCATCATCTGAGCTTTCCTCTTTAAGCCCTACATCTGCAGGACCTACTGTGTCTGCATAACAGTAACATTAGTGGCGTATTAGAAGGACAAGGGCTACAGAGGGAAAATCTGCAAAGCAATGACGAATCAAAATAGTTAATTGCATATTTGACATAGAAATATCCCTTCAAAGGCATTTATCTGGGTAGAAATAGTTTCAAGTAAACAAACAGGAATAGCTCTGACATAAATAGTTCAGGATAGCAAATGCTTTGGTTGCCTCAATGCACTACAGTATGACACCCAAAACTGAACTAATGCATCGATCGATTAGTTGAATGCTTCATCTTGCTCTACAGCATGAGACAAATGCTTACCGTTGTTCAAACAAAAACCAGAGACTATATATGCTTCTAAGGCAATTTTGTGTTTAAAATCAAATAAGCAAGTGAACCATGAAAGTTTTTCAATAGAAGGTGATCTATTTCTGGCTAATAAGCTGTTATGAAGTAGGTGAAATGTGTAAACTCTACATGATGCATTGCCTCTGCATCCAACTTCTTTTCTTTTTCAATCCATTTGCGTTGGGTTGGAGAAAAAGGTAAAATAAGATTTTTTTTTCTTTAAAAAAAGGGCACAATAAATACATAACGATGCAGTATTGAACTAAGGGACATTTTTCAAGAGGCTTAATGAACTTCAAAATGTAATAACAAGGTAAAATGCATAACAACCTCACAATTTTCTCATGGTATATACTGCATCGTTATGTAATTATTAAGGGAGTGAGAGTAATCACCAATTTTTAGCAACCCAATTAGTCATCCTACTGAAATAACAGCGTTTCTTAAATTGTTAAAAGGCCAACGACCTGTTACAAATCAAAATCTTTTCTGCACCTCTTTAAAAGTATTCCTACATTTAGTAGCATACAGTGACATAAAAGAATTACATGGGAAATGTCTCTGGTGAAAGCTATGGCCAAACCAATTCTTCTTATTTCAGAACCAAGTTGAACACCCTGAATTACCGAATTGTGTAGAATGGACTAAGAATAAACCAGTGCAGACAGCAATCAAGCACATGATATTAGAAAATAAATAAAGATAGCATTTTTCAAGAATCCCAGCCAAAGCTCGAGCCAACTGCACCTAAAAGAATCAAACAAATTGCAATCATCCGCAAAACCCTCCCACTGTTCAGGTTTAACTCACACAGCCAACACATGGTAACACAAGACCAAACATAATCCGTAAATTCGACAACAAACTTGCATCAATACATAATCTTTTATTTAACAAAAGTAGAAGAAAGAAAGAATACCCAGAAGAGAGCAGAGTGAGTTGATAGCGTTGGAAGATGGGTAAGGTATCCCAGAGGGTGTAAAAGTCAGTTTGCAGAGGTCATAAATAGCCTCTACTTTAGAGGAGGAGGAGGAGTAGCTCCGGTCCGGCATGGTACGGAAGCAGGAAGAGAAAAAAGAGCGGAGGTTTATGCGTTCCAAAACTACCCTCCTGGCCCAATCATTTGCAATCTGCAGTTTTGACAGCACATTGGTTTTAGGCATGATTTTTATACACAAATGTGTGAAGAATTTTTATGCAGAAGATAAAGCTGAATGAAAGGGACAGGGACTAAGCTCTCATTCCTGGTGCTCTCTGTAATCTGTGTACGGCCAACTTTTTGGTTTCTTTCTTTAAAGTTGCAATTAGGCTGGGCAGTTGGCCCGACCAGGCGGAGCCTGACCCAAAACCCAATCAGACCTTAAATAAGAGACTGATCCAAATTTAAGCTGCTCAAATTTTTAAGGCTTGGAGCTGCACTCGACTCCAAATTTCTATTTCTTGGCGGGAAGCCATCTTTTTCCATTTCTAAGGTTGCAAAACCTTCCATTTCCCATCTATCTCTGTGGAACTATAATGCAATTAGGGTTTATACATTGAAATTCCCTGACGAATTATCATGGAAGGCAGTGAAAGCGAGGCAGTTTTCGAGTCTTTGAGTCTGAATCCCCAAATTTTCATCAACGAGACGCTTAATACCGTTGATTATCTGCTTGATGACGCTTTCCACTTCCTTTCTCAGTAACTACTGACTCTTGCACTTCACTTTCCTGTTGTTGTTTTTGAAATTTTTTTACGTGGTTTTTACTGCTGCAGAGAAGCATCGAAACTCTTGAGAACAGAGGGAACGGAGAGATCCCAAAGTCTAAGTCAGGTAAGAACGTCGACTGTTTTCCTTTCTTAGATTCCTATTTTTGCTTCAGTCTTGTGCGGCTTTAATATTAGTTTCCGAAAATTGTCCCGAAAATGAGTGTAGTGCTGCTAAGTTTTGTTTCCCCCCTTAATTTTGTGTGATTCAAGCGTTTGGAAAGTTTCTTGTGAGCTTTATTCCGCTGGCACACTCGGTTTTAGTAGACTTCCGAGGAAAATATAAGAAATTAGCGTCAACAAGAGGCCCTGAATGATTGGGTAAAAGATATGGTGACATTGATTGCCGCTGGGCTTGATTTTATGGTTGTGCTTCTATTATTGTTTCCAGGGCATCGCTTACATTCGTAATAAGATACAGTCAGATCTGGACACGAGATTGGGAATGTGGGAAAAATACTGTCTTCACCACTGCTTTTCTGTTCCCAAAGGTTTCCATTTGCCAGAAAGTGTATGTCCTCGCTGTTAATCTATTCAGTTGTTTGACACTGCTTGCTTTATAGTTTATTTTGTATGTTAAGGTAATGCTCACAGCAACCTTTTGTTTGATGCTAGGATCTTTTTTCTTTAATCCTATTTTGATCTGTTGCTCACCATAGGATGTGTTTGTAGGATAAAATGCAAACTAAGTTTTCAGTATGGATCCCCGGTTAATTTTACTGTTAATTTTCCTTGGCAATGGAGGTAGAATGTATGAGCAGCTAAAAATTATCTGTCAGGTCTTAACTTGCTAGCCTATATTGATTGAGAAAGGAGGTTTGCTCATGTTAAGAATGTGTAAGGCATAATAAATTGGTCATGTTAATTAAGAGGTTGAGACCTGAGAATTTACATATGAATCTGTAGAAAGGTGGTGATAATGTCACCAGAGTATTTCTGGGGGCCAATTATAGGAGAACAATTTCTAGAGAACACATAGCCTTGTAGGAAGAGTTCAGAAAGTTTTAAGTTGTTAAAAGTAAATAAGTTGACATACGAGTTTGAACTAGTCAATATGATTCCTAAATTTGTTCTTTGTAAACTTTTGGAGAGTATCTAATGTGCTTTAAAGAAATACACGTTTATCTAATCTGCCTTTACTTAGTCGCTTGATCTCCTGATTTAATAGGCCTGTAACTTCAAGAATTCCTAATATGGTATAATCTTTTTCTTTTCATTCATTTGGATCTATCCCACGTTGTTAATTTTGTCCATATGCTTCTTTTCTAAAAAGGAAGAGAGGGGTAGGTGGAGTTATCCAACTTAGTGGTTTATTTCCTTAGGCAGTACTGTTTGTGCTGTTAGTAATCAACTTGAAATAAGTCACTTCTATCTTCAGCAGACCAAATGGGTGTAGTGACTCAAAATATACTTCGTATAGTATTTACAGCTGCTTAGAACTTGAGATATGGGGCAGTGTTAATTCTTTGGAATTAGCGACACATCTACTTTGAGTAGATGAAACTATTTTAAAACTCCCATTGAATGATTTGCAACATTTAATGTGGATATTCTTGCTCAGCTTAATTGGAAGATTAAAAAGGAAGCCAAAAGAGGAATGTTATTTGATTCCTGTAGGACCTTATTGTGTGGCAAGTCTCTCTCTCTCTCTCTCTCTCTATGTGTGCGTGTGTGTATATATATATATATTTATGTATCTCCAATGTACAGTGTGATTCATACTTTACTGATTTTGGTAAATTCTTGATGAAAAATTATGGGTGTTTAAGGTTGATTTAATGCTTTCTACTTTGAACACATAAAAATGCTTATGAATATCACAAGTATGGGCAATGAAGAAGTATTCCTTTCATATGAAATGTTCTATGACAAGTGCTTCACTGAATAGTCTTAATGAGTTCTCTTGTACAGAGTTCCATTCTTTGTGTTTGCATTGTCTTAGCTAGGGATGGCAATTTTTGGCCCATGAGCCTAAATTTAGTTATTTTCAATGGGCCAGGCTCAAGCCCAAACTGACTCGAAACTTAATTATTTAAAGCAAAACAACACCGTTTTATTTAAAAGAGTTGGGTCTCGTGTAAGATTGGGCCTGAGCAGTCCAGACTTAGATCTAACTTAAAAAAATAAGTTGTTCTATATTTTTTATTTTAAAACAATTATTTAAAAAAAAATTGGTGAGAGCTGGCTCATTGCCATCCCTAGTCTTAGCCATCTATAAAATATAAGTCTTCCTTTCTCCATATTATCTATATCCAACACACAACTAGCAGCTCACTGATGACTCACTTATAGACTGAACCAATCGAAGAGAATCTGGTAGAGCAAGGTGAGCTTTGTGATCCTGCTCTAGACATGCAGTTGAGTTCCTTGAGGGACAGGTTAACCATGGTAAGGTAATTTCATATATTGCTGGAACTCATATCTGCATGTGTTGTTGTTTCCTTAGCTTTATCAATATGAAAATATGTTCTGCAGATTGGTAAGGAATCTGCTGAGCTGAATCTTGAGCTCAGAGAATTGGAAAGACAATCTGCTTCAAGTGATAGGTGTGCTGCAATTGTCAAAGAGGTATTGGAGTCATATGAGCAAAACTCTGTTCATGAACTATTTGAAGGTAATTATGCAATTTTATTATGTAACATGAAAGTTCTTGAATAGTTATTACACATTTTATCTGCACGGAATGTGAACATTGGGTTTTCCTACAGTAATAAAAATAGATTTTATATGATTTTAGCTCATGGAAAAAGCACCAACTTGCTAGAATCTCCAATGGAAATGTATGGGTGGTTTCTGCTGCTTCATAAGCCATTGCTTCCTATTGTTTGTAATGGTACACATACACACCTAACCTCCAAATAAAGTTGTGGTAATCAACGGCACCAACTATAATCATAGTAATCGCTTTGTTATTGTTGTTTATGCTACTTATGTGTATAACTGGCCTGTTTGGAAGGTTCAGGCTTTTCTTTTGTTGATGTAATTGTTTCCCTGATATCTGTTGGCTTCACTCTGCAATTCCTACGTTAAACTTCTCCAATTTGTTGAAATGTACTTTTCCTTCCAACGTGCACCACCTAGTTTAAGGAGCTACGGCTAACAGAATTTTGTATTTATGGACATGTACTTGATATGGAAATAAATCTATAAGATTACCCCTTGATACTGCTCTCGAGAATTGGTGCCTCTATGTGTTTGTATTGATCTTCTTTTAAAAGGACTTCTTGTTTTCAACAACCTGAGAACTTTTTGGTTGTGGAAGAATATTTTTGGATGGAAAAGTTCATGTCAGCACGGCATGGTGGTTTAGGTGTTCTAACATTTTTGCAATTGCTTCCTTTAGAAATGACAAGAACTGCATCCGAACTTCGTGTCAAAATAGAAGATCTGGGAACAAAGAGGGCGAAAGATGTAGAATGTGGTAGAGCAAAGAGCTTTTTTGAATCAAACAGAGAGTTGCCAACATTGAATCATGTGAAGGGTAGAGGCTCCATCAAATATTTGTGGTTTGATACCTCTCCAAAATCTGTAAAAGCTACGGTTAAGTTTTATGTTTTGTCTTTTCAGGCCTCTCCGATGCGAAATTGGAAGAATTTAAAGAATTTATATCCAATATAAAGACCACCTGACCTTCATGCCTCATCAGCACTGCGGGAGAGTTGTTTAGCAGTTAGTACCAATTAATTCTATACCGCCAAAACTGTTGGTGTTTGATTTACCTAAGAGTATGTAACCTCTCATTGTTTGAACCAGACTTGGTAAAGTAGACCATTTTCTCTAATACTGTTTGTTTATAACTGTAGCATGTGAATTTCTTTCTATCATCAACAACTCTCCTAATCTGTCTTGGTTTAGATTCTTGGCAGCTGTCTCAGTCAATTCTAATCAGATGTTTCTTTTTACATTTCTCTAATGCTATTTTACTTGTAAATCTAAAGAGCATTCATCATTGGAGTTTCCAACAGGATATCTTATTAAGAAAATGAAGATATATAACTTTAGAAAATTGTACATATCCATATTTACATAAAGATTGGAATTTACAAATGGCAAAGAAGATATTGGACCCATCTTCCAACTATTCTTTGGGATAATATTTTGTGGAAAGGATCATTAATGCCCAAAGCTTCTTTTGCCATATGGTTAGCTACTAGAGGGGAATTAAAACTAAGGACAGGCTAGTGGTAAGGTTTGTTGTCTTTGTAATTTGTTACCTGAAACAACTTTTCAGCTATTCTTTTAATGTTGCTACTCTTCCTCCATTTGAGCTAAATGCTTCATTTCATGAATTTGGATTGTCCATATAGCAATTGAGACAAAATTCTAGTATGGGCAGAAAAGCAATACAAAAGAATAAGAAAAGACCAAATATGCATAAGCCTAAGCCTCAATTGCTCATTGTATTATATCAAACCTAACAAATATGCTCTTGCTCAAAGAGTTTGTTGTTGGATCAAAGAGATTCTAGTTGCACATAAAGTCACTCATTATTTGAGCTCCTCTCTTAGAAGAAGATTGGACTTTGTATAATCAAGTGTCTTTTAGTAGTCCCAAGGCTTATTGTATGTCAAATCCTCATTTTGTGTATCTTTTTGTGTACTTTGATAGCACTGCCTTATAAAAAGCGAGGTCTCCCTCACCTAAACCAATTTATGATAACTTGGGGATTAGGATTAATCCTAGAGAGTGCAGAGATAGAGAAAATTTAAATAAAGAAATGCAAGAGATTATATCTCAAATCATTAAAAAGAATCCTACTTTTAATCCTCCGACTAAGTATAGGCCTTTGAAGCTTAACAAAAGGTTTTATATACCTAAGAAGGAGTATCTATGGTACAATTTAATTAGGTTGATAATTAGACCCAAAGAGAACACACAAAAGAGGATGGAGAGGGGGACTAAAGCTAAGATTTATTCGCAGTAAAGGATCAGTGAAGGAAAGAAGACTGTAACAAAAGAAGGTTTTGAAGCCAAACCATCAGAGAATAAGGATTTGCATGTTTTGGTTAGGCAGAGACACTCAAGAGGCTTTAGATGCTACTGTGCGAATGATAGTAACTTAGAGAACTTACATCTTTGAACAGGACAATCAAGAATGAAGAATTTTGCAGGTTGTATGGTGAATCAAGAAAAAGGCAGTATGGTTTTAGAAAAGTTGTAATTAAATTTTTTAATTTTAGGTCCTATTTACTACGTAGGATGTATATTTACAAGGAGACATATAAAGAAAAAAGTAAGGTAAAAATTAGGATTCATTTTGAACGTTTTGCAAATGCTAAGATTCATTTTAAACATTCCGAAATGTTAAAGTCTAACTCAGATTTTAGTGTAAATGTTAAGGGTTAAATTCTTTTTGGCTTAAATTCCGGTGAAATCCATTCTCTAACAAAAGCTAACTTAAATTAGAAGATATACCTTAATGATCAAAATTGGATCCTTTTCTTCCTTATTTTTCATTGTTTATTGGCTTGATATTGTTTTGAGTTTGATGTCAAAAGCTACAAGAAGGTGATGTTTACTTTGGTATTAAGCTCAATAATATAGTGATTCCACCTAGTTGTGCATAGAGTTGTGGAGAGTTTATGGAAAAACTTTTAAGAGTTGAGTTAATGAAGATGTTTGGATAAGCTAAAATGGGATAATGAGGCAAATCAAAAGTTTTGAAGTTCAGAAGATGAAAAAAATAAGAATTGCATTTTCTTTTTAGTGTATACATGATTAGTTGACACATACATTTTACAAAGAATTACAACCATTGATATGGGGTGGAATTGTGGAGATGCATTTCTTGGAGAGCTCGAAGAGGACACTTTCAATTGATGAAGGTTTTAAGCGTAATGACAATAGGAGTCACGAATTACTAGTTGCTTCTTTGACTTCCATATCAATTATCTCCTCCATTAGTTTAGGATAGGAATTGGGTTGCTCATGTTATTAAGAACTTGCCATATATAGTTGCATGATCCAACTTTCTAATAAATTCATAGCTGCATTTTTTAGGAACTGGGAACAAACGTAGCAAAGTGAAATAACATCTCTTATCTATTAGTACCTAAATCTTATAATTCCAAGACATGATTAACAATATAGTATTGTGATAGTTTGAAGTTCCCAGATAAATCTAAAGAACAACATGTCAGAAAAGGCATGAGCTTATAAGATGTAGATTAGTAGAATTTGGTTGAATTACGTTGTTATTATCAATCGTAGAAGTAGTGTGAAATCTAGAAGCATTATGTATTTTTTTAGAAAAAGGAAGATTATTGTATATGGAATAAGAGGGAGAGTGATAAAAGATAGGAGTTGGGGTCATTCAAGCATAACGACCTTAAAATACTTGAATAAATCTCTTTCTAATCTTCTACTGTGAGACCTTCTTTTTAGTGTTCGGTAAATACCAACATTACACAACTTTGACAACATGATGGTAGCATGATTTGATAAGTTGTAAGATCCCTTTGATAGGATGTGGCCACAAAACCATATAATATATATGCTAAAAAAATGAAGATACGCTAGTGGACAGCTTGGGTCTTGGTTGACTATATGGAAATATGTTGATATTATAATGTTGTATAGTGTTTTAATGTTGCTTGGTAGGCTGCATAAAAGGCTTGACGTAATTGCATGGTGTGTTGCGTTTTAGTGTGCATGGCTTACATATATAGGGATGATTCAAGCATTATGTCATTTAATTATGTGTTGCGTCTTGATATGCAAGGTATACACGCACAAGGATGGCTGAAACATTGTGTCTTTTGATTATTGGACATTTTCTTCTAAAACTATCCAATTTACTTGTAATTTTCTAAACCACTTTATGTCTCTATCTTGTAAAATGTTAACACCTAATGGGTATATAAGGTATACATTCTCCAAAAGTGTAGGCGGTGTGTCACGTACTTAAATATTCTGCAATAAAGAGTCCCTTTCTACGTATAACATACTAGTTCCATTTACTTGTGTTTTATATAATTATGCTATACTAAATAGCCTATCAACAATGCTGCTTTTTGTTTCTCATTGAGGGACATAATTTTACTTCATTTTGGCAACATTCTATAATGTTGCTTTTGTTTTTCATTAGGGGAGAACTTTTGCTGAACCAAGTGTGGGAATTTGGTTATATTATAGGGTGGAAATCATTGAGTGTGCTAGAATAAAAATAACCCTGTAACAGGTTGGTATCAGAGTTAATTTTCTAAGGAATACAGGTGATAGATGGTGGGTGGAAACATGGAATAATTAAGGGAAAGGATGGCTTGGTTGGAGCAAATTCTTGGACCAGTTTTGGAAGAGGAGGGATTTAACATGGCTGTTCAATTGGATACAATCACTAAGGCTTCCATAAATGATTAGATGAAATTTTGGGTGAGGCAAATAGGAGGGTGTCGGTGATTGAAGATGCATTGGCACTTATTTGCAACAATGTTGTCTAACAAAACGAAGGGAATTAGATAAGACTTAAAGTTCCAGAATTAAATCATTTTGATGGTGTTTGAGATGCTAAGATGCTGGAGAATTTCTTATGGGACATGGAACAATATTTTCTTGCAGCAAGGGTGTCAGAACGTGACAAAGTAACGTTGGCTAGTATGTATTTAGTTGGTGATGCTAAGTTATGGTGGCATGCAAGGCTGGATGATGATCAAAATGAGGGTCACCCACGAATTGATACATTGAATGTGTTAGTTCAAGAACTAAAGGGTTAGTTCAAGAACTTGCCTTGTAACACCTTTTGGGTAGTGAAGGAAGCCTTGAGAAAGTTGCGACATGATAGAAGATGTACACACATGTGAATATTGATTTTGCACATTAAAATGATTATACATGCATTCATTGACAGCTTCCAGGTATAATTGATTTATATATGTGATTATGTTGAGGATTGTGGTTTATTTGTATTGAAAACTAATTTGGAGAGTATAAATTGCTGAATTAGAATTTTTGGTGAAATTTAGGAAATTTATGAGATTATGAGTATTTATAGACTAGGAAAAATGCCAAGTGGCAAGTCAATTGATGAATGGTAGTATAAATAAGAGTCATATGATAGTAAAGAATTTTATAGATGACTTTGGGATTTATTGACAAATGTCAGTGAAAATTTAGAGACAATTGGAGTAAAATTTAGAGATGATTGGACTAGTAAACTAAGAGAACCCAATTTAAACTTATAGGAATTGGAAAAGTGACAAGTGTCACTTGCCAAGCCTAGTATTGATTTCATGAATTTACTGGAAAGAACAAATTGATTGTTTGATCTTGTTTTTTTCTTCTTCGTGAATTTCTTCATCCTCTGTAAGCTTCATTACTTCAAAAATTTATCACCCTCACAACACAAGCATTGCTCTCGCTTTTCACTTGCTATCTCTTTTTTTCATCTTCTTCATGGTCACTGAAATACCTAACCCTACAACCTTTGGCTATTGATGATTGTGTGATATTGGAAAGCTAAGGTTCACTTGATTTTGAAGAGTTTGGAGTTTTAAACAAGTAAGCATCGTATGGTTTTTCATGATATATAAGATGAAATAGGAATACAACCTTTAGCTATTGATGATTGTGTACTATTGGAAAGCTAGGGTTCACATGATTTTGAAGAGTTTGGAGTTTAAAACAAGTAAGCATCATATGGTTTTCATGATATATAAGATGAAACAGGAATCATGTTAGTTAACAGTTAAGTGTTTATACAATGAAGATGTAAATTTTTATTGAAACGTGAGTGAGAATTTTGGGTATGCTGCATGTCTTTTTTTTTGCTTATATGATGATCAATATTTCATAAGATGGTGCTGAAATGATTTTTAAGTTAGAAAGATCATTGAAAATGTGTATAAAAGAATGCAAAAAAATTCATAAAAAGTGATATACGTATGCTCTGTTTTTACTGTGTCATTACGTGAATCTTTTGGGTGTTTTAGAAATGAAATAAAATGAATTTTGAGTTAAAGAAAAAGGTGTAAGGTGAATTCTTGATATGGGAAAGAAAGAATAAAATGATAGTTAGAGGAGAAAATGGAGAAGTGCAGAAAATAGAGAAATGCAGAAGATGAAAAACACAGAAAACGTGATGAAGATGTATGAATGATAGGTTCTGTTTTTCATGTTTATGAACAATCATAGATTTTGATTTGTTTATGATCAAGTTGAGATGAAATGGAAGTAGGAATGAAGAGCAAATAGTGAGGACATAAGTTAGAAATGGTAGATTAAGATAAAGAGAGGAAGGAGAGAAGAAAAATCTGCAGTTCATGAATCTAGAGAAGAAATTAGGCGCATGATCATGCACAAGGGGAAAATGTGCACGATCTTGCATCTCATAGTGCACGATCGTGCTTGTGCTATCGCATGATCGTGACAATGAAGGCATACTGATAGTTGACAGTTTCGAACATCCTTTATTCTTTTGGTTATAACTTCTTCTCCCGACCTCCAAATGACATGAAATTTGAACCAACAAACTCCTCAAACATTGTTATTTCTCTCCACCAAAATTTATGGCCATCTGAATTTATTAGGAAAGGATGGATCGATGAGTTTAGGATGAAAAATGATGAAGTGTGTTGGAATTTTGTTAAATGGGCATTTTTCACTGAACAGTTAGCAGTATTTTGGCCATATCTTGATATGTAGATATCCAAATGAGATTATTTTTGATCTAGATTAAACTATAGAATTATGGTTATAAATTTCTAGAAGGAATCTAATTTTAATTTTGTCTCTAAGAACTCCAAAATCTGGCTTGAAGTTGAATACAGAATACTGTTATAGTTTAAGAATAGTCCGAAGTATTTTGAGTATAACTTTCAAAATAATGAATCAAATTGTATGATCTTAGTGTCATTAGAAACTTAAGACATAGGGGAACAATTGTCTAGAAGAAAATGTTGCCTAATTGCCCCATTTTCTTTATCATAATGATCATGCAAAGTTGATCCAAAAGTCTATTTTTAGAAAAATCTGGAATGATCAATTGAGTTATGAACTTAGATTCAATTTGTTTTTATTGAGGTGTAAACCTAAGTTTATATTATACTTATGTGAGTGAAGGTATATGAATGATCATGTGACGACAATAATGAAAATATACCCAGGATTGTCATTGAGCATGCATTGTACATAATCTATATGTATGCATATATGCATAAATGAGTACGTGTATAATTGTGAAAATTTATGATATGTGTACATGTATATTGCATGATATAGAGGAGCATTTAGAGCGTCAATATCCAGACGTTGCCTAGACTTTGAGACAATAGCTTTCTGGAGCAACCTCTGAGTAACCTAGACGGTCTCACTTAATTAATTGTTTGTTTTAAATTATGTTCTGAATTATCTTACGAATGTGAACTTGATTGTGCTGATTCTGGACATTGAATGTCCGAGGCATTTGATGCATGAATGTGATATTGGAAGTACTCCTTGTATGTGAATATGATGAAATAAATGATTCTTAACGCATATGTTGAATGCCATACCAAAGTCCGAAGATAAATGTGAATGTGAATGTGATACATTTCATTACATGAATGCATGAAAGATAAAGGCAGTTGTGACAGGAGTCTCCAATAAAAGAGCTTAAAGCTCATAATGTGATAAAAGCCTCTAGCTCAGTTGTTATTGTACCCGGTATCTACTAAGGGATATTGGACATTATCTAATATAAGCTCGGTATCCACAAGGGATATGAGCTAGTAAAAAGGCACTCGGTCATAATAAAGAAATAAATGAAAGTGAGTCTCATGTGCATTGCATATACATTTAATATGTATGTTTGAATGATTGCAATATACTGTTGAATTATATTTGAATGAGAACATGAAAATTGTGAACAAAGTGATATGTGATCCTACATGATGATAACTAAAATGACATGAATTATATGATTATATGTGTTGATGTGTTGTATGAATTGAGTGAACTATCGAGGATGGCTACTTCACTGAGTTCACAAAACTCATCAAAATTATAATGTTGACATTTTAGGACCAAGAGAGGACACTAGTGGCAGAGAGACTTTACAAAAAGCATAGTTCTTGTACATTTAGATTAGAGAAATGGCACAAAAGTCGGTCAACTGAGACTGAAGGATTATATAGAAATTTTTGTATAATTCCTGTTTCATGTAGTGTGTTTTGTATTAGGTTTTGATGATGTACATATTTGGATGATTTTGTAAAATTTCAATGTACATATTCGGTTTTTATAAAATAAAATGAGGAATTTGGTTTTAAAATATGGTGACATTTATGTATTTATGATGATGCCATGATTAAGTTAGTAATGTGAGTGCCCTAACATGTCACTTTTCCAGGGTACATATTTGGATATCACTCAGGATGTTGGATACGTGTCTCACAAGAGTGAGGTGTTACAATTTGTTTCATTTAATTATGTATTGCGTCTTGGTGTGCATGGTTTACACATACAAGGATGGTTGAAACATTGTGTCTTTTGATTTTCGAACATTTTCATCTAAAATTGTCCAATCTACTTGTAATTTTCTAAACCACTTTATGTCCCTATCTTGTAAAATATTAACACCTAATGGGTATATAAGGTGTACATTCTCCAAAAGTGTAGGTGGTGTGTCACGTACTTAAATATTTTGCAATACAGAGTCCCTTTCTACGTAGAACATACTAGTTCCATTTACTTGTGTTTTATATAATTCTGCTCTACTAAATAGCCTGTCAATAATGCTACTTTCCGTTTCTCATTGAGGGGCATAATTCTACCTCATTTTGATAGCCTTCTATAACATTGTTTTTTGTTTTTCATTAGGAGAGAATTTTTGTTGAACCAAGCTCGAGAATTTGGTTATATTATAAGGTAGAAATCATTGAGTGTGCTAGCATAAAAATAACCCTATAATAGGTTGGTATCAGAGTTGATTTTCTAGGGAATATAGGCGATAAATGGTGGGTGAAAACATGGAATAATTAAGGGAAAGGATGGCTTGGTTGGAGCAAAATCTTAGACTAGTTTTGGAAGAGGAGGGATTCAATATGGGTGCTCGATTGGATACAATCACTAAGGCTTCCATAAATGATTTGTTGAAATTTTGGGTGAGCAAAATAAGAGGGTGTCAGTGATTGAAGATGCATTGACACTTCTTTGCAACAATGTTGTCCAACAAAACAGAAGGAATTAGATAAGACTTAAAGTTTCGGAATCAACTTGCTTTGATGGTGTTTGAGATGCTAAGATACTGGAGAATTTTCTATGGGACATGGAACAATATTTTCTTGTAGCAAGGGTGTCGGAACTTGACAAAGTAATGTTGGCTAGTATGTATTTAATTGGTGATGCTAAGTTATGGTGGCATGCAAGGATGGATGATGATCAAAATGCGGGTCGTCCATGAATTGATACATGGAATGTGTTAGTTCAAGAACTAAAGGATTAGTTCTTGCCTTGTAACACCTTTTGGGTAGTAAAGGAAGCCTTGAGAAAGTTACGACATAATAGAACAGTTCGAAATTATGTCAAGGCATTCAACTCTTTGATGTTGGATATTCGCAACATGTCAGAGGAAGACAAGTTATTTAATTTTCTGTCAGGACTTCAATATTGGGCACAAATTGAACTATGAAGGCAAGGTGTTCAAGACCTCCCAAGTTCCATTGCAGTGACTCGGTTGGTGGATTTATAACTGAATAAGACAAGGAAAAAGTTTCCAATAGTAATAGGAATGAAAAAGTTGTTGATAAAAATTTCGTGGGGCAAAATGAGAAAGGTAAAAATGTGCAAACCATTTAAAATTTTGCTCAACGAAATGTTACTTGTTTTTATATGCAGTGGACCACATTACACAAGGGAGTATCCAAATAAAACAAATTTGAACACATTATTGGCTGAGGAGGAGGACAATAGTGAAATAACAATTGTTAATCCATTGGTGGTGGAAAAGGCATCTAGAAGTGGGACTTCTAGGGCCTTCGATGAATAAATATGATGATTGCATATCAAAGGAAGTAAAAAGGGGCTCGTATAAGCTTCTTTCGGTTCTGATAAGGGGATGCAAAGGGACTTATAGTCCCATCTTGTTGGATCCCGTTTCCGAAATCCAACATATGTGGTATCAGAGCCCAGTATTATGAACATGGGCGATATGTTTGTTACATGTCAGAGCCCAGTACTATGGTCTTAACTGGACATATAAGATTGATGAGAGTGTGTAAGGATAAAATTATTGTGTGAATGCTAAGAAATATTGATTCGACATGATCATGGTGTTATCGTGTGAATAATTTGAAGCATATCGAGGAAATAGTTAAGAAAGTGCATGATTAAATGAGTGACTAAACGAATCAAGTAAGTCTATTGACTAAGATCAAATAGGAGAAATTATTTGATAATTTACTACGTATGAATTTCGCGGACGAAATTCTTTTAAGAGGGGGAGAAATGTTGGGTCCTGATCCCTTTTTCAAGGTCAATAAGCATGTTTAAATTATTTTGAGGTATGTATAAATTAATTTGAGGTTTAATTTGACAATTTTCATGTGGTTGGAATGAATTGAGGATTTTATTGTGTATGTTATGATCATTAATATGAAAGGGATTTAGTGAAATTCGATTTGTTGAGAAATTATTTATTTTGTGATGCATTGTTAGTATTAAAAAGAATTATATGAATTGAGAGTTTTATGAGTTATTGGAATTTAATTAGAATAAGATGGTCTTGGTTTATAAAG
>JANKOE010000007.1:28229969-28244081 GCA_026284465.1 Erythroxylum citrifolium | reverse complement strand
TGTGATCTATGACCTGGATTTTCATTTTTAGCTTAGAAATCTTGCACGTTTTAGTCTGAGGACTTTAATGGACTTTAAAAATCGTATATGAGTATGAGGATTTTCGGATTAAGTAGTTGGGTTTCCGTTTTCCGGTTGGGATCTGGTTCCTGAGATTGGGTTCCAACACATCTTCAATTGTTCCAATGGTATAAAAAAAAGTTTGTTATCCGTTGAAGTCTACAAGTTGGTAGTAAGGGCTGCCACTATAAAAATTTGACAAAATGGCATGCAAGGGTGTGTCATTTTGGTATGCATTTACCCAGCATGTTTTGTTAGATTTTAATAAGGCAAAAGGTGAAGGATTAGCCAGCTTTAAGAGCAAGCAGCCAAAGACAAACATATTAGACAGATTCAACACTTTGATTGTCGACGAGGATGCCAACTTTCTTTTGGTGGGAGAGGTTTGTGAGACCTTATTTTCAATGTTCGGCAAACACCGATATTACACAACTTTGGCAACATGATGTGGCCATAAAACCATATAATACGTATGCTAAAAAAATGAAGATACGCTAGTGGACAACTTGGGTCTTGATTGGCTACATGGAAATATATTGATATTATAATGTTATATAGTTCTTCAACGTTACTTGGTAGGCTGCATGAAAGGCTAGACGTAATTGCATGGTGTATTGCATTTTAATGTGCATGGTTTACACGTATAAGGATGGATGAAGCATTGTGTCATTTAATTATGTTTTGCATCTTAGTATGCATGGTTTATATGTACAAGTATTGTGTCTTTTGATTATTGGACTAAACCACTTTTGCATCTTTATCTTGTATAACGTTAATGTCTAATGGGTATATAAGGTGCACATTCTTTAGAAGTGTAGGTGGTATGTTACGTGCTTAAATATTCTGCAATAGAGAGTCCCTTTCTTCGTATAATATACTAGTTCCATGTACTTGCGTTTTATATAATTTTGCTCAACTAAATAGCTTACCAACAGTGTTATTTTTCGTTTCTCATTGAGGGACATAATTCTACTTCATTTTGATAACATTCCACAACACCGTTTTCGTTTTTCATTGGGAGAGAACTTTTGTTGAACCAAGTGCGAGAATTTGGTTGTATTTTAGGACATAAATCGTTGAGTGTGTTAGCCTTAAAAATAACCCTGGAACACCTGGTATTGCCTACTATTGTTTATTTTAGTTCCTTCTTGTTATGTAAAGATCAAAAGGTAAATAAGTCATTCATGTATGATTTTCAGGATGCGGTGATCAATACAAAAGTTGATGGAGTTACATCAAGATCCAAAGTAAAATTACACAATTTATAACTTCTCGTGGACTTTTAATATCTTCTATAATTCCAAATTTAAATTACCAACAAAAAATGCTATGTTCTTCTCGTAATAATTTCTTAGAAAAAGAACCCTACAAAATCTCACTAAAAGCACAAAACAAGAATTAGTATAAGAGAAATTGAAGAACAAGAAAGATGAGTAAGGAGAGAGAAAAGACGAGAAAAAGGAGAGAAAGAAGAAACCATATCTTTGTATTTTTTTGGATACTACTTATCATCTATAATACATATGTAACAATGCCTATAAAAAAAAGGGATCAAATATACATTTCTTTTTTTGTGGTAACAAAAGATTGACGAAAAAGTTAAGTTATAGTTCAAATTAAACGTTTGTAAAATATTGAGTTTTTTTTAACGTGTTGAAAAGTTTGATCTTAAATTAAATTCTAATGAAAATGTTAAAGTCAAAAATTTACCTTTTAAACTATTTAATTTTAAATTAAATTTAAGTAAAAATGTTAGAGTTAATTACAAAAAATCCCTAATTTTACTCAATTTTATAATTATATACTCAAATTTTCATTTTTTTAAATTTTTGCTCAACATTAGTATTTCTATTAGCGCTGTTGACGTGACTTGCCACATAAGATAAAATCTTAAACACTTATACACATCAAACTTAATTAAGTTTGACTAATTAATTTTAACTAAACTATATCGTTTTGGGATTAAAATCTCTAAATTAAATTCACATCCTAAATCGTTGGAATTGAAAACTCTAAATCAGTTTGTTCTTGCACAGAAAGAAAAAGAGTTTGGCTGACAAATTTGTAATTTATTCAAATTGTTTGGAAATTATGTCTTTATCGTCTCATATCAGTATGACAGAATGTTGTTATCATCTCGCACCGATATAACATAGTTTGATTTAGATATTTCAATCACAAAATAACGTAGTTTAGTTAAACTTGATTAAAACTAACGTGCATAAGTATTTAGGATTTTTGTGTTATGTGGCAAGCTACGTCAGTAATGTTAATGGAAATATTAACGTCGGATTATAATTGAAAAAATTGAAAATTTGAGTATTTAATTGTCACTTTTTTAAGGTTAAACTATAATTACAAAATTGAGTAAAGTTTGAGATTTTTTAATTAACCAGAATATTAAAATCTAATTTAACCTATTTTACCAAATAAATAATCTATTGAATATGAAATATTCCTATTTTCAAAATTTTTGCCCTGAAGCTGGTCCACCCCTTTTGAGCTTAAACCCTTATAAACACTAGTGTAAACCCTAATCTCTCTCCGCCATCAGAGAACGACATAATCTTACCGGCAACTGCTACGCAGAGAGATAAAGAGAAAGAGAAAGAGAAAGAGAAAGAGAGGATTATAGAGATATGGGAAGCGACAGCGAAGTGGATAGATCGGAGAAGAAGGAGAGGGAGAGAAAGAAAGTGCTGGCTTTAGCTCCCATTGCTAAACCTCTCGCCGGAAAGAAGCTTTGCAAGAGAACTTTCAAGCTCATCCGAAGAGGTATCACATTTTCACTGCTTTTACGCGCTTCCCTTTACTTTCTGATGTCGGGAAGCTAATGGGTTTCTCTTAGTTTATTGGGATACGCCGATTAACGTGAGAAATTGAAGCTGGCAGCTTTTAACATTTTGTTTCTTTCCCAGTTTTTTCTTTGATTGGCTTCAGGCTGAATTATTTTTGTTTTCAGTTTTACATGGAACTATCATTATGCAAATTCCTGAATCTTACGTGAATCCCCAAAATGCTAAATTTTCGAAAGTTGTACAGAGTCTCACACGCATACACATATGAATTACGAATATAGGTTTATATATGCATTCTCTAGTTCAGAGGTCGAACTACTTGAAGTTGAGGTGGTGTTTCCTTTTTTTAAAATTCGGCACTAGTAATTCACTAACTTTCATGGCTTGGTTCTTTCTTTTTTAAGTTTCTGGCTTTTGGCATGAAAAGGTTCCATTATGCTTGTCTTAGGCTATTGAGACAATGGAATGATTATAATTTTTTTCTTTTTCTTGTCAGCTGCTGAACATAAGTGCTTGAAGAGAGGAGTGAAGGAAGTGGTTAAAAGTATTCGGCGTGGCCAGAAAGGGTCAGTTTCCTTTTGGTTTTTGGCTGTTTACCTCCTTTTGTTGTTTTCCTTATTTTCTTAGGTTAGTACAGAGAGATAAGTGAGCTTCTGTTTGTGTAGTTGTACAATGCTTGTTGTCATATAGTAATGATGCATTCCATCTGTATGAAGAGTGTGCATGATAATGTCTTTGTCATCCCAGAGAATAGATAAATTGGTTAATGCAAAACACTGCTAACTTTGGCGGAGTTTCTGCTAGATTTCAGAATGCCAACCTTGGAACAACTTAAATATCATTTGTTTAAGTACAGAGGTGCTTTTTATACACAGTTATGTGGGTTTATTCAGAAGCTGCTATTACTATTGATGGCAAAGAGAACTAAGTGGAGCAAACTGCTCAGCTCTACTGCCGGGTTGGGGCGGGTGTTAGTAATACATGTTCTGTATATTCTTGACCATCTTTTTCAACTTCAACAACCTTATAAGTTGACTGACTTATTTGAGGAGTAGCTTGATACAAAAGACTGTCTTTCCTTGGTGCAGGTTATGTGTTATAGCTGGGAACATTTCTCCTATAGATGTCATCACTCATGTCCCAATATTGTGTGAAGAAGCTGACATTCCTTATGTTTATGTTCCATCAAAAGAGGTGAGACTGGATCTTGTTCATTCAATTTTCTTTCAGCCTGACTTTGTACATTACATGGAAGGGATGTTTACCTTATAGAAGATTTGCTGTTTGTCTTTCCCTTTGTGATTTCTGGAGTCTGCTATCATTTGGCTGTGCCATGTTACCAGAGAAGCTGCTATTAGTGTGCTTTGCATTTGATGAAAGCATATCGTTAAACTGATCATATTCTGTAAACGGAAAACCACTTCTATATTGGGTGACCATGTTTGGATTTTATATGTAGTTCATATTTCTTGAAAAATAAAAGATGTATGTTTTGCTCTCTGCTGACATTGTAATCTGCAATTTCAGGATCTTGCAAGTGCAGGAGCAACCAAGAGGCCCACATGCTGCGTTCTGGTGCTAACCAAGCCAAGCAAGGGGGAACTAAATGCAGAGGAACAGGAAAAGTTGCAGTCAGACTATAAGCAGGTTCTAGCTGATATTTCTGAACTTAGTTCCTCACTGTTCTGATGGGAGGTATGGCGTCGGGATGGCCTGATGTACCAACCTGATGGACTGATAAATATGCAGTTCTTATACGTTCTAGCTATTTGATCTGTGTTAAGGAATTTGATAGTTACGTTGAAGCAAGGGTTGGGGAGTTGTTTCATTTGTTGTTGCTCTTGCTCATAACGTGTTCTTTTATCAAAAGATTTTTTGGGCCTTTTGCAACTTCCACTTCTATCTTAACGCAGAATCATCCGACTTCTGCAAATTAGCTAGGGATGAAAAATTACAAGGTGTAAATGGAAGCTTTAGTAACCTATTTTATTCTCCTATAAAAAATTAATGACTTCTGAATTCTCTTGAATCTGATCTTACAATCCAATGTTCACTTGACATAAAATAAGAATTAACAAGATCTGCAATTGAATTTAGTTAAAATAATTCATCTCAACCAATCAAATAATTCATCTCTTTATATTAATTGAAATGATGACTTTACTTCTTTAACCACTATCTCACATGACCTTTTATCGGAACCTCAAATAATATTTAAAAAAATCACTAAAAATGAGGAATTTGGTTACAAAATTGCCACATCAGCTTCCTAAGACTACTAGGACCTCTTCCTTCTTAACGAGATTACCCCTTAGTATTTAGTAACCGCAAATTATCCTACCAAAATAAAGATGACCCCTTAAAAATGAACATACTCCTTGATCAATGTCTCAAATTCAATACCTTCCTCCAACTCACAAGAATGTTGGATTACGATTGCATCAATTACTTCCATTCCTCCCACGTCCGATATATAACACCTTACAAATGCGGTCATGCAGAAAACATCATAAAACCAGCACTAATTCACATTTAACAAGAAAATCCATACGTCTCTGAAAATTGAGGATTATTCCATTTCTCCACAACCCAGATTCAATACCTTATAAATGCATAGAAACATCACGGAACCATATTGCTTCATTACGAACTTGATCAATATTTGATACATATATGTAACACTGACAGAAACCTTCATTCTGAATTCAAGAGATTGCACGGCCACAGTGTAGTCATAAATTTGTAAGGGTTTTAAGAAACATCTAACCAACCATTCAAAGGGCTTAGATGGTATAATTTGTGACTGTTCATGTCCAATCTCAAGGACCAGTTCACATCTCTAGCTCTCACTAAAGGTAAATGAGGACATTAAAAGAGCTATATGCGGACGACCATATTGAAAGTTCAAACTCAGCTACTGACCAAGAAAATCATTTTGGGTATATCAGATGCTTAACCAGAAAGACGCCTGTCACTGCTAAAGTTAGAATGACAGGAACAGCGGAGTAGTCAAAGTCAATTGTTCGGTTCCTATTATCTGCTCTATCCCGGCGAGACCTTTCTCCTTTGAATTCATGAAGAAGATTGCTCAGATTATCTAGCTGGTGAATGATTTGACGCTGTCCACGTACAACCGCTAGAATCTGTTTAAGACATGTCAGAATTTATTAGTGTATGACGAAAGAAACATCATTTGCAACCTTCTGATCCAAACTACATACTTCTTAAGAATCAAATGAGATGTCACATGATTTTCAAATAGGTTAAACCAAATCATGCAACCAATGTCACACTTGTATTTCTATTGTTAGCTTACACCATCTTCAAAAGTGACAATGAAAGTTCTAATTATATTGCCCATGACTAGATCAAGGTTTCCTGTCCTTTGCTCGCTATCCAAAGAGACATTTATACATGATGGAATCAAAGTTACAAAGCAATCACGGCCATATCAAGCAAATGTGGTTTGAATCTCCAACAAACTTACAATCCAACCATTCTAGTTAGTATTTTACATTCTTTTATTTTGAACTTACGAGATGATACTTCAGACCACTTTTAGGACCTTAAACTAGGATAATTCCCCAAAAACAAAAATTCAAGAAAAATGTTTTATAGACTTGGGTTCAAGAACCCTAGAAAAACAAGAACAAGGCCCGCATAACCTGTTGAAACAAACGAAGATACAAGATACTTCGCCGATGTAATTTCTAAACAGTTTCCAACACTGATCATGTACATTGTAACAAAAATCTAAATCATCATATACACAGTATGTTAGATTTCAGTCGCAAGATAAATATCTCATTTTCCAGCCAGTGAGATTAGTAAAAATACGATGGTCCATCCATGCATATGAATTGCATAAATTGGACCTTCTACTAATACATGAGCAATAGGAAATCAGTTGTGCTACCTCGTCCATCAAGGTGTTCTCCCTAGCCAATTGGGGTGAAGATGAAGAATTTGTTATCATGGACCCTGTTAATGAGCCATTACCCAACCCTGTTACGAAAAGAGAAGTGGGTCCTGAACCGTTGCAAGATTCAGCCTGCAAAGCCAGATTTTGTTGGCTAGATGAAACCTTTCTAACTGCAAACTTGGAATTCAGCTCCTCAATACGAGATGTAAACTCATCCATCCTCTCGTTCAGTGTGGAAATCTGTTCAGAGAGTTGAGTGATCATACCCTAAAACATTCCAAGCAAAGGAGATCAGAGAAAATTGATGTTATATTCATGTGTAGAAAAGGTAGGAAGAGTTTTAAGGAAAAGCTCGAAAAGGATAAGAAGAATATTAAACATTTTTCCAGGAAAAAGTAAAAAACTCCAAATTGTGGGCGGTTTACAATGTTGACTAGTGTTATCCAACTACATGAATAAAGTAAAATTCTCAGCCATACTTCATTGTAGTTAAACTATAGATCAACTATTAAATCCCAATGTACTTTTTAGAAAAATAATAACCTGGGTTGCAGGTGTTGCAGGAGAGTCCGGAGCTCTTCCATCAAATCTCCTATTACTGACAGCGAGTTTTGTCAGCTTGGACAGGTTTTTTTCCCGATGATTAGCATAAGAATGTGATAAACTGCTGCAAATTGGAAACCAAATACTGTTAGGAACTAAATTTAGTTGAAAAAAATGCCAAGAAAGGAAGTTAATGATGATAATAGATGTAGCCAAAGACATTTCGATTTCTGTCACTGTAAAACCACCTTTCAGTTGCCTAATCCCAAAAGTACGCTCTCGCAAGAAAAGTCAAATGCTTAGGGGGAAAAAAAAGAAAACGGATGATTAAAAGGTTCAATAGCTACTATATCTTCTAGGAGCCCAATCAAAGAGTAATAGTACCTCCAAAGACCCGCAACTTAAACTTACAATTCTGTTTTACAAGTATCTTTATCCATCTAACATCCTCTTTCTCAGGACACATGAATAATATATGTCAAAACTAGAGAATACCGGCTGAGATACTTGCTTCTCCTATCCGCAGAGGCTCGGGAGAGGGCTTCTTTAGGGCTTGAAACCAAATCATCACCAATGCTGAGCTTTGTCTTTAAATCATCTGGAAGTGCCTGCAATATGATAAAATAAGGACCATGCAAACCATGGGCTAGCAAAATCAGCTGAAAGAATCATACCATAACATCATTTACTAGCTTCTCCAGTTGAATCTGTTCTATGTAAGTACGGGGAATATAAGAACCATCCAAGCCCAGCTGTTCGGCTATATGTTTCACATATTGACGGTCTCTACCTTGAACCTCCATTTCATAAAAAATATTGATCAATTCAGTAATCAGCCTCATTAGATTCCTTAAGCATTACAATAATAGCTGAGATTGTGCAACAGTTCAGCGAAATTCATAACAGCAAAGCTGCTTCTGCAACTTTCCAAATGATATATAACTTGCAGGTGCTTGATCTGAAGAAGAATTAACACCTTCATGATACATGGGGACGGAAAGGAAGAAGGAAATGCAAAATATTCACCACAATCACTACCAACCATCTAGAGCTTAACTTGGACAACTTCCAAACAGAAAGAATTTTACCAAATGATGGAAATGTGGCATTAGTAAAAACAGAATAAGGTCAAACAGACAGAAAAGATTAGTGAATTTTTTTAAAAATATCCATTAGATGAAAGACATATTCAGGATGATTGATAACTGGAAAAAAGAAAGCAAAAGAAAAGGATGAATATGGTCTAAAAGGGAATATTCCCCACACTTACTGAAGGATATATTGAAAAGTAGACTAAGGAAAATCAGAACAACGAATGTAGCGATAGATCTTGCTTCAACCAACATAGTAATAAGAAGTGCTTCAATGATCTTAACTTATCAAGAAAGTTTTACATATTTCGCAGCATAATTAAAAGCATCTTCTACACAACCCTTAGAAGTGCATTTCAGCTACCACTCTCTCAAATTGACTACTTAATCAGTAGAATTAAACATTTCCAAGCTTCACCAAGATTAAGATTTAACTGAAAAGTGTGAAAACTATGAAACCATGGATACTTGTAATCACGCAATACCTGGACATATTGACGATTAAGCTGTTCTAACCAGTCAGTTTTCACACACACTCTATCATCACAGAATACATGGCTACTTCTCTTCAAGATGCTAGCTATTGTGTATCCCAATGCCATCAGTCCTCCCAACAGGCGCACACTAACTTCAAAAGTTATTCTGGGTGAGATTATGAAGGGGTTATCAGTGACCCATTCCTGATGATAAGAAGCAATTGAGTCAGAAATCCCAAAAATTTATTAGTTCTCTGCCATTGTAGATTATCCAACAAAAATTTTATAACTTAAATACAATGCAGATATATACCCACTAGATCATTAATACCATTTTTGGTAAATCTAAACTCTGCTCTATGAAAATTTGTTGTAGATAACTGCTATCTACTATGACTAGTTTTTTATTCATTTATATGCAAGGAAAAATTGCAAGTCTTTCTTTGAAAGAAAAAAATAAGCATTTTTTACCGTTTCATTTTGAAAATTCCAATTAAACATTGTATAGGTGTCTCACTTTCCAAGAGAACAATGACAAAGTTGTGCTCAAGGAACAACAGCTATATCCGACAAAAATTCTAACCAAAGGTATAAGACACTTTCAACATGATTACATTTATAGGCAGAGATAGTACGTGGATATTTTTTTCATTATTAGGATTGTGTCTAGGAAATTTCAACGATAAAGTGGGTGGATGTAGCATCCCAATAAGAGGATCAGGAAAACAGAATCTGACTGAATTTACGAAGATTTGTGTTGTGCACAAGTGCATAAAAAATATACTGCAGAGTGCAGAAATAGAGATGGAAAATATTTCAAATGCTTTGATACATACCCTCTAAAACTTTAAATTTACGATAGTTTATCTACTATAGAATTCTCACAAGCTCCAGGATCTACTTTGAATCTCCCTTTGAGCATCCTAAGGAGCTTGTACACACATTAAAACTTTTCTAAAAGACGAGAAAATTCACAGTTAACAATAAGATAAAAGTGACTAATATATAGTATCTGGATGAAAACATGTTAGGCAGACCGTAAAAGCATAAATGCCCATTCGTGTAAACAACTTGAAGAGGTTTTAGTACATGAAAATAAGACTTATTTTATAAATTGAATGTTACTTCAGAAAACGACTGCAAGCAGAATCATCTAACCTCAAACATTAGATTGTATTTGCCATCCCTGTTCCTCATCCTCAGATATGACTGACAGGCTTCAGGATCTTCACCAGGTGGCAAAAGGTATATATCGTAAGTTTCCTCCTTTCTTTCTCTACAATCTTCCGATAGAACGGCTTTCATCTCCTCAACTGCTACTGATCTTGTTGACTACATATAAAGAAACAGTTATTGAAACAAAGAAACAAATGACAAAGCATTTACACAAATATTGATTTGATAAGGAACACTGCAGATGTTTGCCTTCAAAATATAAGTGGGGTTCTGAAATCCAGTAAAAGGGTTAAACTTGTTAATGACTTTAATATGTGCTGTTTGGAGATCTGGTTCAATAAAAGCCTTGTACATGGGATAAACCTGCAGCAGGAGAAAGAAAACAAATAGTAGAAAGAGTTAGTTAGGACTAAAGTGCATTCAATTATAGAAGTTGTCATAAGATTCACACCATAAAAGTGCCTAAGAGTGATTTGGTGGGTAACATGTGGGAAGAACCTAAATGAATTTTCTGAGATGGGAAAGGGAGACTACTGTTTCAGAGATTTGATGAATTATCTCCTCTGGCTCTTGTCCTACACGTTGAATGTCTCGCAAAACACGTTTGACAAGGTCGAAGTGAACTCCACCAGTGATAGATACACGAAGATCTAGCAAAGGTCGCAGTCTTTCACTTAAGGCATAAATCCCCTCAATTATCACAATACGGGAACTGGGTACATCCACTGTCCTGTGGAGAACATCAATTTTATTAGGATCAAGAATAGTTTGCACTTAATAAGAATCATACTTCTGATAAGACTATTGTAGGAACCTACGAAGTTGATAAAGAAGGGTATTAAAATGTGTAAGAATGTATGAAACAGATGGATGGAGAATCAAATTGATTATTCTTCCCTTCTCTATTGATTAATCCACTACTTTCTTTCCATTGCATGCTCACACTCAGTTGAGGTTACACAAGAAGCCAGAAATGAAGGTTTCGTGCACTGAAAAGACAGCAGAGAAAAAATAACCTGTAACCTATGCGAGAGCTAGTCTTGAAATCGTATATAGGGACCTGAACTGATTTTCCTGCTTTTAAGTCACGTATATTGCTGAGAAGAGTATCATAATCAGCCAGCCGTGGGTCTGATGCAAAAAAAGTTATCATCAGAATTCTGACAAGTCGCTCATCCTTGCTCACTAATTGAATGACAAAATACAGAACTCCACTCAAGAACAAGAAAGGGTCCTGTAATAACATATATTAGATGAGCCCCCCTGTGAAATGCATGCAGCGATTAGATATTTGACTCTTAACTTTTTGCACCAAACGAGGTCAATGGGGTTGTTGCACATATTCACATGTGAAATAAACCATAATGAATCTCAAACTAGACAGTGCTCCTATAAGTTTTGTCAAGGAAAATGGCTTCAGAAACAACAGGCCAATTTTAAGTTTGAGCACACTCAGTAGCAGAGAGAACTGTGGGCCAATTCTCAACTTCAAAGCAATGTGGACAAACTACTTTCTATGTCTGCTATACTCCCATCCTAATTCTAACTATGGTAATAAAGCACTACATCAACCACCATGATATCAAGATATACTTTACTGCAAGGATTTCTCTTATGCTCTTTAAACTAATCACTGAATAGAGAACTAAAAAGGAACTACATCACCAGAAAACAAGAGCATTTCTTTGTGTATTGTGAATAGTACTAATACAATATGGATCTATTCATTTTGGGGAAGTTATACATTGATTCCATTATCATTAGTGACCTTATATGGCAATATATGAGCCAAAAGTCCCAAATATCTCCATAAAGACTATAGATGTTATACAAGGGAATACCGTTTCACCCTAATTTTCTGTTTTCATTTAAAGCTTGAAGTCCTTGCTCAGCAATTAAATAACAACCAAGCTTCACATTTTTTTATTCATCCTCTATTGCACATAACAAATTTCTGACTCAGAACTTAATTTTGACATTTATGGCACAAACCACCAACATATAAAAACTGAAATAAATGGCAATCAAAGAACAAACCTGCCAATGCCTAATAGATATAGCAGGCTCCCCTCAAGCCACAAGATTAAAGCTCTGGCTATAACTACGCTTACCAGGGAAAAATAGTAAAATACTATACCTTTGATTTGCTCATATAGTTCTCATTATATTGAGATTATATCCTACAATTGCCACTGGACTGTGCAGCTACAAAACCTTTGTTAGAAGACAGAAGTACCACGGGACTGAATATATTTTCATTCACTATACTAATAAAAGCATTTGTTATGTATTTCACCTTTTCTACATTCTACCAATATTATAAATTCCCCAGTTGAAAAGTAGGTTTAGTTTATGTTGACTTCAAATTTGTAATCAAGATAATCTCACCAAAATCGTACTATCACCAATTTCAATGGAAAATAATTAAACATATATGGCCCTCTTTTAGTAATTATTTATACAGGTAATCCCAGATAAAGATGTGAATACTTCAAAGAAGAAATAGTTATTGTTCCAATATCTAAATCATCTACAAATAACATTATAGACAGTCATTGTATCTATTTATATTCAACTTTCCTTGGATGAACAGTGAGGGAATCAGCATAGACGTTCAAGCTTGAGTAGAAAGCTAATAAAGCCAGAAGAAAGCAGACCAAATAAAAGCCATAACTTCCAAAAGACTTTGAGTAACTAACTAGATAACTTTTTGCAGATAATTTCCCAACAAAAGATTTAGGAACGAGATTACCATCAAAGTTTCCATCAATGATCCTACTAGAATCATTATAGTTGTCCATTGATATGACAACCACACTGGGCATAAAGCTGAGGACCTTGTCGGTGAAGACAGTCTTCCCAGCTCCAGAAGGACCAGCAACCCCCACTAATATTATTCCATCATTATTCTGAGCCAGTAACTGGCATGCACGGATCACAATGAAGAAGCCCTTCTCAAATGACAATGTTTCTTCAACAGGAACAATTTCATAGCGGTTACAATCCTTTTTCTTTACAAGTTGGACCTGATCTCGCAACAGACCAGAACGTCGCCTAGGTGAATCAACAGTAGGTGCAGTCTCTTGAGCGGCCATTACAGTGCAGACAGTTCCACTAATTGCGTTGAAGCTCAGCTTTCAGATTAAAGTGGGCGCAAGATGAAATTTTTATCTGGCATACCAGCATGACACTAATATCAACAGAACTACATATGATATATATTTCAATATAGTTTTCCCTATCACCAAAACAATCTTATCTGATATGGAACACCAAACACAAAATTGATACTTACAGTTACTTTTATTCTTGATCTTGCATTAAATACTAACTTAAATTGTCATATAAGTCTCTAAGAAGGATCACAGCCCACCATTACGAAGCTTAACATGAGTTTCAATTCTAAACGTCAATTCAGAAGAGAATCGATCAGACAGAAAGAAATAGAAATAACTAAAACGTTAAAACCACGGAAGTTGTTTTGATTGCAAAGTGATCAAGCTAAAAGGCATACCTTCCCAGTAAACCCTGGCCTTCTTTGGCTTCTTTTATGACTTTGTAATGGAAATTCTAGTGATGAATAGTAGACGATCAAGAAAAGACGGCAGTTTCTGGGATTTTCGTTGGACGTGTCTGGATGAGTGCGACTGTGGAGACCAGAGTGGAGATGACACGTGGGTATGTCCTGTGGGTTGGAAAATTAAACATTTTAGAAACATCGGGATCTTTCCCAAATGTTTGGGTCTAGATAAAATTTTGGTGCAAAAGTTCAAATCAAATTGCCCCTTTTTACCAAATATGAATAAGAGAAATCATTTTAGAAGAACATTGTTGAAGATTCCATCGTATTATCTTTCTATTCAGACAGTCAAGGTGACTATTGCCGACTAAGATAAAGTAACGATTTGTTGTTGCTTTTTACCTACTTTTTATGAACATAGAGTGACCAACCAACCTCGCATTGAGAAAACTAGCAGAATAATACTGCGCAAATGCGCAGTAATAATGCCCTGTTTAATGTAAAAATTAAAATAGAAAATGTCAAA
>JANKOE010000007.1:28023638-28038493 GCA_026284465.1 Erythroxylum citrifolium | reverse complement strand
ACACTTAATTCCAAATCTCTAATTATGATCTATTAAACCAAAATTCAAGACATATGTAATTCAAGACATATGTAATTTTTCACTTAATTATATGCTTAATTCAACCAATGCTGTCATTTGTCACTTAATTATATGCTTAGTCATCCTAATTTTTCATGTGTCAACTTGTCTTGCCACTTGACAATTTTCTTAGTCTAAATGTACATTTTCACTCATCAATTTCTAATAGTAACACTTAATTCCAAATCTCTAATTATGATCTATTAAACCAAAATTCAAGACATATGTAATTCAAGACATATGTAATTCAAGACATATGTATCATAATTTTAACACCTATCACATATACTTTCATAAACATGTAACATTCCTACCAGGGTATAATTTGGGGCCTTACAATATTAATACATTATTAGGAAGATTTGATGCAAGGAAATTTTAATAAAAGTACTTAAGAATAGGGACTATATATTCTTGAAATGAGCTTATAATTATAACTTTAAGATTCTTATTGGTCCAAAAAATTAGAGATGATCAATAAATTAAAGTTCTATGAGGATTCTTATCTAGATCTAGTTATTGAATTAATTATTTGTTCCTAGTATTGTTTTGCTTGATTTTTCTAAATTGTTATTTCAGTTTATTTCATTATACTTTTCGGTCAATCATTCACCTATTTAGATTAGATAATAGAAAGATAGTTATTACTAGTAATCACAATCTTTGTGGAATCGACCTTCGACTCATCTATACTATAATATAAAAAAATGATAGGTGTACTTATTTTTGTGATTTTTGTTATATTGTTCTTTGTGACTATTTTATTCATTCACATATCATATTAGTTGATTATGAAAAGGAGAGATTGGAAAGAATATTTATCGACTGATAGGGAATGCAATTATAGGTGGAGAATTTTTACTATGTAATCAAATGAACATAATATTATTTTATGGAACATACAACTTATCCATCTTAATGAATAAGGGATGATGAAACTTTATAACATAAACTTTTTGAAATGTGTCAACATTACCAATTAGAGTTCTACAAGTTTTTTGTACTTGGTTAATAGTTTAGGGAGACATTTAGACGAGTAAACATAAAACTGAGAAAATTGTTAATTATGTGCATTCTAGTGTATAGGGTCTTACCAGAGAGTTGTCATTGCATTTTGGTACCTTAATTGATGATTTCTATAAGAAAGTTTAGATAAACTTTATAAAGAAAAAATATGAAGCCTGTGCAAAGTTTAAGGGGTGGAAAGTAAAGATAGAGAACCAAATGGACTAAATGATCAAGTATTTTAGATTAGACAACAGTACTAAGTACATAAACTCACACTTCAAAATTTTTTTTAATGAGCATAGTATCCAAAAGTATTATATAGTTTATAAAACACCACAATAAAATATTGTTCCAAAAAGGATTAATAGATTTATAACTAGGTCAGATGCTTAAAGCTAAATGTAGAGTTTCCTAAAAGTTTTGGGGTTGGAGTAATGATTATGATGTCCTACTTCATCAACAAGTCACAACAAACTTTATTAAATTGTAATTTTTAAAAGGAACACTAGATAAGAAATAATTTGAGTTTTCTAGGTTGAAATGCTTTTCCCGCTTACATGCATATTTTTGGTGATAAGAGGTCCAATTTTGTTCCAAAGTCAAAGATATATCTTAATTAATTATCAAAAAGGTGTTAAGATGTATAAATCCTATGATCAAGCTACAAATAAGATAGAGATTAGTATCAATGCATGCATTTGATAAGTAGTATATGTTGATGCAAACATGTGGAGAAGATATATCAATGTTAGAAGAGGGCGGCATTAGTTTAAAGGTGGTGCAAGTGGAGTTAGAACAACTTGAAACAAATGTAGATGAGTATCACAATATTGCCACAGATAGAGCAAGGTGAACAATTAGAACTCAAGTAGATATGATTAGGAAGACTTAGTACTCTTAGTATTGATAATCAATAATGGAAATCCATTTACCTTTTAAGAGACTATAAATAGTTAAAATAAGTATACATGAATATACGATATAGTGGAAGAAATGGAGTCTTTATATAAGAACCAAACATGGGAGCTTATTCATCTTCCTAAAAATAAAAGGCCTATAGGGTGCACGTATAAAAGGAAGCCAACAGGATTAAAAAAAAAGAGAGAGGGAAAGAAAAGTATAAGGCTCAAACATTAGCTAAAGGATGTTTGAAATAGAAAGGGATTAACTATGAGAAGATCTTTTCTCCTATCACTACAAGAAAACAAGGCATTTTGCGACGTTTTTAAAACGTCACAGAATGTCCAACAAACGTCGTAGAACGTTTTAAAAAACGTCGCGGAATGTGGTTAGATATACTTCTATTAGGATGATGATGACTTTATTAGTCAGTTTAGATATGCATTAAAGCAAATAAATGTGAAGGCACTTTTTTCCGTAGTGTCATGGTGACTTAGAGGAGCAATTTTACAAGAAGCAACCAAAAGGGATTAGTTAACTTGAAGCAACCTAAAGGGACTAGTTAGTACATAATCAGAATTAATAATCATAGATTTGAATTTAAGTGTTGTTTATTTGTTAAGAGATTTGCTAATGGTTCGTTTATTTTTCTGTTACGCTTTATAGATGATATATTGATTTTTATTAGGAGTATACATAATGTGAATTAAAATAAAGACCTTGATGAGAAAGAAGATTGACATAAAGGATCTTAATTAAGAAGATACTTAGAATGGAGACTCACACGGATATGAGCTCTAAAAATTAATAGTTATCTTAATGCAATTATATTAAAAAATGTTGAACAAGTTTGGAATGATTAATTCTAAGTGTTCCTTATTAGAAAAAAGTGGTGTGAAATATGGTCATATATAGATGAATTACTCATTTAAAAGGTTGTGGATGTTGTGAGATCTTTAAGCTTTCTTAAGTTAGTACAAAATAGGTTGAGAGTGCAAAGACCACATTATATGTTATAATATAAAAGATATTTTTGTAAAATTACTCAATAATTTTTTTTAAAACTATCTTTTGTATTATACCACATAACATACATACATACATGCATATTTATGCAGTGACGGATCCAGGGGGGCTAGCAGGGGCTATAGCCCCCCAAGACTAAAAAATTCCTTTGTAAACTAAAACCCAGCTCTCCCTAAAAAAAAAGAAAAAAAAATTGTCTTTGCCTCCCAAGACTAAAAAATTTTGTCCTAACCCTCCCAAGACTAAAATTCTGGATCCGTCGCAATATTTATGTAACCTTACTTTTGAATATAGTAAAAAAAATAGCCACTCTTGCTTTTAATGAGGTAGCACACAAATTAGTCGATTCTAAAATGTTTTTATGTTCCTATTGATTTTCTGTATTGTTCCTACTTGTATATTACTCATCATGCTCCATTTAAGATCAAGAGTTCTCCCATTATCTAAATGATGGTACTGACTTCGACCTATATGATAATTTCTTACAAAATTCTACTTTAAATAATTTCGTGCCACCTTCACCAATCACATTCTTTTCTGTGAAACCATCTGTATAGATCTTAAGCATTTTGAGAGTGTACCAATAATCCCAACCTAAGTATGAATCAGCAAACACTGCAACGAGAAGGTTGGTATGATCAATAAAACATGGTTTATACTAGATTTCTCACTCCCATTACCTGACTCGCCAACTTGTTCTGAATATTAATATGATGATCCTTCCCAATCTCAGTGTGCATCACGTTTCATCCCCCGACCAAATTGCTCTCTTCTTCATGCATTTGAATAAGCACAACCTCCGATTATGATACTATATTTGAGTCAATGACTTTGAATTTAGTGGCCAATGAGTTAGATCAACCTTGATCTCTTTGATTTACACGAAGACATTTGAGATTTTTAAGTTATTGAAAGAAGACTTCAATGTAGAGTAAGAATTGCTATTATTGTTGTTGATATTAACTGTTCCCATTTCTGTGTGTCATCCTGTAACTTTTTTCATCCATCCATTGAATGTCAATGGATGAAATTATATAGAAGGACATAAGATGGCACACGAAAACAGAACAGCTACAGCTACCGTGTGCCCGAGAAATATAAGAAAAAGAAGCACATACAACACATTTTCCAACAATAACCTTTGAACTTAAACCGAATATTAAATATTTCTTAAAGAGTTGATTGTTTAAGAAAAATATAAAGAAACTCCTTTTTTTTAATCGAAAACTATTATTAAGTGTATTTTAATTTTTAACAAAGCGAAAAGGAAATTACTATATTATTGTTCTTTATTTTTCTTAGAAAAACAATTAATTATGACGTGACGTGTTCCGTGGGGATGGAATTGGAAAAGATGAGTCAATCAAAATAAATATAAATAATAAAATAAATTTACACTGAATTGTTGTTAGTGTTGTTGGGCAGAGTAGATCCAGAGAGGGGAGAGGAACGAGAGCTTGAAGACATTTTCTATTTTCAGTTACTATATAAATCGATACAGAGAGAGGCACTGTCACGGAGGAGTTCTTCATTTGTCGGTAGAGAGAGTGGGGATGGGTTGCTCGTTCTCGGGGCTCAATGCGCTGTACGACGCTGTGAACGGCGGAGGAGACGTGTGGATCAACGAGAACAGGTTCAGGATCGTGAGGCAGCTGGGAGAAGGCGGATTCGCCTTCGTCTACTTGGTCAAAGAGCTCCTTTCCGATTCTTCATCTACTTCTGGTCTCGCCAGCAAGCTCAAGGAAAAATCTCATCTCTCTGGTACGTGATCTGATTCAATTAATTATTGGATTCTTTTTAATTTTCTCTGATTTAGATTGCCAAATCTAGATGACGGAACTTATGCAATGAAGAAAGTTCTGATTCAAACCAATGATCAATTGGAGTTGGTTCGAGAAGAGATCCGTGTGTCTTCGCTATTTAGTCACCCCAATTTGCTCCCACTTCTTGATCATGCTATTATTGCTGTTAAGGTTTGATACAAATCTGGTGATTTACATAGTGACTTGCTTTGGTTGGGATTAAATTTAAGTTGCCATTGTGTTAACTTTCGGTTCAAATTTGTTGTGTAAATGGATTTGTTATGATGGGTTTGATATATATCGATTGTTGTCTAGACTGGTCAAGAAGGATCTTGGAGCCACGAAGCTTATTTGTTATTTCCAGTTCACTTGGATGGAACTTTACTGGACAATGCCAAAGCTATGAAAGCTAAGAAGGAGCACTTCTCCACTTCTGACGTTCTTCATATATTCCGCCAGGTAATAGAGCACCCCTTTGTCGTACTGAAATGCCAGTTTTCTAGTTTGAAGAGAACTTTTGACATGTAGACAACACTGCTAATAGTTGTAATACTTGATATATGTTGATGGGCTACTTTTACGTGCTTCCTCAGTCTGCCTTTCTGTTCAAGTTAATTCACATTTTGTTCTTAGCATTAAACATTTACAACGTGGGATCTGCCTGTTTATATGCTTCCAATCTTTTTTCTCTTTTACTTATTTAACTGGTAAAAACTTGTAATATGCAGCTTTCTGCCGGTCTCAAACATATGCACAACCTTGATCCACCATATGCGCATAATGATGTCAAACCTGGTAATGTTCTTCTAACACACAGGAAAGGTCAGCCACCTCTTGCAATTTTGATGGATTTTGGCAGTGCTCGACCTGCAAGGAGGCAAATTAGATCACGTTCTGAAGCTCTACAGTTGCAGGTGCTTCTATGTACTTTCTTCCTTTTTCTTTTCGATGTCCTCTTCTTCTTTATATCCCTGGAATACTTCTTACTGTGTTATACCTTCACATTGTGAGGATATCTTCATATTTTAAGTTATTCTGAAGAGTCATTCCATTTAATCGAAATTGCCTTGGCTTTCATGGTCTGGTACACTCGGTGCAAGTGAAAGATCATTTTTACTATATTGTGGCTGATGGGTGAATAGGAATGGGCAGCTGAGCATTGTTCAGCACCTTTCAGAGCTCCTGAGCTGTGGGACTGTCCTAGTCATGCAGACATTGATGAAAGAACTGATGTTTGGTCACTAGGATGCACACTATATGCAATAATGTGAGGACAATTTTTCCTTTCTTCAGCTGTGATCATTGCTTATTATGAGGAACTTCCATTATATTTTTCTTTCCATTTTTTCTCTTTTTAATTCTGATGGTTGACTGCTTATGATTTAACTATTGCATATTCCGTTGTTGAGGAAGCCAAGAACTACTTTCCTCAGAAAAATTATATTTTCAAACGCTTTACAATGTTTCTTGTTTTGCCCATATGTGGAATATAGGTTGACAATTTACCTCATTATGTTTTTGTAGCCAGGCACACGAGAACAAACTATCTAGATCCTTAATAGCTGGATGGAATAGAAAATAGCAATAATTGCTTTAATTTCTTGGGAGAACTTTAAACTTTGCATGAGTTCTTTGCTACACCATTTTAGGTACAGTAATGAACAATTGTTGGACAATATAATACATCTATAATAAAACAATTGAAACTGACAAAAATCTCAAAGAAGCTACACCTTGTATGAAAATTTACCTCTAATACATGATATCTCAACAACTTTAAGGCTTACTTTTGTTCTGGCCACTTAGACATACTGTTTTTCTCATGTACCTAGTGTTATTTCTTTTCATGGATGGTAGTTTCACTAATGAAACTGGTTAGTACCTAAAGCTTCAGGCTATTTCCTTGTATTTACAGTTGCTCTCCTGTGCTCAACAATTTATATCTGATTTCTAACAGGTATGGGGTGTCTCCATTCGAGTATGCTCTTGGAGAATCTGGTGGGAGCCTACAATTGGCTGTTGTAAATGCACAAATAAAGTGGCCAGCTGGACCAAATCCTGCATATCCAGAAACTCTCCGAAAGTTCGTTACATGGATGCTTCAGCCCCAGGCAACAGTCCGCCCTCGCATTGATGATATTCTTATTCACGTCGACAAGTTAATTGCAAACTTAACAAGTTGATGCGTAAATGAAAGGATCTTATTTTGGCAATACTGCGGGGTGCCACAGGCCTTGCAAAGAGCAACCTGGGACGTACTATGTTGATTGTGGGTGTTCAAGCTTCGGAACAGTAAAGTGGTAACAATATATTAAAGCAGAGAGAAGTTCCTTGTTCAAAGGGCTGCAGATATACTCTTCTTGGTGTCGTTTGCAGTTGTGAATTGATTTAAATGCTAGCGTAGTATTGTCACAGCTATTTAATTTTAAACATATGTAGTTTATTGATGTTTAGATGGTTACTTGCATCATAGTTTTTTTTTTAATTTTTTTATTAATTATTAAAATTTTAAAGATTAAGAAGTTTTTCTAAGATTTCTTAATTAAATTACAATAGAGGTTTGTATATTTTATCCTAAAATAATTTTGTATAAAAAAATACCTTTTCAAATAAGTAATCACTTTTATTGCTAAGTTTTAATAAAAAAGAGACATGTTTAAGTGATTTTTCTAGGTGATAAATGAGATGACAAGGTTTAAAATATGAATATCGATATGATGTACATTAAAAGAAAAAATAAGTGATTAGTAATGTTATACCAAAAGAAGTGATAGTTTTACTCGATCTATTGTAAAGTGGTAAATGAGTATGAAATGAATGAATCAACAAGTGAAGTTATTTACTAGATATGCCTAAAGTATTCCATATTGACAATCAGCATTAGCTATTAGCTGATTCTATCAGCGGTCAGCAAACAACAGATTATATTAACTGATTTGACCAGCCACTAATATCAGCTATTTATTAAAAGATGTTTGGTAAAATTAGCTGACTAGTATTAGTTGTTTATGAGTAAAATAACTTATAAGGGTATGACTTAAAAAATATCTTATTTTATTATGACTGGTAGGGAAAAGGGATATAAAATAACAATGGTTAATATATATGCATATGTATATGTTTAAGAAGTGAAAATATCGATATACATTTAAATTTTAATATACTATTATTTAAAATTTACATGTACAAAATATTATAGTGAAGAAATACTATTCTTTATTGGTTAATATAAGTTATAAATCTTGTAAATTTAGTTTTTTATTTAAAAAACCAATCTAATTTAAATAAGCTTATGTTTTACTTATTCTAAATTTAGTTTATGTTTATTCAAAAAAACATGTTTTTTAAAGTTGATACAAATTTATTATAAATTTATAATTTATCTTTTTAATTTTAGTGTCCAAATTTAGTGAAATTGTGGATATCTTATCTTTATTTCATATTATTATCTGCAGGGACGGAGCCATGTTATAGGGGAGGGGGGTCATGGCCCACCCTTTAAAATATTTTTTTTTAAAAATTAGTTATTTAATTAAAATTTTTAAAATTACAAATATAAGTGAGCCCCCGGCCCCCCTTAGAGTTGAGTCTGGCTCCGTCCCTGATTATCTGCTTATTCTTATGTATATAAATAAATAAATATTGTGTTATTTTAAATATAGAAGTTTTATTTTTTTACTAATAATTTTTTTATCTGAAAAATATTGTTGCTCCAGCTTTCTTTAATAGAAAAAAAGCTTGTGAAGGGGAATAAAACGTGAGTTGTTAATAATTTACGCAAAGCTCTTACATACATACAAAATTCGTTAAATTCAAAAGGCACCATTGTATTTTCATTCTTAAATGTTGGCTGTTGGAGCAAAACGGTCCAACGTACCAACTTTTTCATTTTCAGCATATAAATCTCTTGTGGTATAACCACGGCACGAGCGAATCTCCTCTGTGTTGCCGATGTTGGAGGAAGCAAGAATCTGTCTTTCACGCTCTTTGGGATTGTATCTGGGCCTCTCAAGTCTGGCACTTCCTTGTTGCTGATGTTGGCGAATCCTTCTTTCAATGTAACATGGATTATTGGACAGACATGTATGCTTTGGATCTGACCTTATCACCTGAGTGTGTTCTTAAGTTCCTAGTCGGTATCTGGATTATTTGGTGTGCCAGGAACCAGACGGTGATTCACTGCAATATTATATCGACTATTGTACAACTTCAGTGGCACACAAACCTTGTGCGGGACTGTCTTATGGCTTACACGTCTTCTCTCCACCATTACATCCAGAGGGAGGATAAATGGATTTCTTGATGTGCCCCTCCGACTGAATTCGTGAAGATCAATGTAGATGACAACTCCCGTGGTAATCTTGGTGACGCTAATTTTGGAGGTATCATGCGCGATAATCGTGCTCATTGGACACTGGAGTTTACGGGATTTATTGGCCTGCCACCAATCTCAATGCTGAGTTGCAAGCTATCCGCCATGTACTACATTTGGCTTGGGATCATGGTCATCGAAAAGCACTCGTGGAATCTAATTCGCAGGAGGCAGTCCATTTGATAAACAACTCCTTCTCGTTTACTTATCAATATTTTAATCTTATTGACAACATTCGTAGCTTGCTTGCTCGTGACTAGTCTTGTTCTCTTTCTCATATCCTTCGCGAAAGCAACCAATGTACAAATTTCCTAGCTAAGATTGAATCGTTGAGTGATCAACATTTAGTCCTATGGGACAATTCGATTCTAGAATTGCGATCGTTGCTTCATAATGATAAGAGGTCCATTGCCTTCTTAACGCATTAGTTTATTTTATTTTATTTTATATTTTTCTTCTTATCCCCTGCACCAAAAGAAGCAAGTTGACCCATTAAACAGCTTAATGGGTCGGATTATATGATCCGAGAATGAGAGGTAAAGGCGGCTGTAGTTGACTTTTCTCGAGTGAATGTGTTCCACATATCCAGGGAAGAGTCAGGAAACGCCTGAGCAATCCCCTACTGCTTTATGTGTCTTTCTTCCGAAACCAACCAAACCCTCCCCTCCCCTGTTATTGCTTTACCTGTCTGTTTGTCTGTCTTCCAAACCCAACCAAACTGGTCTTCTGAAAATCAATAGTTAATGTTCTCCTGTTGCTCTTCTCCTTCACTATCGTACTCCTCTCTTTGATTGATAATAATGGACGTTTTGGTGGGACGCGATGGTTTTATAAATTGGGAGGCTGAATCGTATCCTGAGGCTAAAGACCTCCTGCTTATTCCCCTCGTCGCACTCCTCTTCCCAACACTCAGGCTTTATCTTGACACTTACGTCTTTGAGGTTTTCTACTTTTCCCCTTAATTGACTCCAATTCTTGGCACTTGGTGTCTATGCCATCCTGAGAAAAAACTATTTGCGCCTCCATGATGCATGCAGAAAATAGCAAGGAGATTGATGTTTGGAGAAAAAGTTCAGGTTGAGATGCATTCGAGGAAGAAAATCAACAAATTTAAAGAATCAGCTTGGAAATGTGTTTACTTTCTATCAGCAGAACTGTTTGCTCTTACTGTCTCCTACAACGAGCCATGGTTCAGAAATACTAAGTATTTTTGGGTGGGATCAGGAGATCAAACTTGGCCTGACCTCAAAATGAAGTGAGTTCACTACTCATTAACCAAATCAAAATTTCTTGGTATCAATTTAGCTATTCACATTGTTGAACTGCCAGTGCCAACCATTCTATATAGCTTGCTCTCATCCTATAATTTGCACCAATTACTTCGATATTTTGTTATTTAAATGTCTTGCTTCTTTTTGTTCAGGTTGAAGTTGAAGGCATTATACGCTTACGGTGCTGGATTCTACACATACTCCATATTTGCTCTCTTATTTTGGGAGACAAAGCGCTCGGACTTTGCTGTGTCAATGACTCACCATATGGCATCAATAACTCTAATTGTCCTTTCTTACATATTTAGGTTTGTTTCAACAAAAAAGAATCATCCATCCATGTTTGATATTACATAAAATAGTCTTATAAGAGTTGCTAAAACTTTCTCTTTATAACATGTATCCAATTGCTATTGAAAAATTTGCATAAGAAGATGCTGACATTTGGTTCTACTTGTATGGTACGTATGGCAGATTTGGCCGCGTTGGCGCGATGGTTTTGCTGCTTCATGATGGTTGTGACCTTTTCCTGGAAATAGGGAAGATGTCTAAATACAGCGGTTATGAAGGGATTGCAAGTATTTCTTTCGTTCTCCTCTTTCTCACTTTTACCATGCTTCGTATCATCTGCTTTCCACTTTTGGTACTACGGAGCACCAGGTTAGTCATCTTTTACCATGTAAGTTGGAAGTAATTAAGAGAATTCTTAATCATTCAGTTGTATATTTTCTTTACTAATTTGCTTCTTTGCTTTTTCCCTTTCCCCTTACTAACAGTTACCAAGTTCTGTTGTACTTGGACAAGGAGAAACACGCCTTGCAAGGAACCGTTTGTTATTATGTTTTTAACACACTTTTGTATTGCTTGCTGGTTCTGAATATTTATTGGTGGATCTTGATGGTTAAAATGTTGATAGAACAAATTAAAGCAAGAGGCCAAGTTAGCGATGATGTACGATCAGGTAAGCATCGTATTTCTTTGTTAATCATTACCACATTGGCAATTACACTAGTGGTTGAAGTATGAGTTAAGAACTGATGAGCACTAAGCCAATAGAAGGCAACTATTATGCTTCTGTTACTTAAACTTAATCCTCGAAATCTTCAAACAATTAACAAATCAAAATTGTCTTTGATTTCACAGATTCTGAAGGTGAAGATGAGACTGAGCATAATGATTGAATGTCAAACTGCACAAACGGATGATATCTTAAACTTATTCAAAAGGGATTCAAGGGCGTGGCTGAGTAGTGAGATTATGGACTCCATATGAAAGAGTATGACATTGTTGTTCCTCATTGTTCTGCACATATTCTGATTCTATTTGGTACAGATTAGACATTATATATATGGAGTTGTCTATATCATGTTCAGGCTGCTGTCATGTGTAGTAGTCGTTATAGAATCAAATGTCGAATTTATCATATATCCCACATCGTCTTGATCAGTAAAACAACAAAAAAATTAAGGAGACATGAAAACTTCCCTCTTCAACTAAATTTCCAAAATGGCTCCTGCAGACACACTCAAACTTTAGAAATTATGCCAAGAATGCATTTGATCCAAAGTTGCGAGTACAACAACTAATCATAGACTATAACTTCTTGGTTTGAGTTGGTAAGCTTAACGACATTTAACATTATGATGATATGACGAGGACAGCATACTTGAGACACAGAACCCTGGTAAGTAATTAGTAGAGATCAAACAATGGTGATGCTGAAATGGATACTCTTCTCGATAGAATGAGATTGAGAGCCGACTAAGGTTTAAAGACAAGCCCGAAACTCATCTGACTCTTCAAATAGCTTAGGGCTTGTTTGTTTTTTTTTTATATTTTTCATTTTTGTTTCCAGATTCATAAAAAACTCTGTTTGTTTGATTTCTTTCAGTTTTCATAATTTATGAAAACCATATTGCTCTAAAAAAAGCTTATTCTAATTTTCAGTTTTTTTAAAAAAAATCCTTTTTCTCTTAAACTTCAGTTAAGAAATAATTGTATCAAAAAGCTTGAATTGATTAAGAAGGAATCAAACTTTTGAAACTTCCCATTAACTCAGACACAAGGTCTTAAATTTCACAAGCAAAAGATATAATGGAGAATATACAGGAAGCTATTAGTGTTCACCCAAGTGAAGAATAATGGTTGGATCAAGGTTTCTTTTAAATCTAAATGGATAGGCAAAGTCTCAACAAAATTAATAACCTACTAGACCAGGAGGTGTGATTACTTCGTAGGATCATTGAAGGAAGCTACTAACATACACTTCAAGAAATTACTAGGATTCCAGTCCAGTTCTACATCTAACATGCTAGCAAAAAAACTAAAAAAATCTGTAGCTCCATTGAAAGATCCAGCTCAGGTTGCTTTCTTGGGAGGGTGCTACATTGGGGATAATATCCTAAATAGGACAAGAATTATTTAGAGGTTATACAAAAAAGAATTCACCACAAAAATTGTGCCATCAAAATTAACCTACATAAGGTGTTTGAAACCTTAAGTTGGTCCTTTATTGATTAAACCTTGGAAGCTTTCAACTTTCTATCCAAATTCAAATCTTGGATATGTTAGATATATTAAATAAGTCTCCTAACCATTACTAGGCTACCGGAGGTTGTTATTTTTCCTTGTTTTTAGTCATTTATTAAATGCACAAGTATAATAGCATTCATTTAAGATTCAATTATACTATGCATTACTTAGGTTCAAAATTCACATACAAGTCATCATGCAGATGTTTTAATCACATTTGAGAGATATGGTTTCCCCAACTCACCTCAAAAAAAGATGTAGACTCCCTTAACTTCAACAATCTTCGGTACGAGCTCCTTGATTCACAGCTCCCGAGCCTTTATACATAAAAAAATATACAATGTATTTACTACTCAAACATATATGTCATATTTATACCTCATCACATAAGTGTATAAAACACAATATCACTCTCTTTAAGTTATAGGATTCGACCATTAAACTTCTCACATGGTTATTTCCTTACTATTCACATTAGCTTTTCTTTTGCATTTTCTATGGCATTTAATACCTTTAATCCAATACTTACTCATTTCAAAACATAATTAAGCACATTTTTATCCAAGCACATTATGCCATTATTCATCAATTCAAGCAACAATTCAAGTTTACTTTAAGTAAACATGAAAGCCGCTTTCATTGTATATCATTACGAATCCTTAAATACTAAGCCAAGTTCACTTAGACATTTTATCAAACACTCGCTTTCAATGTATATCATTACGAATCCTTAAATACTAAGCCAAGTTCACTTAGACATTTTATCAAACACTTAATGTGCATGACTTTCAAGTCATATTTTCAAGGCTTTATCATGGTAATTCATGCTCCTATCTTGTTATATAACAAATACTTCCAATCAACAACACATTTCACCATTCCATTCAATTCAATTCCCTTCATTTAAGCCATATTCATCATAATTATATAACTCATCACATTAATCCATTTCTTCTTCCATCATTTCGACCAAGCCTATCCAACATATTTCTTCTTCATTTTTCATCATCAGTTCACATTATACATGTACAATAAACACCACATAATTCATTTAAACAGAAAAAATGAACAAGGCTACTAATTGAACCATATTTTAACATTTGACTTGTTTGATGCTTCAGCTATCTAACTGAAAACTGATCAGTATTGGGGGATTTTATGGTCGCAAATGTCAAGCAGCTGCGAAGTTTTAAAACTCCCCGAAGCCAAATGGGTGAGGCACTTAAAAAGTTGAATTTATTTATCATTACGAGTCAGAAAATATTTCACATTGGGTGCTCGAAGATCTCTTAGTATTATCTGGAAAACCTGCTTCCAACAAATTGCTAGAGATCAATTCATCTATAGCACCCACTTCAAAGAAATAGAGTCTAAGTTCAGGAACTTCTTGTGGTCTGGAAAGGTAGTAACAAAAACTCATGCCAAGGTTAAGTGGTCTGACCTTTGTAAACCAAAAAAGGAGGGTGGTCTAGGAATTAAACATCTTTCAACTTGGAATCATGTTTTGATAGGCAAAAGGATCTGGATCCTTTTTAATGATAGGAAAGTTTTATGGGTTAAATGGGTTTACACTATTATTCTTAGACGTCAGAATTTCTGGAGCACCAAGCCAACTAGCAATAGCTCTTGGAGCTGGAGGAAACTACTTCAAGTTAGGAATATTATTGGGAACCAATTCAGATTTAGGATAGGGAATGGATTAACAACTTTCTTATGGCAGGACCCGTGGCATCCCAGAGGTTTACTGCAGGATCTGGTTTCCCCAAGACTTATCAATGGGTAAGAACTAGCTCCCACTGCATGCCAAAGTAGCTGATCTTATTCATGACAATGTATGGAATTGGCAAGGAGCTACAATTGAGGTCATTCGCATGCTCGATCCTT
>JANKOE010000007.1:27880970-27897307 GCA_026284465.1 Erythroxylum citrifolium | reverse complement strand
TTCTTTCATTGAATAATACCTGAAATAATTTCTTAACCAATTCTATACAATTTGTTATTATCAAAACATAAGTAGAACTCAATTTGTCAACCACCATTGGTCCAACATTCAGTTCCATACACCATTGTCGTCTTAATCTCTGGTTAATCTTCCATTGTGGTTAGTTATTCCTCCATTTCATTTGATTTTTTTTCTTTTCTTGTTGTTGTTAGGGAAGCTTTTGTTTAGGGAAGCTTTTGTTTGGGTCAGTTTTGGTTAATGTGGTTTGTGTTGTCTGCGTCTATTTTAGCTGTTAATGGTTCATTGTGTGTCTAAATGTGTTCCTGTTGGTGAAGAATGCCACGTACCAGTGTTTTTGTTAATAGTTAGGGATGAATTTCATATGGCTATAAAGTGTTCGATGAAAGTTCCAAAGGGATGAATTTTGTCATTGGATTAATTTTTGTTTTTTATTCCCTCATTACATTAATTGTAAGATAAATTGCATGAATTTGTGTTTGTTATTTTTGCATTGCACTAATTGTAAGAGAAATTGCATGAATTTTTGTTTGTTAATTTCTCATTTCATCCATGAATTTGATGTTGTTTAACTTGTTTCCTTATCATTTGGACTGTTAAAATTCAATTAAGGTTCTTTTAATTGTAGTTAAAACTATTAGTGTTTCAATAAAATACAAAATCTTTTAATGTCAAAAGTTAAATTGAACTGGCTTCATAAAAAATTGAATTGTAGATAGCAAGGTTTTATGATTTTATTGTGATTAAAAATTGAATTTAACTTCCATTTGTTGAGCCTACTTTAATAAAATTATGCATAAATTGTGGAGGTTGTATATTTTATAACAATGTTGTCAAATATCCTAGAGGTCTTAAGGGCATTTTGATGTTTAAGGAAGTCATTTTTAATAATTACTTGTTTAAGGGAAATAGGAGGACAATGATCATTTAGAATGTAATCATTTGTGGACATGAAAGGTAAAGGAAAATGAGTATGGATAAGTGGGAGGAAAATTAGGTAGGATAGTCAAAATTGGGTCATCTTTATGTATTATTAGCATTGAGCTGTAGTTTTCCTAGTTTATTAATAAAATGGGTCCTTTGTGCTTATATGACATTGAGCCATGAGCCCTAATTTCTTAAAAATAAATAACTTTGAGAATTTTTCTCTTTTCTTCTTTTTCATTTTCTCTCCTTCCGTCTTTTTCAAACTAAAAAAATACTAATTCATAAGACAGAACATAACCTTTTAATCAATATTTTGGCAAGAAGTTCCATTTATACAACAAGATTAGCTTAAACGTGTTGTTTTTGGAATAAAAGAAAAATCATAAGCAACTAGAATTGTTAAGTAAACAAAACCACTAGAGTAGGCAATCAAAAGAGGATTAAGTAACAAAAACTACAGCCATAAACTAGTTTATCATACATCTTCTTTAGTCCTTATAATAATCAAACAAGCAAACACATCTTCCAACAAAGAAAATCCCAAAGAACAATTTTAAAACCCAAACATAAAAGGAAACAACATGAATATATCAATTTCTCAATAAAGGCATAAAATTTTATCGTAGATGTTTTTCATAAAGTCTATCATCCTTTAGTTCCTATCACTCTTCACTGTTGGTTTGGTCTTCATAAACCTAGTTGGTGTTATAAATACAAGATTACTTGACTTATTATCTTTTACAAAGGTATACCTATTCTTGAATCTATCATAGACAAATTTATTATCATATTAACTTACTCTTTCCAATAGAACATGATTAGCATGTATTACTAATGCAATACAAAGTACCTTATATTTATGTTACTAAATAGAAAAAGAAACTAGCATCTATTTGTTTAACTTAATCTCAACAAGCTTATTCAACCATTGAAGTATGTATGAATACAAATGCTTTAAAAAGAAAAACTCAAATTTTCTATAAAATAACACTACCTATGTTAGTACTGCTTTATTCATCAATAATTATACTATATACCTTATTTTAAATTTTACATATATTATGATATATGTATCTTTTCATTATTCTATCTCATCCTTATTGATTTGAGTATGCTTCTAGCAACAAATTTCTCACCATCATCATGATAATCAATATTGTCATCATTAGATTAAAGTTTAACTTTCTCTTGTAGTGTTGGATTATGCTTATCTTACATCTTCACTTTAAGAACATGAGGGTTTTGTACCTTTTGTAACCAGACAATTTGATTATATCATCTCTCTAAGAGGTCTCTCAGATCATTATACATTGCCTTTATCTTCTTAAATTATTATTTCATTTCCTAAGAAAATTACATTTTCCTTCTCTTCTTTAGGTGTTAAACCATCTTTAGAAGGCATACTTATAAGCTTCCTAAAGAAACACTAATTTATACACCTATTTTCTTAACTTATTTACTTTACTATTTCCTTTATATATATATATATATATATATAAACTAAAACAATATAATAAGATTATTGAAACAATTTTGACAATATCCTAGAAATAAGAAGACCCAACTAAGAATAGAAAAAAAGAGGGACTTAAGAATGAATAGTAGTAATTGAGACTAACCTTTTGAATATAAAGAAATAAGTACTAAACATACAAAAGTTATAAGTCTATAAAGGAAACTCTTATAAGGATAAGAACCATTTAATTTGGATTAAGCTCAATAAATATCACAAATCTCTACAACTTGTCGATGAAGTTTGTTCCCCTTTATATATGATTACGTATGATTCATAATTAAGTTGAAAAACTAACAATTATTACTACTTTAACTAGGAACTCTAAAATACTAATACTGCTTTAATTGGAACCTTAGTATACTACTTTGATCAAAACTCTAGGTAGTCATTAGGTGACACAACCCTATCCAAAAATGACTAGGTAGCTTGCCTGGCACCCTACGGTGACCTTCTGGTTGATATCCGATCCAACTAGAAAGTTTTCGTGGAGCTAAGCTTATTTTATTTTTAATTGAAAAGCTTTAACGCCTCATAAAAAGATATAAGCAGTGGAGTTTTTTTAATCATTCTTATTAAAAATTTTGGCAACACAACCACTGTATTTTGACCTTTCCAAAATTTTCAAGTCTCTGCAAAAGTTCAAAAACACTTTTATAATCATCTCAAAATCCCCACTACAAATTTTGGTTTTCAAGTCCATTCACAAGCAATCTCAACATTCACTTTAATAATCTTAAAAAATAAACTTAGACATATTTATGCATGAAACTTTTAAAAATTCATATACATGCGTTCTTTACACAAAATAGTCCAATTCATGAAAATGCAAATTTTCCTTAAAACATTTATAATGCAAAAATGCCTACACAGCAGCACGTGACGAAGTTAACTAGTCCTGAGGTGGAATCCCTACTGCTAAAACCCCTAAGCGTGCAGTTGGGAGGTTTCATTTAAAAGTAGAAAAGAGAGTGTGAGCTAAACGAGCTCAATGAGCACTAGATTTTCTATTCAAATCATATTTAACTATTTAAACCTCCTTAAAAGAAATTCATTTTAATTCATATAATTCAATATTTATATGAAACATATATACTTCTAGAAATCAAGTTTCTTAAATCTCTTTTCAAATAAATAATGGCGACATTAAATTTGTCATGATTTTCTCACACGACATAGCCTATCACTAACTTCTTTACCATATGGTACCCTCATGTATAAAGTCACAGAGTTGGTTCTACATCGCTTACCCACTACTGGTTATCCACTAGTTATGGAGCTGGTTCTATGCTGCTTACCCACACTAAGATAACCATTATACATCGGTAGTTACGGAGCTAGTTTTGTATCGCTTACTCGTATTAGGTTAACCGTTAGACATCGGTATAATAATATGTATAAAACTTATTGGTACACCATAGGCTAGATACCATTTCCTTTTTATCAACTAATAAAATCGTCTCAATGTAAACTCAAATTATATAAGATTTAACTTTCAAAATTCAATTCATATATTGCTAAAATATGCTAGCAATATTCATATAAAACTTATAATCAATATTCACTTCATGATAGAATAGAAATCATTTTCATAAAGTCATTTTAAAGAGCACTCACCGTTAAGCAACTTTATCGCCAAGCACACTCATGCATTCTATGCCTTTCCTTTACCTATATAAGCACATTTCGCTTAGGTATTTATTTCCAAATTTGGAAATAAGACATTAACACTATAAATTTAGTTTAATCGAATTTGAGATTAGTATTTAATCTCGTAATACATACATATTTTCGTTTACTACCATAAGCTAACTTATTGTTCTCTGTTTCCAATTCTAATTTCAAAAGTCACTTAAAACCATATTTTACCCATTCTAACTTATCAATTTATTCAAAAAAAACTATCTCACTCAATTTAATTCACCATATCATGATCATGCATGATGAGTCATGGTTATGACCTATGTCTAAATTCCATACCTCCACTTGTTCCTTACTTTTCATATAGAAAAAGTTCAAATTAGGGTTTGAAGTCTTCTAGACATTTGCGTCCCTAGGACTCTAGTTTTCATATCATCAAAAATCATGTCATTTTATCTTCTAAATCATGAAAAATGTACCAAATATCACAATCTGTTTCAATACGGGAGCAATATCAGGTTATCATTTTAAATCTCCAACTTCGATATCATTCATCCAGAATTAGGTCTAGGTTTATTCTAAAGATTTTTAGTAATATGTCTTAGGTTTCATATCCAATTGAAATCAGTCAATTTAGAGGTCTGTAGACTGATTTATGGTCAAAACAATGGGACTAGTTCAAATTAACCTATGACAGAATTCTACTACACATTCTTCTCATATTATATTCAATCAATTCTATGTAAAGAAACACTAAAATAACACCAAGAAACCACTGATCTTAAACACATCCTTCTCATTCAAAACAAACCCATAAAAATCATAAATTTAGGTTAGGAAAAGTTACCACTTTCTTTCTCCAATCTTTGGGGTAAATGAAGAAAACTTGGGTTTAATCAATGTTTCTCCGAATCTTTATCAAACCCCATTATCAATGGAAGCCCTCTTTGTCCTCTCTCCTTGTACAACCTTCAACCTTGCTTCTCTTCTTTTCACTTTTTTTTTGGCTCTCTCATGCTTACCCCTCAAACACTCTCACGGTTATGTTCAAATGAAGCCAAAAGTCTTGCTTTATTCTTTTTATACTTACTTAATGCTTTACACTTGTCAATGTCTTAATGGTTGTCTCTAATGACTAATTATTCATTTAATAAATGATGCTTAACCCTTAAGAAAGCATTTAATTGGTCATTAGGTGTGACTAATCCACGCACACCATTATACACAAAAGACCAAAATGCCCCTTTAATGAGTTCAATTCACCAACTAATTGAACTATATTCCGAAAATATTTCACAATTGTCTTATCATCAAACTGACCATGAGATTTTCTAATTAGGTTCAATACTTATTAATTGGATGCTTTAAAAATTTCCAAATGGGTTTAAAATCATTAATACCCATTACTTTCCAAAAAGGGCATTTTAGTCCTAACTTTTGAAACTCCCAAAATCCATCTTATCGGACTTATTTTTGATCCGTTTCATTATCATTTAACTCTAAAACTTATTCTAGATATTTTTCATTATTTCAAGGTTGGGTCCCACAAAAATTTACTATTCATCGAAAATAAAAAATTTTATTTAGTGAAAGGAAAGGTTCGAGGTTTTATAATCACCCCTTCTTATACAAATTTCATCCTTAAATTTTAACTAAACATACATGTTCAAAACAAGTGGGGATATAATGCACGCATCTGTTGCTCAGGCACCTATGTAGCTTCCTTTACCGCATCATTCCTACACAGTACCTTAACTAAAGGAATAATCTTATTATGCAGAACTTGTTCTCTGTGGTCGAGGATCTGTATAGGTTCCTCCTTGAAAATCAAATCTTAGTTTAGGTTCATCGATTGATCAGTGATTACATGTGAAGGGTCCGCTAGGTACTTACGAAGCATAGATATATGGAAGATATTGTGAATCCTCATAAGCTCATCTGGTAGCTTCAATCAATATGACACTAACCCAATTCTTTTTATGATTTCATATTGTCCCATATAATGCGGACTTAACTTAACACGTTTCCTAAATCTAAGCACACCTTTCAAGGAGAAATCTTGAGAAATACTCTATCTCCAATTTCAAACTCAAGATTCCTACAGTGATTATCTACATAGCTTTTATGCCTATCCTAGGTTATCTTTAATCTGTCTCGAATAACTTGAATTTTATCTGTTGCCACTTGCATAAGCTCGAGACCTACTAGTTTCCTTTCTTCAACTTCATCCCAACATACTGGAGTTTTGCATTTTCTTCCATAAAAAGCCTCATAAGGGGCCATGTCAATATTGGCTTGATAATTGTTATTATAAGCGAACTCTATTAGTGGTAGGTGTGTGTCCTAACTCCCCCTAAACTCCATAACACAAGACCTAAGCATATCCTCAAGTATTTGGATAGTCCTTTCTGACTGTCCATCCGCCTGGGGGTGAAAGGTAGTGCTAAACTTCAAGCGTGTACCTAAGGCTTTTTGTAAACTGGGCCAATTTCTTGATGTGAACCTAGAGTCACGGTCTAAGACAATAGAAATCAACATACCATAGAGTCTCACTATCTCATCCACATACAGATGGGCCATCTTGTTTAAGGGATAATCATTCTTGATTGGAAGGAAATATGCAAGACTTTGTTAACCTGTCCACTATCACCCATATAAAACCGTGCTCCTTCTGACTCCGTGGAAGTCCTACTACGAAGTCCATAGTAATCTTCTCCCACTTCCATTTAGGGATAGGGATGGGCTACATTAATCTTGTAGGCTTCTAATGTTCTGCTTTTACCTGCTGACATGTTAGACACTTAGAAATGAACTCTACTACTTCCTTCTTCATCTCTCTCCACCAATAGTACTCTTTAAGAGTGTAGTACATTTTTGTGCTACTCTGATGCGTAGCATAAGATGAGGAGTAAGCTTACTTTAAGATCTCTTTCTTTAAGTCTCATACATCTAGTACACATAATCATTTCCATTCATCACTGTACCATCTTCCTTAATGGTAAGATCCATTCTCTGCCCAGTCTCAACTTCTGTCTTCAATTTCATCAACTGTAGATCTTTTTCTGTCCCTCTTTAATTTGATCCACCATGATGGGACAAACATGAAAGGTAGTAATTAATGCCCCTGAGTTTGTCATATCCAATCTCACTTCTAGAGACCTCATTTCCACTAAAAGTGGAAGATATATCGTCTTCAATTGTGCTGTCGAACTGGTAGGTCTTCTACTTAAGGGATTAACCACTACATTGGCTTTTTCAGAATGGTACTCTATTGTACAATTATAATCCTTTATTAACTCCAACCACTGCCTCTACCTCATGTTTAGTTCCTTCTAATTAAACAAATATTACACACTCATGAGATCTATGAAAATCCTATAGGGAACACCATACAAGTAATGCATCTATATTCTCAATAAAAAAACTACTACTGCCAATTCTAGATCATAGGTGGGGTAGTTCTGTTCATGCTTCTTCAATTTCTTAGAAGCACACTCTATAACCTTATCATTTTGCATGAGTACACACCGTAACCCCTGTCTCGAGGCATCATTATACACTACAAATCCCTCAGTCCCTGTCAGTAATGTAAGTATAGGAGTTGTCGTCAATCTTTATTTCAATTCATCAAAACTTCGTTTACAGGTATCTGACCACTCAAAATTCTCCTCTTTTCATGCTAACTTGGTCAGTGGGGTTGCCATCTTAGAAAATCCTTCAACGAATTTCATAAAATATCCTATCAATCCAAAGAAACTCCTGACTTCTGTCATAATTATGGGAGGTCTCCAATTAATATCAGCTTCAATCTTTTGGGGATATACACTAAGTCCCTCAACTGAGATGACATGACCCAAGAAAGTAACCTTGTCAAGCCAAAACTGGCACTTGCTGAACTTAGCAATTGATTGGTGCTCACGTAAGGTTTGTGGTACAAGCTAAAGGAGTTCTGTATGTTCCTCATGACTGCCTGAGTATACCAATATATCATCAATAAACACAATCACAAACTTATCTAGTTTCTCTTGAAACACTCAATCCATCAAATCCATAAAAGCAGTTGGAGCATTCATTATTCTAAAGGGAATAACTAAGAATTCGTAGTGCCTGTACCTCGTCTTAAAGGTAGTTTTCAGAATGTCCTCGCTGCGGACTTTCAACTAATGATAACATAATCTTAGATCAATCTTTGAAGACAACTTGGATCCCTGTAGCTAATCGAATAAATCGTCAATCCTCGAGAGTAGATATTGGTTGCGAACTGTCATTATATTTAGTTGTCTATAGTCGATACATAACCTTAAACTCCCATCCTTCTTTTTCACAAATAGGACTGAAGCCCCGCATGAAGAAGTGTTAGGTCTCACGAAACCTTTATCTAACAACTCCTCCATTTGCACTTTTAGTTCTTTTAACTCCGATGGAGCCATTATGCATAGAGTAATTGAAATTGGTTGGGTTTCTGGAGGTATATCTATCTCAACCTCTATTACACTATATGGGGGTAATCCTAGAAGATTCTCTGGAAACACGTCAAGGAACTTCTGACCACCAGAATATCTCCTAGTTGAATCTCATCATTATTCTACTCAATTATGTAAGCCAGATATCCCTAGCATCCTTTACAGAGCATTCCACTAACTACCATGGCAGTCATGATACTAGTGGAAAGAACTTTCCGTATCCCACGAAATATCACCTCTGGTTTCTCTAATTGCCTAACCTCCTTTTTAAAACAATCCACCATTGCTTGGTGTGTGGATAACTAATCCATTCCAAGAATAACATCAAAATCCCATATATCCAATATGGTTAAGCTTGCCAAGAATTCCTTACCCTCAATCAGTATTATACTATCTATTAACACTCTTTCAATGAAGAGTAAGTTTTCAGTTGGAATGGAAAGTACTACCCCAACGTCTAATAACTGAGGCTTAACACTTAATTTTGTACAAAAATCCATAGACATAAAAGAATGTGTAGCTCTAGAATCTACTAAAGCATATGCATCATGATTAAAAAAATAGTAATCATACTAATGACTACATCTAGTGTGGCATTGGCCTTTTGCTGAATGACTACAAAAACTCAGGCCTATGTATGGGGTCTACTTATCTATCCTATAGGGCTTACTCCTTACCCCTTGAAGCTCTGCCAGATCCAACAAAACTCGACCCTGGTCTGAGAACCTCGACCACCCTGTCTATAACCCCCCGAGAAGAATGGTTAGATAGCCTATTCATCAAGTGTCATGTCCGCAATAAGCAAACTCACAATAGTGATCCAGCCATGGATCTCTCTGTGGTGACTAACTGCAGACAATCTCTGATGAAGTGACCCTTTTGACCACAATGGAAGCAACCTGTCATATTCATCCGACACTCATCCAAATGTCTTTTTTCACAAGTAGCACACTCTGGCACTGAGGTCTCTGGGCCTAATAGGTGACCTAAAAGATCCCTAGTTGGATCTATTAAACCTCCTGACACCACTCCATCTTGACTTATTTTTCTTTGTTGAACCCTAGGTTGAACTAGCTAGTACACTACACTTATGTTCTAATCATGAACTCTGAGTGATTTTTGCTGCATTTCTCTCCATTTTTATAGCTTCAACTAATTCCTTGTAGTGTTTATGTGGAGCCAAATATAGATGGATCCGCAATCTGGGACTCAAGTCTGTAGCAAACCTCTTACACTTCTACTCGTCACTGTCAGCAATAAATAGAACACTTTTGACATGTTCTAAAAGTCTCTTCTCAAAATCCATCACTAATGTTGAACCCTACTCTAGACGGAAGAATTACTCTACCCTTGCATCCTTTTAACTCTATGGGTAGAATCTATATGTGAATTCTCTCTAAAACTCTGCCCAAGCTACCCCATTTGGAAATTGCCTCTCAATGGCCTCCCACCAATCCTTCGCCTTGTCCTTAAGGAGGAAGGTGGAAAATACAACTTTTTGCTCATCAGTCCATCCCACAACTTTGTATATCTTTTTCATCCAATCTAACCATATGAGTGCACTCTTGGGATCTCCATTCCCGTCAAAAGTCTTGGCGCCCAATTTATAAACGGCCTAAATTGAGCATCCAGAAGCTTTCACACTTTCACGTGGCCGTCGTATCGCTGGGGCGAGAATATGAGCCATCTGTTCCCATTAAAGCTCATCCCAGCTGGTTTTGTCGACCCTAACAATTGGAAATATGGCTAGTTCATGGAAACACTTGCTGAGTCTAAAATGTGGTCATCCTCCCATGCCGAAGGTGACTCAGGTGTAGTAGTTGTTGGAATAGATGTCTCGGGATGTCCACAGCCTCGTCTATGCATCATATTGTGTATTGAAAAAAATGCAAATGTGTAAAGCTTTCAGTTTATAAAATCACATGCATGTAAATCACACGATTTTATTGGTCACCTCACTTTTAAAACAATGTAAAAATCTTAAACCAAAAAGGAGGCAACCCATTTTTAAAAGTCGGGCTCTGATACCAACATTGGCACACCCTTATCCTGAAATGACTAGGTGGCCTGCTCGGCACCCCACAATGACCTTTCGGTTTATATCCGATCCAACTAGAAAGTTTCTGTAGAGTTAAGCCTATTTCCTTTTTAATCAAAAAGCTTTAACGCATCATTAAAAAAATATAAGCAGTAGAGTTTTTTTAATCATTTTTATTAAAAATTTCAACAACACAATGGTTGTGTTTTGACCTTCCCAAAATCCCCACTACAAATTTTGGACTTTAAGTCCATTCACAAGCAATCACAATAATCACTTCAATAATCTTAAAAATAAACTCAGACATATTCATGCCTATCTTTAAAACATTCATATACATGCATTCTTTACATAAAATATAGTCCAAAACATATTCATGAAAATGCAAATGTTCCCAAAAACATTTGCAAGGCAAAAATGCACATAGCAGCACTTGATGAAGTTAACTAGTCGTGAGGTGGAGTCCCTGCTGTTGAAGCCCCTGAACGTGCACCTGGGAGGTTTCATTTAAAAAAAGAAAAGAGAGTGTGAGCCAAACGAGCTTAGTGAGTGCTAGAATTTCTATTCAAATCATATTTTACTATTTAAATTCCATAAAACAAATTCATTTCAATTTTTATAATTCAATATTTAATATGAAGCATATATACTTCCAAAAATCAAGTTTCTCAAATCGCTTTTCAAATAAATAGTGGCGACAGTAAAAATGTCATGAATTTCTTACTCGACATATCCTATCACTAATTTCTTTGCCATATGGAACCCTCAGGCATAAAGTCACGGAGCTAGTTCTGTATCACATACACGTGACTGGTTACCTACTATACTGGTTACCTGCACTAGGATAACCACTATACATTGGTAGTTACGAAGTTGGTTCTGCATCACTTACCCCCAACTGGTTAATCACTAATTACGGAGCTGGTTCTACATTGCTTACCCTTCCAAAGTTAACAGTTATACACCGGTGTAATAACATGTATAAAATCTATCGGTATACCATAGGCTAGAAACCATTTCCTTTTTATCAAAAAATAACATCATCTTAATGTAAACCTATATCATATAAGATTTAACTTTCAAACTTCAATTCATATATTGCTAAAATATACTACAATTTTCACATAAAACTCATAATCAATATTCACTTTATAATAGAATAAAATCATTTTATAACATTAATTTAAAGAACACTCACCGTTAAGCAACTTTATCTCCAAGCACACTCACACGTTCTTTGCCTTTCCTTTACCTACACAAGCACATTTCGCTGAAGCATTTATTTCCAAATTCGAAAATAAGACATTAACACTATAAATTTGATTTAACCAAATTCAAGTTTAGTATTTAATCCTATAACATGGACACTAATTTTATTTTTGTTTACTACCGTAAGCTAACCTATTGTTCTTCGTTTAAATTCTAACTTCAAAAGTCACTTAAAACCATATTTTACCCATTCTAACTTATCAATTTATTCAAAACACTATCTTAGTCAATTTAATTCATTATATCATGATCATGTATGATGAGTCACGGTTATGACTTATGTAAAAGTCTCTTCTTCATCTGTAACATGCTTAAGGTTCTTTGATCTAAAAAGCTCATGCTTAAGGTTCTTTGATCAGTCTTTATCTATATGAGTACATATTAATATGTAAGCATGTAACTTGTCTCTCCTTAACTTGGTTAGTTTCTTGAGAGAATGCAAAACATTTCACTTTTAGCATCTTTAATTTGATAGTGGTGAGAACGTATTTGCTGATGATATGTTAAGGTTACCCCTAAACCAATTAGATTGGGAGAAAAAAATGGAGTTAATTTTTTATTTTAATAAATACTTTAAAGCATTGGAGGTGGAATTATTTGTGATTGATTTTTCTAATTGTGAAATCATGTAGTGGGATTGATTGGTTTCAAGAGGGGAAATGGTCAGAAACCTGTAAAAGCTTAGGGGAAATGAAGGATCTAATGATGAAAAGATTTATACCTAGCCATCACTCTAGGGACTCGATGAAGATCAAGCATCCCAAAGCACATGCTATAATAAAATGATTTCTTCTTGTGTTATTGTTAATGTGTAAACTAAAAATTAAATGTTCTGTAAGATTAATATGGATACTACCATAACAATTATTATATCTAACTATGAAATCACGTTTTTAAATAACAGTTTTGTAAAAACGAGTAATGTTGATAGATCTTAGATGTATAAACGATTAACACCCGATGGTTTCATTAATCTTGGTTTTGTTGAGGGAGTTCTAGCTTTTATTGACTATACATGTTCTCAACCTACATATATGGATGGTCCAAAGATCAAATGTCTATGTAAAAAATGCAAACATATTCATTTTCTTCCTATTGATGAAGTCAACCTCCATTTGTTAAGAAAATGGCTTATTCCAAATGATTTTTAGTGGATATGACATAGGGAGCCATTAATTTGCAGCACCTCAAGGGGTAATGAAGTAAACTCGTTAATAAATTTGGATGGGTTTGAAGGAGGACTAGTTTTATAACAAATAATATGGAGCCAAATGAAAATCCTTACACCCCAATGGTTTATGATACAGCTGGTTATACCTTTTGGGCAAATATAGAAAATCTTGAAGAAGAACCAAACCTAAACGCAAAAAAGTTTTTTGACTTACTAAAATCAGCTGACTAAGAATTATGGCCAAATTGTGAGACCATGACTCAATTATCTTCAATTGCTCGAATATTGAACATAAAGTTTGAAGAGCATATTTTTGATCGAAATTTGGATAAATTCTTTCTTGGTATAATAAATTATTGCCTTATGATCATGCAATGGTTGATAATTTTTACAATATGAAGAAACTTATTAAGGGTCTTGGTTTGCAAGTTGAAAAAATTGATTGTTGTAATTTGGGATATATGTTGTTTTGGGGGAGATGATCTGGAATTACAAAAGTGCAAATTTTGTAGTCAATCTAGGTTCAAGCCTAGAAAGCATACTACTAAACAAAAATTAGTACCTTGGAAGCAGATGTATTATTTCCCACCAACTTAGAGACTTCAAAGACTATATGCCTCTTATGTTACTGCATCTCATATTAGATGACATAATGAACATTAATAGGAAGATGGAATAATGAGCTATCAATTCCAACCGTTTGGTCAATCCAGCCAACAATGTTCATAATGGTTAATCATAATTACTCCTTATAATTTTCCTCCATATATGTGTATGCATTAGACATATATGTTCTTAACGGTGATTATACTAGGGCCTACAAATCCAAAACATAAAATTGATGTATTCTTACAACCATTGGTATCTGAATTGCATTATCTTTGGGAATTTAGTGTGGAGACATGATGTGTCTCTTAAACAAATATTTTTGTTGAGAACAACTTTGATGTATACTATTAATGATTTCCCTGCATATGCTATGTTGTTTGGATGGAGCATTGGTATCTGAATTGCATTATCTTTGGGAATTTAGTGTGGAGACATATGATGTGTCTCTTAAACAAATATTTTTGTTGAGAACAACTTTGATGTATACTATTAGTGATTTCCCTGCATATGTTATGTTGTTTGGATGGAGCACAGTAGGGAAATTGACTTGTCCCTACTGTGGCAATGATTTTAATGTGTTTTATCTTCCTAACGGGGCCAAAATATATTGGTTTGATAACCACAAGAAATTTCTTCCTCCGCATCATCCATTTAGATGTAATAAACAAAGTTCATTAATAATAGGATGGTACAAATGCCTACTCCCCCTCTCAAAGCTGGTGAAGAGATATTGAAAGAGATTGACGAATTAAGGTTGCTGAAAATTAAAAGACTTGAAGCTGAAGAAGTTAATAGAAGCATTAGTAAAAGCTTTGGTTGGAGAAAACGAAATAACTTTTGGGATTTGTCATATTGGAAAACTAATTTGATACGTCATAATATAGATGTGATGCATATTAAAAAAATATTTTTGACAATTTGTTCAACACCATAATGAACATTAAAGGGAGGAAAAAGGACAATGCAGAAGCACCAGCTGACTTAAAAAAAATTTTGTAGAACGGATGATTTAGATTGTATGGGTAAATATTCAAAAGCATGTTACATTTTGAACAAAAACAAAAGAAAATTATGTGAATTATTAAAAATTCTAAAGTTTCCTGATGGTTATGTTCCGAACTTGACAAGGTGTGTAGACATGAGAAAGTATCATGTGTTTATGCAAAGGCTAATTCCAATTTCATTTTGAGAGTTGCAACCGAATAAAGTTTGGGAAGCTATAATAGAATTAAGTTTGTTTTTCAAAAGCTTAACATTATCTGAAATAAACTTGGCTGAAATGGAAAAACTAGAAAGGAAAATTTCAATCATCTTGTGTAAATTAGAAGGGATTTTTCCTCCAAGCTTCTTTGCTTGAATGGAGCATCTACTCATACATTTAGCACACGAGGCTAAACTTGCTGGTCTAGTTCAATATCGACAGATGTATCCGTTTGAGAGGTAATTATAGTTAATATTTAAATAAACATTATAGCATATTTTAATCATAAAATTGTAATAACCCTATTTGTAATGTAGGTATTTGCATCATTTGAAGAAAAATGTTAAAAATAAGGCTAGAGTTGAAGGTTCAATATGTAATACTTATTTAGTAGAGGAAGTAAGTATATTTTATTCACATGTAATAGTGGTGTTCACAACTAAAATATATAATAATAATGCTTTTAGATTATTCGAGGAATGGTTACGCAAGCTAATGCCTGAAAAAACACAAGATGATATCAATAAAGAAGTTGCAAGACACTTTCCTTGATAGTTTAAGAAATATGTAAGTTTTCACTTGCAATAATTGAAATGGTTGAATTATCATATCGAAGCGTTTAAATGACATTATATTATTTAATATCATAAATTTTTTTGATGTAGGCCTTAAACAATCCAATAGAGAACAAGTGCATATGTGATCTTGTGAAAGGACCTTTGCGAATTGATAAATCGTATATGATGTATTTTGTTAACGGATACATATTTCATACAAAATATCAAGGTCATAGCATGGAAACAGTAAATAGTAGGGTTTGCATATAAGGAGAATTGATGAATTACAATGGTAAAATTATTGAGATACTTGAAATTGAGTACTCCCGCAATGTCAATAAAATGGAGTGTGATATTTAAGTGTAAATGGTTTGATCCAACTATAAATGTTAGAACAAAAATGCACAACCGATACAATCTAGTTGAAATCAACCAGTGAATAAGATTTAGACTATTTAAACCTTTCATGTTGGCGATGCAAGCGACCCAAGTGTATTATATCTCTTTTCCCAGCTTAAGATGAGATAAGTCAGATTGGCTAGCCTTTGTAAAGTAAAACCTAGAGGTATTTTTGAATTACATGGAAAAGGAGAAAAATAAGATAATTGAAAGTGAAGTGTTTCAGGAAGATATTCATGAAATAAATGCATGTGTAACATATGACGAGAATGAACGTTTGAACGATACAAATGATGAATATGTTGAAATTTCATTTAGAGAGGATGAGGAATCTATAGAGGGCGAGAGATTTGAAGAGGAGCCTGACTTTGATTCTAATTCTTTAGAAAAAGAAGAAGATGATGGTTTTGATTTACAATTTAAGTGATGATAGCAACTAACTTATGTAAGTAACAGAATATTATATGAATAAATTTATTATGGCATCAACAATATATTGTTATATTTAATTTATATTGTTCTATTAGTGTA
>JANKOE010000007.1:27818343-27851051 GCA_026284465.1 Erythroxylum citrifolium | reverse complement strand
TGTCACACAATAAGTAGTCCACATGTCACTATATCATTGGTCCAAAAATCAATATTTTCACAAAATTCTCTAAAATTTCACAAATCACATAAATAATCCCAAAATTGTCTAAACACAATTTAATCACCAGTAACAATTCAATTGTACCTGGAAAATGTCAATGAATGCATGTACAATCAAATGATTGTGCAAAATGTGTATGTCACAAATAATAATGCAAGATAAGCAAAATCCTAATTTCTCATCAAATTACTCACAATTTACATTTCTAGCCCTAACATGGGTAACGGGATGCTACACCCTCCCTCCCGTGGGTATTCCGAGTCCGCCAAAGGGGAATCGGCTACTGCCCCACTGGGGCGGGTGTCTTGGCGAATCACACCGCAGCTAATTTCTCCCCTGCCGGCTCGACAACTTTCCTCCGCGAAGCCTGCTTCAATGGAAACAGAGTATACGGAGGAGGAGGATGAACTGGTATCTTTGACCACGCCTTCTGGTTACCGCGCGGATAAGATGTTTGATTAAAGTTCGAAGGCCACATCGGGTAAACCTGCTACAGGGACATCGAAAAAATCCTTTGCAGGCCTCTTTAAACAGAATAGGGATCTCTTGCAGGGGATGAAATTAACATTTCAGGCAATGGACGAAGAGGTTGTCCTGGAAGAGGGCGATGCTGTGGATTTGGAACTTCAATGGAGTTATTGTCTGGTCGGTTGCTTCACGGGTAAATTCCCAGGGCTGAAAGCTGTTCAAGAACAACTGGATAAATGGCAAGTCCCTTGCTGTTATACCCCCCATAACCGAGGCTGGATGATCTTTCATTTTACTTCAGAGGCTGATCGAATGAAAATATTAGTCGGTGGTCCTTATGTGCTTTTTGGCAAAACTTTGATCTTGAAACCTTTGTCCCCGGGCTTTACCTTTGACTACTCCGACTTTATGCATGTGCCTATGTGGGTGCAACTGCCAAATGTTCCTCTGGATTACTGGAATGATAGGGGTCTCTCCAAGCTAGGTTCCCGGATTGGCAACCCTCTGTGTACGGACCAAATCACCAGGCAGCAGCTCCGGTTAGGCTATGCTCAGTTATTGGTGGAAGTTGATGTGGAAAAGGGGCCGGTTACTAGCTTCTCTGTCAAACTTCCTTCGGGAGCCAAGTATACGCAACGGGTTAGTTATGAGGCATATCTGAACTATTGTTGTCATTGTCATAAGTTTGGCCACAGTCCTTTCCACTGTAAACACGAGCTGAATCCTGAGTCGACCCCGGCTGCTACCCCTGCTGCAAATTGTCCTTTGGCTCCCAATGGTGACCATGCTCAAGCTACTGTCCCTGCAGTTAATTCCAATGGTGGTGCACGGGCAGATGCTGCAATGCCTACTCCTCGGGTCGGTATTCCGGAGGCCCTGGATCCTGCTCTTCATGAACATCGAGTTTCCTTCTTGGGTTCTCAAGGTTCTGCCTTCCTAGCTCTTGCCTCTACGGCGGGCTCTGACCCCCTGGCCGATCAGTTGGGCTATCGTCCATGTGGTGTTTCAGCACAGTCTGTTCAGAGTGGTTCTTATCCTCATTTGGCGTCGTTGCCGCGACCTTCTAAGGGTAAGGAGGTTGCCTTTTCAGTACCCAAGCAGGGTTCGGGTTCTCACATTCCTAAAGGGGGTAATCGTAAAGGTCTGCGGCCCCCATTACCTAATAAGTCCGGGGATGGAGGTGGCCCCTCCATACCAAACCAATGACGTTGCTTTGCTAGAACGTCCGAGGGTTAAGCACACCCTTGCGACAACTTTGAGTTTCTTCCTTGCTGAAGAAACATAATTGTGGTTTTCTGCTTCTTTTGGAAACTAAGTTGTCTTTGTCCAGATTGGAATCTTTTGTCCAGTTTCGTTTTCTGAGATGGCTTTTCTGGCATAATTTTGATATGCTTACTGGTGGTCGCGTGGTTTTGTTGTAGAATCCGTCATTGTACACGGTATGGTCGATGGATAAGGGTGACCAGTACTTACACTGTCGGGTGCAATGTTGTGTCACGAAAGTTGAGTTTTATGTCTCTGGCATTTATGGGCTCTATACGGTCCGTGAACGGCACAGCCTTTGGCAGCGGTTGATTGCGTTATCCCCGGGCCGGACTGACCCCTGGATGTTGTTAGGTGACTTTAACTGTGTTTGTCATGCTTCAGAGAGGAGGGGCTGTCGTCCAGCTGCAGCCTATCTGTTAAAGGATTTACAAGACTTCTGGGTTCTGTATGGTTTTGATGATGCCCCTGCTATTGGGACTTTCTTCACTTGGCAGCAAAACTTTAGATGGGTGCGCCTCGACCGTGTTCTTCTTAATTCAAGCTAGACTTTAGGTGGTCATCAGTGCTCGGCTACCTTCCTTCCCATGCAAGCGGACTCTGATCATTGCCCTTTGTTCGTAAACCATTTAAATTTTATAATATGTGGCTTCAGCATTCGCACTTCTCCTCTATAGTTGCACATGTCTTGGACCGGCCGGTAACTGGCTATGCACAATTTGTGCTCTGCTCTAAACTGAACGCCTTGAAACCTGCCTTGCGTCGGCTGAATCGTGCAGCATTCGGCCATATTTCTTCTCGTGTTAGGGAACCCAACAGGAGTTCCAGTCCCTTTTTCAGGAATTTTCTCATCGTCCGGATGATGACGTGCTTCGACTAGAAGTTAACAATTGTCGGAAGAAGGTGCTCTTTTTGCAGAACGCGAAACGTTCTTTTTATCGACAGAAGGCCAACTGTACTCATTTGCTGGAAGCTGATAAAAGTACTAAGTATTTCCATGCGCTGGCCCGTAAGCATAGTTGTTCCAAACTGATAACTAGTCTGATTCATGCAGATGGGTCTGAGACTTCCTCCATGTTTGAAGTTTCAACTTCCCTGGTTACATTTTTCTCTGACCTTTTTGGTTCTTCCCCTCCTCGTATTAGCGCTGACCCTCGAGTGATTGCCAATGGTGTGGTACTTGGTCTGGAGGACTCTTCTCCTTTAATTGCTCCTGTCACGGATGATGAAATTCGGGTTGCTTTATTTAGTATTGGAGGGGATAAGGCCCTAGGGCCAGATGGTTTTACTTCTGAATTTTTTAAGCAACAATGGCCTCGTGTTGGCCCTTGTTTTTGGGCGGCTATTCACGAATTTTTCCTTTCGGGTCACTTGTTTCGCCAACTGAATCATACTACCATAGCTCTTATACCAAAGAAGCTTTCCCAGCCTAGTGTGGTGGACTTCCGACCCATCTCTTTTCTGACGGTTGTTTATAAAACGATCTCTAAAATCCTGACCTCCCGGTTGTCGAAGGTTCTGGTAAAATTGATAGATCCTGCCCAATCGGCTTTTGTGGGTGGCCGTAAGCTGTGAGATAATATGTTTTTGGCCCAGGAGTTGGTTCGGGGTTATTCGCGGAAACGGATCTCCCCCAGGTGTTTGCTGAAAGTGGATCTTACCAAAGCATACGATACCATTTCGTGGGACTTCCTTCGGGAGATGCTGACGGGCCTCTGTTTCCCTCATTTGTTTATTCAGTGGATCATGGAGTGTGTTTCTACCTCCTCATTTTTTATCTCCATCAACGGTGCTCTTCACGATATGTTCAATAGACATTGGGGTCTCCGACAAGGGGACCCTCTATCCCCTCTGTTGTTCCTGCTCTTCTTGGAGTACTTATCTCGAGAGTTGAAATTGAAGACTTCCCACTCTTCATTCAATTTTCATTCAAAATGTCAACTCCTGGATCTTACTCATCTGGCTTTCGCCGATGATCTGATGTTGTTTTCTCGTGGTGACCTTCCTTCCATTAAAGTGCTTGTGGATAGCCTTCAGTCTTTGAGTGCAGTTGCCGGCCTGAATGTTAATCCGTCAAAGTCCAATGTCTTTGTCGGGGGCTTACAGGGAGTGGATAAGGACCTTCTCTTACAACTGGTTGGCTTTCCGGAGGGGCAATTCCCAGTTCGTTATCTCGGTGTTCCGTTGGCCCCGCTTAAGGTTTCTGTTGCGCATTATTCCTCCCTCCTAGAAGCTGTGGAAACTTATATTACATCTTGGCAGGGGGCAAGCTTTTCCTATGCAGGGCGTTTGACATTGATTCAGGCGGTTATCCAAGGCGTTTTAGCTTTCTGGATGAACGTCCTTCCTCTTCCTGCATCTATTTTGGATCGTGTTACATCCCTCTGTCGTGTTTTTCTGTGGGGTGGGAAACATTATCGTGTCTCTTGGGATTCCATTTGTTTCCCGAAAGAAGAAAGTGGCTTGGGGCTGCGGAATATTAAGGTTTGGAATAATGCCCTCCTTTTGTTAGTTTTGTGGAATATTTAGGCAGAAGCAACATCCCTCTGGTCTCGATGGCTCCATGCTTATCACCTGCGTGGTTCTTCTGTATGGGAATGGCAGCCTCACTCCAGAGATTCACCTCTTCTAAAACGTCTGGGCTTGATTCGTGATTTATTGGTTACCAAATTTGGCGGCCGTCTGGAGGCGGCCACTGGTCTTCAGAGGTTGTGTTGTGATGGCCGTCGTTCCTCTTCCCAAATTTATGAGCTTCTTCGTGACAAGCACACGCCCCGGTCGTGGACGTCCATCATTTGGAAAACCTATATTCCTACCAAGTTCTCTGTTATTGCTTGGCTTAGTATGCTTAAACGCCTGCCAACACGGGATCACTTGCTCTTTCTAGATATCTCTCGCATCTGCTCTCTGTGTTCTGTAGAGGATGAATCGGTGGATCATCTCTACTTCTTGTGCCCATTTACTAGTGTCATCTGGAACTCGATTCGTGAATGGTTGGGACTCCAGCGATCCATGACCACTTTACGGAGTTCGGTGAGATGGTTACGCATTACCCGACGTGGTGCCCTCCTACGGGGTAAGGCTGCCCATCTCGGATTCCTCACTACGATTTATCATATCTGGCTGGTTCGTAATGCTACTGCATTGAATGGGGAGTCTTTTTCATGCTTGGATGTTGTTGCAAGAATTAAAACCCAGGTGTACAAGGTCCTATATCGTCTTTATCCGGTGGAGCTCATTGAGTTTTAGTCTATGGCTTCCTCTTGCATCCGCGCTCTGGTATTGGATGCACTTGGAAACTGTTAACTTTGACGGTACAGTGACGTGGTTCTTTTTGTGGTCATGTTGTGTGTGCTGCTTTGACGGTACCTATAGTTCTGGCCTGGGGCCCAGTCCGGGTGCTTAGGCTAGCCTGTTGATTCTAGATGGGCTACTGATGTGGTTTAGTAGGTGTGCGTGCCACGGTGTCTTGTGTGGCTTTACATTTTCCTTGGGCTTTTGGGCTTTTTTCGGAAGGAATTAGTCGAATCACTTGATTTATTTATGTATTGGGCTTGATGCCTTTACTGTTGTTTGATCGGGGTATGCCCCGACTGATGTTGTATCAATTTTTTCCTTGAGTAATACATTTTTACCATTGAAAAAAAAAAGATGGCAAAGAAAATCATTCATCTAGGACCTTCATTGCAGCTAACAGGGAAAGAAACAGAAAAAGTTTGACTATGGTAGATAATGCTTTATTTCTCCTATAAACTAGTGTTGTTAACACCCATTTTATCATAAATTATAATTTTCTTAATCTCATATGAGAAAGAATGCTAGCTTGATACCATGATTTATTTGATAAGTCTGGACCTTCTTCACTTAAAATTTATTGTTATTAATCGTAGAATTTCTCTAATGAGTAAATATAGAAGACTAAATTTTTGTTAGTAATAAATTTATCATGAATAATAACTTAAAATATTCTGAAACATATTTTTACAATAATATATTTTGATTTTGGAATATAAATATCGAAAAGAAGATATGCTCATTCTAGTAAAAAAAAGATGTGAGAATTTCCCATAAGTAATTGTATCTCACAAATCTTGTAAAAATATTAAAAGTCAATATATATATGAAATATCCTAATAATATATTATTATTAATTAATAAATTTAAAAATAAAAAATACTTAACTTTGTAAGAAGAAGAAGGTATAAAGATAATCTATATATAACCTAGAACTCTCTCACAATAATTTAACAATTGTTATATTTTGATTTAGATAACTCTTGAATCTAGTCAAATTTATTATTTAATAACTAATAACATAAAGGTATGGAAAAGTTAAAAAGTTATATTTCTAGCTTATTTTAAAATCATTGATTTTATTTTTATGCAATCTCATTCGATAACTAATATTATAAAATTGTTGGTGGAAATTAAAAGACTACAAGGTTATGAGATACCCTACCACAAAAACCAAAAAGATATTTTGTGCATTTATTTAACTTACAATGTACATACACTTAACAATTAATAATACATCTTATTATAAATTTTTAAGGGAAAAAAACAATTATACTTGTATTTAAAATATCTAAAATGATACATGATAAATTATTTACATAATTATATAAGGTATTTTTAACAATTTTTTATAACTTATAAAGATATCTTTCTCTTTTTCTTTAATCTTTTTTTACTAAATAATCCTTTTTTGATAAAATAAAAGCATATATACTTTTTATTAATATCTCTCTTTTAATAAATATTTTCTAAGAAATTTAAAATGAATTTTATAAATAAGGGATATAAGTAAAAATAAGCACAAGCTATAAAACCTTCTACTTTCTTCATAATACATCAAGTAGGTTCTTATACTAAGTAATAACTTCACCTCTACTTGCAAAACTTAGGTTACACTGAAGGATATGGAATTCTAATTTGATGCTTTAACTTGGACATTTTCTTTCCAAGAATCTTAGTTTCCTATTGTTTAAGCTAGCTCCGTTTGAGCTAGCTCTTTAGTTTCATTCTTGTAAATTTAATCAACTTATAAAGGATGTCTTCCTTTTATACTTTAAATTCCTAAAAAATTCTTTGGCTTTTTTTCCTCCATAATCTATACATTGTGTTACTAAGTGAGATTTTAAGTATAATCTAGTATGCATTCTTCCTATTTTGGTTGTTGTATAACCAAGCAATTAAGTTTTTCCAACTTAGAGCTGAAGAAGAAATCTTACATAACTGTTAGATTCTACACAAGATAAAGGAGGAGAAATTGCAACTAAAGAAGAGGTTTTTTTTCTGAATCTTGATTGCAAAATACATATGTGTTTTGTATATGTTGAGGTATCTTTTTAGTCTATAAAGATTTCTCAATCTATCTTTAATTACAAGCCATAGAATGATTAAAGCTCTAGGACAGGCCACTTGAACCAAACTAGGTTGTGCTATATAAATCTAAGAGCTTGATTCCTCATCCATTCTCTATATGAGGCATTTGAGAATGCACCTGAGAGGTGCCTATTCCATTTAATGCTATCTTGCTAGTTTGAAAGAAGAGGACAAGTTAGTTGGAGGTCAATTGGGAGTTACTGATAAGTTGCATAATAGAGCTTGAGGTGAAGACATCTTTCACTGAGGCCATTTTAGGTATATGTCTCCAAAGATAGGAGCACTCAGAATATCTACTTAGAGGGCCTATATTGAGCTAATTTTCACCCCAAAACAAAGTTGAAGCTTTATTGCCTATCTTGTAGTAGAATTCCATTCTAACCTTTTCCCAAAGCATAAGGATATGGATCATAGTCGATAAGGAGTTATATTTTAGCATAATGCACCAAAAGCTCTTATTCCTTAAGTAACAAGAATGTATCCATCTAACACAAAGCAAGTCTTTATTTATTAATATCCTTCATATTCTTTTAATGGTTTGCACCTTATTTATGGTCATGATAGGCCAAATTCTAAGTCTTCCTTTCTCACTAGGCAAGCATAAGTCATTCCATTTGGCTTTTGTAACTAACTTGCAACTGTTGTTTCCTAACTAAATAAATTTCATCATAAGTTATTCAAATGGTCACAACAATGTTGATTGGAAACATCCCATAAGAAGTCAAATTATGGAGGCTATTTAGAACTGAATTAGTTTGACCCTTCCTATAAGTGACAAGCTTCTATTACACTAACTTTTGATTCTTATATTTATTCTTTCGATTAAAGGACTGAATTTAGAATATAATGGTCTTTTAGAGGAAATAGGTATCTCTAGGTAAGTAAGAAGAAGTATGGAGGCTCTTAAACCTATTAAGCAACTGATACGACTGGTTAAACCTTAAGCACCAGAGGATAAGAATAATTGGCTTTTCTCTTTATTAATAGAGAGGCCTAAATGCTTACTAACTGTGTTTAGAGCAAATATAAAAGCACTAATTGAGTTTAGATTAGCTTTTAGGAAGAGGATTAAATCATCTAAAAAACTAAGGCTAGTAATTCTTAGTCTATTGCAATTTAAGTATAATTTGAACTTCTTCTCTTAATCGATCACATTCTTGATAAGTCTATTTGAGATCTCCATACTAAGACTAAAGATGTAAACGAAAAGAGGATCACTTTGCCTCAAACCCCTAGCTCCTTTTATGAGATTCGATAGTTCTCCATTGATTAAAATACTATGGGAAGCTATCGTGACATAATAGTCTACCCAACTAATGAGTTTAGTAGGGAACTCAAAACCTTGTAGAGAGTTCAAAATAAAGTTCTAGTTCAAAGAATTAAAAACTGTGTAGATATATATCTTTACAACACAACTTTTGCTAGATTGATTCCTATTTAATTCTTGAAAAGTTATGTTGCTAATATTTTATTATCCTCAATTTGTCTTCCTTTGACAAAATCACCTTATAAAGGATCAACTAGTTGAATTAGTATTATTTTAAGTCTTCAGCAATCAGTTTGGAGATAACTTTGTATATGGTATTGCAGTAAGATATTAGCCTAAAGTTTTTCATTAAGTTAAGGCATGAACCTTATTTATAAGGAAAATAAAGGTCTTATTCAATATCCTCAACATTTTGCTCTTATTTCGAAGACTACTTCAATGACTAATGTCTTAGTGCAAAGTCATGTTTTATGAAAGAAAGAGGCATTAAGGCCATTACATCTTGAGGCCTTATTGGGGATGAGAGAAAGTCAAACATCTTCCATATCTCTAGCATTAGAAGGTCTTGTCTAAAGATCAACTTACTGTGTAGATATTTGATCTTTAATAAAAGATTAGAGATTGATCACTAAGGAGATTAAATCAGTGGGGGATCTAATTGTGTAAGAGAAGAAAGATACAACTTCTTGATGAAGGTCAACTTTAGAGAGCGTTAAGTTATACGGATTCATCATATGTGGAGAAGTATAAGGATCTTTGTTTTTTTTTTATCTAACTTCTTCTTAGCTTCAAAGCCTACACCAGTGATGTGTTATTAGGCTTTCTCTTATTAAGGTCTCTAAGCTCATTCTTCACCCATTGCAATTTCCTCGTACAAATGTAAAATTTATGCCCCTAAAAATTAGAATGTAGGCCTCTAGTGAAATCTCCCTTAAAGCCCTCCAAATCTATTAGAATTTTTTTATAGAAAAAATCTACTAGCAAGTTGTTAAACTTGAAAGGAAAGAAACTTCTTTGAGAGTTTAATAGATTCTCACAATAATTAGGGTGTGATTAGAGAAGATTGGGTTGTTGAAGGAGGCTTTGCTCTTTAGGAAAGATGAGATCCAATGAGAATTTACTAAAAATGTATCAATCTTTTTCCTTAAAAACCATTTCATTTTTTGATTGTCATTCCAACTAAAAAAATATTCTCTTTAAAGCTTTATGTCTATTTCTTAGATGTGGCTTTCATATTATAAAAACCTTTAGAATAACTTCTCAATCTGCCATTACCTTCTGCTTCTTATTGATGCATCAGGCTATTAAAGTCACCAAGAATTAACCAGAGGCATTTATTGTATTTCCAATTTCCTTCAGCTTGCTCCATAAGTGGCTTCGTTAGAAAGTATGACTAAAAGCATATACAAAGGTAACCTAGAATTTGGAATTCTCTTGTCTCATTTTAGTATGCATAAGAACTAACTTCTCCTCAATGATTACGTAAATTACCTTTAATTTATCAAAGTCAATTTGTGTGACAATGATGGTTTGTGATGGTGGCCCAATATTTCCTAAAGTCCAATTTCTTGCTATTATTTTCCTGCAACTTTGTTTTCATAAGTCATATAATAGAATGAATATTATGATGATGATAATCATACAAAATTTATTATTTATACTCGCTACTAAGCCTTCTTACATTCCAAGCTAGTATGGTCATTTCTTGAAGGCAGTTTTAGAGGTCTTCTAATTCTTTTTCGACTTCCTCCTAGAGACACTCTAAAATTCATTACCTATATCGTTATCTAGTTACTTCGTTGTTTATATTAGGTAAGGAGTTACTTCTTCAACAAGTGAGTGGAACATTTTACTTCCCTTCATGAATAGATTGTTCTTGATAAGGGCCAGGGGTAGCTTATTCTGAAGCTTTTCCTTATTTTAAAAAGCTCTAGATGTTGTCCTTATATTACAAGAGTTAAGAAATTTAGTGAAAACTTTTTTATGACTAACTATCACTTCATCACAGATATGAGGTTTTTTGTGACAAAATAATTGATTGACACAATTATTTTGATTAACTGTGATTATTTTTTTCGTCAATAATACAATGGTAATTGTGATAATTTAGTATCTTTCACAATTAAATTTTGACACTAAAATTTTGGCACTATTCTATTAATATATTAATAGTGCCAAAATTTCTTTTATCACTTCTATCATTAAAAGCATATGCAATTTTACGCCAAAGTAATTTTGACAGGAATGAATTATAATTGTGACAAAACATATATTGGTCACAAATATTTTCTATTTGTTCACATAGTTTCTCACTAAAATTTTTTCCTTATTGTGACGAAAAGGTTTAATGCTACATGATATTTTACTTTTAGTGACTAAAACTTTTGTTAATAAAAATTCAATTAGTTAGTATCTACTTAATATTGTTATAAAAACAAAACTATCACTATATTCACTGCTATTCATAATTTTTGTGATAAGAAATTTTGTTATCACTTGATCATCAAATTTTTGTTACAAAGATTATTGTCAATATATAAACGTAACAAATTAATGATAACTATTTCTTGTTATAATAATATATTAAAATCCACTCTAATGATTGATTTTGTCATTATTGTATGAAATTTAAGGACTAGAAGCTACTTGTCACCATTTTTCTTTAATATTATTATTTGCAAACAAATTTAAATATTTTCTTATAAAATATTCAAACTACATATATTGATATTCCAAAAGCAATATTTTACATATCAATAGATATTTGCTAAACATAACATTGAAATTTCATCAAAATAAAAATCAAAATAAATATAATGAAAATATTATTCCAAAATATTAAGCAAAACTCTTAATCTATTTAAAATTTAAAAACAAAGTTCTTATCAATGCTTAATCATTGTCATTGTTTCCTTTCTCATCTTCTCTTACTGACTTTGTCTCATCATCACTCACAAAAATAAATAATTAAAATAATATTGATTTAATTCAAATTTTGATTATATCAAAATTAGATTATCAAGTCAAGCCCTGATCATCTTTCAATTAGGCATGACCACACTGAAGTTTATCGGATGTTTCAACATAGTCTAAACTCAGGGTTTCAATCAAAATGGTGACATATTAATATATTTATAGCCAATACGACAACGTTATGGAGTTATAATCAACTATGCGCAAATAACCATTGAGCCCTAAGAGCCAAACAACTTCCAAACACTATATATAAACTCCATCTCACTCTCATTTAAATCACCCTCTATTATTTTTGCCTCGCTCACTCTCGAATCTTCGGAGAACAGTTTCCATTCCTACTTCTTTTTATCTTATTAAATATTTATAGCCCAGTTTCAAGGTAAAGGTAAGAATCTTTTTGAATCTATACACTCGACTAACATACCTGAAATTATAATATATGGAAGCCTATAATAAGAGCATATGCTATTATTATTTGATTTATAGGTGGAAGTTTTTGAATCATTCAGCATTGGACTTTATCTTCCTACGAGTGATATTGATGTAAGGATGTGCCTAATCTTGAAAAGAAAGTTTAGGAACTGATAACTAGTTGATTGAGTTCAAGCATGTGTTTTTTGCAGGTTGTTATTCTGGGTTTAGGAATCAACAATCCACAAGTTATTTTGTAGGCTCTTTCTAGGGCATTGTCTGTAAAAGGAGTTGTAAAGAAGATTCAAGTATGTGTTCTTTGATTGCTAGACATGCTACTATTGAAATAACTTTTTCTAAGCAGGATTTTGTGTAATGCCTCAAGTGATAGCCAAAGCAGTGTTTTGTTGAGAAGAACAATGGTGTTTCATTTGACATAAGGTATTACTTGTCTAGCCTTTTATATGTAAGACTGTTAATTATAGTGGATGCTTGATGGATTGCTATTCTTTCTTAGCTGAGCATTCTTTATTCTCTTCCTAAACTAGTGGATGAAATGGAAAATGGGCCTAGCCCAACTTGACTTGAAGTCAATAGGCTAGGCTCAAACCTAGCCTCGGGCCCAGCTTTTCTAAAAAGGAGCCTAACCTTATTAGATTCTAGCTGAAACTGAGGTTGAAAAGAAATGTGCAAGTGATTTAGATGATGAAGTTACAAGAATTACTGAAATCACAAAAACACAAAATGAAAAGATTCAAGCTCAAGATGCAACTATTCATAAGCAAGCCACAGAAATGAAATAAATTTCAGTTGCTTTTCACATTTTGACATACACAACATCTTTAGAAATGATATATCCTCCTTGTCACATTAAATTAATGGAATAGTCTGAGGAAGTTGTTGATCAATATTAATAAGGACACAGATCTTGACATAATTAACTCTCCTTATGTTTGCAGTTGTCTCATCCATGCATAGGGGTTTTCCAACAAAACTAGTTAGATGAACAAATCCTTTTGTGGTTTAATATGCTAGAAGAATATTATGGTTATTAAACTATAAACAAACATATTTTTTCTTAAGGTTTTGAAGTTAGGTAGTATGTTTCCTTCTTTGCAAGAGTAATGGTTTATTATTAAAATGCCATTGGCCAAATTCTATAATTTTTTGAGCCACAACTGAGGAATCAAACCTAAAGAGAAAAAATTGATCTCATCAACCAAAACTTGACTTAAACTCCATTGCTTCTAATGGTGCTAGGCTTAAGCATTCATAGCTAGAAATAGGGGTCTTTTGTGTAGGAAAAAAGCCAATAATGATGGATCCCATTTTAAGCTCCCTCCTTTTACCACATGAAAAATAGTTGGTTTGCCTTCTTATTGGTATGGAGGACAATAACACAACTTCAATAAAAGAGATGACACTATTAAGAATTAGAGTCAAGACTTCTTGTTACGAGGTTGGGAGAGAAATTAGGAAGGTTAAAGTAACCTCCATTATAGGGGTAAGGGTCACTTTAGCTGAGAGAAGAGCTTGGGGGAATTATCATTAGGAGTAACTAAGTGAGCTTTTGAAGCTAAAGGAGGAAAAAAAATCTCAGAAGGCAAGTGTCCAAAGTTCAACATTTAGCTAAAAAAGGGATGAAATAGAAAGGAGTTCAAAAGTAGGAAAAAAGAAACCAGAAGAGGAAAAGGAAAAAGAGAAAGAAACAGTAGAAAAACTTTGAATGAAGAATGTAGAGAAGGGACTAAGGTATAGGAAAGGAGAAAGAGGAGGAAGAAAAAGGTAAGGGAAAGCTGAGAAAAAAAAAGTTAGACGATGCAACTAAGGAGCACTATACAAAAAGCAGAAAGTAACAAAAACAACTAGAAGTTGGACAATAGGAAAGGAAAGTAGAGGAGTGAAAAAAGGAGGAGAATAAGAAGCTATTCTTATAGGGATATCCAATCAATCAAAAGCAAAACCTAATCAATGAGCCAACCTGAAAGTAAATGAAGACTATATAGGTGTTTTATAGAGAGGCTAGAGCTTCTCTCTCTTACTTGAGTGAGTTTTAGTAGGTTCCTAATTTACAGACATCGAGTACATATTCTTCCAAATTTGTTCATTCAAGCAATACAAGAACACATCAAGAAAAAGAGTAACAGTAAAACAAGAGAACTAATGCGAGCATAGGGTCTAAAGACATCGACCCTTAAAAACAGACATCCAAGCAACAGTAGCAACACCAGCCGAGACAACTGCATGGACAAAGGAATATTTTGTAAGCGAACATTTAGTCATGTGTGTTTAGGCTTGACGAAGAAAGAAGCAGAGAGACTACAGTACCATCCCCTCCAAAAGCCATCACCCTTGGCCTTGGTGTTTCCAGTAGGAGCAGGAGGAGGAGGAGGAAGAGGAAGAGGAGGATTTCCATTCTTCATTGGTTTATCTTCTCCTGGCTTTGGAACTGCGCAAGGATCTGTGGACAGTAAATTCTAATGAATTCAACATGGATTCATAATACCTATATACCTAAAAATTATATGACAATGATTCCATATAAGTACATCTCTTGGAAAAATCGTGATAGTAATTCTAGATTACCGCAAGGATGGTATTGATCATTGTAGGTACTCATCCCCTTTGAAAGTAAATCCCTTGATGTAGCTTCTGAGATATACAGATTTTCAGAATAGAAGTGCAAACATAACTAGATCAGGATGATTGGATGGTCATAGCATATATGGATCAAAAAGAAGGGGCGATGGTGGAGTGGTTGCAGCTTAGCGAAGCGGTTAGCTCTTTAGTGGCACAGGTATGGTCATTTCTTTTTCTTTTAACATTTTAAATTTCACGTGACAATAATTTATGTAACTCAGTTTTGAGAGGAACAAAAGTTTCTATCCTTGTCCTCTGAAGATGGAAAAAAAAATGAATGAAGATGGCAAGCAAACAGGACGGAGGACAGAACTTTTACGTCTTTGTCATCCGCCCTCACCTCTGAAGACGCTAACCAAACGCAGGATAAATCCCATAATGAACTAGCCTGGAAAGCCTAGTCCGACTCATGTGAACTAATTTTCCTCCTTTCTAGAAATGTGGAAATTGTTCATCTTAGTCGAAAAGATCCCTGTTGATGTTCGTTAACGAATATGTTACCTGACATCCAAATTAAATAAACACGTCGTTTTAACTTATGTTTCTAACTTGAATATCGTATGCGACATCTGGTAAGTACGCAGTTTTAAGCATCTAAATTCTGTGGGTTTAAGTCTAGGTTTGAGGGTTTGTTGTCGATCTTGATTTGCTCTTCTCTTAGTAAGCATATGTGATGGATTCTTTGAATCCAAAATCTTCTCCAAGTACAAAATTCTCTCTTCTACTTAATTGTGAGGGAAGTGATACATGTGTTGTATGGGTTTGGTCCTGGATGGAACAATGGATTCTTCCCATTTTGTGTTTACATTATTCATTCTTAATGGAATCATCACTCGCATCTCGTAATGTTAAATTCATCTTTATAAATCCCCTTGCCTAACCTAGAAACTCAACTGACCAACATTTTAATTCAAACGTACTAAAGTAGCCAAAATAATTCATAGTAAGCATCTTCAACCATGAATATCACTTATAGTTCATAATTTATCTAAGTCATTATTCTAACACCTTAAAAATCATGCACTATAAGAAAAATGGGGTCTAGTGATAGACATTATCGACAAAATGTGTAGGTTTTCTATTGGTAAGCTAAGTTAACGACAAAATTTACCGACGGAATAAGTTGTCGGAGAAACGGCAGTAGGTAATAATTGGCGACGAAGCGCAGATTTTCCGTCACCAATTTACCGACAGATATTTTATGTAATGTTTGTTTCGATCAGTAAATCTAGCGATAGACAGGGCTTCTCCGTCCATAAATTTACTTACGAATTTGGCAATTCCATCAGTAAATTCACGACTAACTATACCGATGGAGCTTAGTTATCCGTTAGTAAATTCATTACATTTTACTAACGAATTTTATTTTTTCCGTCGGTAAATTTACTAATACTGTTTTTTAATTTTTCCTGCATTTAATTTTATTTGATAATCTTATAATTGATGTATAATTTATAGAGTTATCTGTTGATAATATTTTGGTTTGTTTCTACATTTAATTTGTTAAAATAAAAAGTTGATTGATGATATAAAGTAAAAATTATCTTAATTGATAATATAAATTATTTTGTACAACAATAAGTATTTAATTCATACAAAATGACTATAACTGCGTTATTCATTTGGTGACTATGGATGCTCTGAATGTTGTGATGAGGTGTTGTCCTTCTCCTTCAACTCATCAATCTCATTACAGAGCTAGGCTATGTACTCCATCGAATGTTGCAACTGAGTTGTCAGTACCTATACTGTGCTCCGAAACTCATGGACTTCATTGGATGCGGCCTACTAGATGCTCCGGTACTGGATTTAGAAGATTGCGAATAACATGTGTTTGTAAATAAACCTAAGCCGAATATCCTTCCATGACGGTCCCTACTATCCACTGGATAAAGATAAATTTGACTCTCATCAATATCTTCATACTGCTAAGACTGTCGTTGAATGCTTTCTTATATTTGGTCTTATCATAAGGCAATGTTTATCTTAATAAGTGACAATTATTAAGCATTAATATTAAAGCATAAATTTACATTTAGTTCCCTACATCGGGTGCTGATGAAAGTCATATCGTCATGCTTCTTAGTGTAAGTGTGCAAAAAGAGCTGATGAGATGTAGGCTTCCTGCCCATAGACTTTTCTTACATCATAATAAAATGTTATAAGTAAACTACAATTTACAAAAATTTTAGTAAAATTTTCTCTATTTTTATTATATTTACCCCCTGTTAAAAAAAAGTAACTTACCAATACAGCCATATATGGCACTAAACATTTATAACATTATCATTCTCTATAATACATATATTTTTATTCCAAAATTCACACATCAAATTAAATTGAAATACATCAAATTAAAAAAATCAGAATATAAGTGTAAAATGTAGATACTTACAAGTCTTTCTGCATGCTCGTGGTAGGTAATAGATCTTCTAGTGTGTACCGAAAGACTCTCTCCCCCCGGTCCTCCATGTTTATTGGTAGAATTACGCTCTGAAATAGACATTGCCTCGGGTTATGTCCAATACTACTGCCAACGACTCTATATTTCTTCAGAAATATAAGGAGGTCATATATCAATCTTGTGTATCTCACCAACAAAGTGTCTATAACATGGACGAGCTCGTCTCCTCCATACTTTATAAATAACTACATCAAATCAAAATCCCAAAAAAAAATCTTTCTAAAAAAAATGAGAAAACATATTATAAATACTTATAACCTACAATATTTATCAAATTAGGAAAAAAAATTTGTACCTCAAACTCTTGATAATAAAAATCCTTTGTCACCTGAAAGGTATTCTTCTATAAATAACTCTCAAGATCAATCTTCTCCTTGAATTTGGATGACACGTTTCTTAAGCACAGTCCAAACGTAATCAACCTAATATAAAAATAATTTTATATCTTTTTTTAAATTTAAACCTATAACTTAATTATAACATATGGTATTTCATGTATTTTCACTTACAGATTGTTGACAATTGTGATTTAAGTTCTTCCCTCAACTCCCTCAACTCCAGGCTAGAGGTTACCTCCTTCATCCGCATCGTTTACCCATGATATCTTTATCAATATAGGGATGGTGAAAGGTGTAGTAGCAGGTACGGAACGTGATGCCTCATCTACGAGTGCAGTTGTTGGAGGTACAACATCTGATTTGGTTGCAGCTACATAATGTGATGCTTCACCTGGAAAGTAACTGGCTCCAAATCGTGGTCTGAACCTTAGTCGCATTATATCCTGTTTTTTCTTTGGTAGCATATTTTAACCTGAAATTTATATTTTATTGAATATTCTAGAAATATAACAATTTCAATTCAATATATAACAATATATTGTTAATAATTGATTTATTGAATATAATATTCTATCACAAATATAAGTTAATCGCTATCAGCACTTAATTGTAAATCAAAATTATCATCATCTTGTTTTGTTGAAGAATTAGAATCAAACTTAGGCTCCTCTTCAGATCTCTCGCCTTTCTCATCCCCTCCAGCTGAAATTTCAACATATTCATTATTTAGATCATTCAAAGGTTCATTCTTGTCATATGTAACAGATGCATTTATTTCATAAACATTTTCCTAAAATGCTTCACTTTCAATTCTCTATTCTCCTTTTCCATATGATTCAAAGACACCTTTAGGTTTAACTTTGCAAATGGCCAACCAATTTGACTTATCTTGTCATAAGCTGGGAAAAGGGATATAATACACTTGGATCGCTTGCATTGCCAACACGAAAGGTTCAAATTATCTAAATCTTCTTCACCGGTTGATTTCAACTAGATTATATCAGCTATGCACTTTTATACCAACATTAGGAGTTAGATCAAACTAATCATACTTAAATATCACACTCTGCTTTATTAGCAATGCAGGGTACTCAATTTCAAGTATCTCAATAATTTTACATAGTAATTCATCGATTCTCCTTGTATGCAAACTCTACTATTTACTATTGCCATGCTATGACCATGATATTCTATATGATATTTGTATCCATTAACGAAATACATTGGATATAATTTAACAGTTCCTAAAGGTCCTTTAGCAAGATCACACATGAACTTGTTCTCTATTGGATTAATCACCTACAATTGATTTCAATACTATGGTACGTGATATTGTTTATACCTGTGAATCAAGAAAGCAAGTTCTTGCTGTGACTCCTAAAGTCTTGGAGTTTTTCACTGATAAACTTCACGGGAGTTTCATCACGGGTTTTCAGCTTATATACCATCGTAAAAACTTAGCTATGCCTTAAATCATCCATAAGATCTCAAATCTATTCCACATACAGTAAATACTTAGACTATTAAAGAAGAACATAAAAACTCATCAATGATTATAAGAATATTGTAAACAACAACACAAAATTTGGAGGACTTACCTGGAATGTTTATACACGTTTCTAATTTTTAATATTGCTAGTCCAAACCAATCCCAACTTGCTTGGTTTAAATTATCCGTAAAACCATATAGAATATTATAGAATATTCTAATTATAATTTTCGTTTTGATAATCGACACAACTATCGTTAAGAGAATTTGACTTAAAACAATATAAAAGGAAGGGTAAATTATTAAAAAAAATAAAAGTGTGAATTCTCTTTATTATTTATATATCTAAAATTTAAATATAATTAACAAAAAAGTATTATCAATTATAATAATCAAAATTAACCTTAATAATTTAAATACTCTTTAAACATTTATAAAACTAGTCTTTCATCAACAATTAATCAATTATGTAATAACAAATTAAATTACTCAATTTAATTTATCAAAAATAATTTTTAAAAAAAGTCACTAAATATTTATTTAAAGTGTGTGTGTGTGAGTGTTTTTTTTTTGCTTAGTCTAAGTAAGAGTACCCATTGCCACTTAGGAGATAATTAGAGTTTTGAATAATTTTCCAATTTAATAATCCAACAATTCTTTTAGAATTTTATTCATGTAAAAAAACAAATGATTCTGATACATGAAATTTAGGGCCCGTTTGGTTGAGCTTTTATCAGTAGAGCTTTTATCAGTAGAACTTTTGTCAGTAGAGCTTTTCTGAGAAGAGCTTTTTTTAAAAGCCATTTGACTGTTTGGCTGTTAATTAAAAAAATAACTTTTTTAAAAGAGTTTCGTACAGTAGACTGTTTGGCAACATAAAAATAAAAAGCACTTTTATTAATTTTAACTACATTTTATTTTATAATAAAATTATTTATGCTAAATAATTTTTAAAGTATACTAAACAATTTGCAAATTACCATATTATAGGAAATTTTAGATAACCATCTTGTAGGAAATAATTTAAAGAGATGTCTCATTTTTTATAGGAAATAAAATTAATATGAAAAATAAATATTAAGACATGTAAAACAAGTTAAATAATATTATAATCTCAAAATAAATATTCAAACTGAAATAGTTAAATGCATAATAAACTATTTAATTAAACACCGCCGTTACCAAAAATTTTTAACTGTGTACTAGACAAAGCATTACACATAAACCCACACCCTTCTTTTTGTCACTCTCTCATTTTCCTCTATGCATATCCTCTTTCTTGCTTTTTACTCTTCTTTTTTTAAATTTTGTTTCTCTCTCTTTTCACCTGATAATAGATGCTGCTGTTTAGTTAGGTGGGTTGATGGCTCTAGTTTTCTAGCTTTCCCTCCTCTTTTTCTTCTCTCCTCTTTCTCTTTTTCTCTTCCGCTATCTTCTTCTTCTTCTTCTTCTTCTTGTTGTCCTGCATTTCTGGTGAACAAATCAGATAATGTGTTTCAAAACCCAAATTATAAACCAAGAAAGTTGAAGTTCTGAAGGTAGGGTCCTCGCTTCCTCCAAGTTGGTGTCTGAAAGTTCTTCTCTTTTGATTGCTTTACTCCCTGTTTGTGCTTGAGTTACCGAGCAAAACATGGCCTGAAAAGAAATTATGCAAACTCCTTTTTTGTTAGTTATGTGTTGGCCTCCATTCAGCGTTCTTTTTCTTGTTGGCCTCCATTCAGCGATCTTTTTCTTGTTGTTGACGCAGACGTCGATCGTCTGCGATATTGAGGACAAATAATAGACGAAGAAGAAGAACTAACCTAGATGAGAGGGATTGATCAACAAATCACAGAAACAGAAGTCGGCAAAAAGAGAAGACAGACTTTTGAGGTTTTTTTTAGCAATCGTTATAAACGTAAGTGACGGGAGCGGATTAAAAAATAGCTTCCCAAAAAAGCTAAAATTCTCGATCTTTCCCGCCATCCCGTTGTAATGGGACTCCAAAGTGATGTAGAGAAAGCCCAGAGCATCATCAGGAGCAGGCTTTGTAACTCCAGTTTCGTCTTCAAGCCTCTCTCTGATTCCCCAGATAGTAACTACAGGTACATCTTTTGCTTCTCGAGCAAAAAACTTTCACCGTTCTACGTGAATCGAGGGAACTAGCCTTTTTCTACTGATTTGTCTATTTTCTTGTTTGGGCCTTTTCTTTTTCTCCAGCAAGTTGAAATTTATAATTTCGAGTTCAATAACTGAAGGATGCAACAATTCGATTCTGCTCATTGGACCACGTGGTTCTGGGAAACTTGTTGTCTGTTTTATTCTCTCTACATTTGTTTCTTTTTCTTTTTTTTTTGTTCCCCAGAGATTATTGATCAAATACCAGATATTTCTTCATATGTACTGAATCTCAGGTTTTGGAGCTTGTGATCTATGATTTGTTGCAAGAACATTCTGATCTTATATCAGTGGTAAGTACTAAATTAAATTTTTTTTTGGGAAAATGCATCTCTGGCCTTGAAAGTTAAGAAGTCTGCCCTTGAAAGTTAAGAAGTCCTTCCCTTTGTTGGGATGTGTGTGAAATGAAATATCATGAAACTATTCTAAGGCAATGCAATATGAACCAGTTAACGTAAAAATTGGTGTTCAATATGCTAAAATGAATAGATGATCAGGTCCTAGAAAAGTAGTAGAGCCTTGTCATGGATAGGGCATTTGTGCCAATTCCTATTGCAAGCAGAAGCATATTTATGTTGTTGAGATGATCCATACTTCTCTGCTGGTTGCAATCGTGTTCCTCATTTCACTAAAATGGTCTTTGTTTTACAGATCAAACTGAATGGCCTCTTGCATAATGATGACAATTGTGCCTTCAAGGTTGTGTGTCATATATTATAATGTCTCTACCTATTAAATCGACTGGCCTATATCTCTGAATTAAGCTATTTGATGATTCTATCTCTGCTTATAACTTTGTTTAATTCCTATTCAACATTCAGGAGATTGCTAGACAGCTATGCTTGGAACATCACTTGGTATTCTCCAAAATGGTAACGAAGAATATCTGATAAATTTCAGACAATGTCTTTATGTGGAAACATTTCCCTCTTTATAATAATCGTCTATTAATTCTTGCAGGCATCTTTTGATGACAATTCTCAGTTTATGATAGCAATGCTTCGGTGAGTGCATATATCCTTTCCAGAAAAAGCTTACTTATCCTGAATCATAAAATTATAGTTTTTAAATGATTCATTCTTGCTTTTTGCCAGGGAATGTGGACTAGCTCACAAAACAATAATTTTTGTACTTGATGAGTTTGACTCATTTGCTCAGGTAAGATTGCATTTTTGTCTTACCATTTCTTAATCACTCTTTAAAGGTAAGATTACCTTTGCATCTTACATCATTTCTTAATCACTCTTTATCTTTATCGTCAAGTAACATTGTTCATTCCTTCCATTTTACATGCGATGTTTAATATCTAAGTTCTCTTTGTTGTTGCTCAAATTTGAGAGGGTGGTTTTACATGATAGGTTTGTTATGCTTAGCATATGTGCTCTAATTGATGAGTTTTAAGATTGAATTGAAGAAAATCAAAGGGAAAAGTAATTCTTACTTCATCTTTATGTGAATAGTACAGGAAATATGTATGAAAGTATAAACTTGATCACCACTTTAAATCAAGGAGAATTTATTTATTCTCTAAGTAATAAAATTCCATTAATTTAGTCACCAATTTCTAGCTTTAGACCTGTTAATTATCTCTAGAATATCAACACTCAAGTGGTGCATAGTTATTGATCATTCCTAACTTACAAAGAACTCAAAATTCTGCCTTTATAACTTTTTGGTGAAGACATCAGTAACTTGTTATGTTGTAGGTACAAATAGTTTACAAATGAGTCCACTTCAAGTTTCCTTTGTTATAAAATACATGTCAATTTTTATATGTTTTGTATGTTCATGCTGAACTGGATTGTTGACAATATTAATAGCTGCTTTATTATCAAATAAAAGATTCATTAGTTGCTCCACTGGTCTCTTAAGCTCTTCCACTAATTTTTAAGCGAGATTATTTCACAAATTTTTTGAGCCATTGATTGTATTCTACCTTTGCACTACTTCTCGCCACCACTTCTGTTTTTCTCCTTCAGGTTATTAGATTTCCTACAAAAAGGTGCAATAACCAAAAGTAGACCTTTTATTCGCTAACCCTGCTCAGTCTACATCAGTGTATATGTCAACTCTTTGTTGATCACTTTTCTTGAAGAATAATCATTTCCCTGTAATTTCGTTTAAGTATCTTAAGATTTTGTACATTGCTTCCAAGTGTTCTTCATAGGGAGTATGCATAAATTGTGCACTAACACTAAAGCAAATATTTGCTCAAATGTGGGATAAATAGATTAGCTTTCTTACCAGTCGTTGATATCTACTTGTATCTACTGGAACCCTTTCCTTAACTTCACCAAGCTTTGAGTTAAATTCCATAGGAGTTTCTAATGGTTTGCATCTATTCATCCCAGTTTCTTTTAGAAGATCCAACATATACTTCTGTGGAGTAACTTTATTCCCTTTTTAGATCTAGCGATTTACATCTCAAGGAAGTACTTGAGAGACTCTAGGTCTTTGATTTCAAATTCATTTGAGAGATTCTTTTTCAAAATTTTCATTTTCTCTAAAGTATCACTATTGAGGATCATGTCATTTATATACACTACTAGAGTTGCAATGATCTCTTCTACAAAAAATTTTATGAATAGAGAATGGTCAGATTGCCCTTGTAAGAAACCTTGAGGGTTTACAAATCTCGAAAATCTGTCAAATCAGGCTCTTGGTGATTGTTTAAGCCAATATGAAGTTTTTTTACCTTGCATATCCTTTTTCCAAAAGTTTTTACTAAATCCTGAGGGAACCTCTATGTACAACTCTTCTTCTAAATCTCCATTTAGGAAAGCATTTTTGATATCTAGTTGATGTAGAGGCTAACCCAGGTTAGTTGCATTAGAAAGTGACACTCTCATAGTATTTGATTTAGCAACATGTAAAAATGTTTTTGAATAGGCAATGCCATAGGTTTGAGCAGAACCTTTGGCAACTAGGTGAGACTTATATCTTTCAAGTGATCCATCAAAATTGTACTTTATAGTGAGCACCCATTTACATCGAGTATTTTTCCTCTTAGAAGATCAATTTTCTACCATGTTCTAGTCTTCTTTAAAGCTCTTGTCTTCTCCAGGACCACATCCCTCCATTCAGGAATAGTTAAAGCCTCCTGTATATTCTTAGGAATGGAAATACTATACAAATTAGAAGTAAATGCTCAAAATGATGGAGACAAACTTTGATAGTATAAGAAGTTATGCAGAGGATATTTACTACAAGTACAAGAACCTTTCCTAAGAGCAATAGGTAAATTTAAGGTATCATCTGGCTTTGGAATATATATTGGTTTAGGAGACAATGACTCAATAGGTATAGGTTCAAACTGGGATTTGCCTTATTGATCTCCAATTTTTGGATTTCTCTTCAGGTTAGATTCTTGACTAGTTGCATGTTTGTTCTTTTCTATCGTTCTAGATATTTTTTCAAAAGAACTTTCCCTTTAAAATGATGTCCATCTAACCTTGCAAACATTTCATTCTTTTCCTAAGATTGAATTTGTAAAGGCATCGAAGACGGATCCTTATTTCCATTATTTGAGATATTATCATTTTTTGAATCAAAATGATAGAAAATACTCACATCATTGTCAATGTTGACCATAATCTCATTTTCGTTGTGGTTTCTATTCTTATGAATATCAAAAAATGAATCTTCATTAGATGTTTTCCCTTGAAGATGAGGTGAGGGGAAAAAAAGGTTTATCTTCCAAAAAAAGGTGACATCCATAGAGACATTTTACCTTTTTGGACATTAGAGCAAAGCACTTCTACCCCTTTAGAGTAGGACAACCAACAAAACACATTTTCATGCTCTAGGATCAAGTTTTTCTCGATTGTAGTCATGAATATGAAAAAATGCAATACACTCAAACAGTTTAAGTGGAAGATCATGTGATATCTAAAAGGAAGGACAACATTTATTTAAAAAGTTTAGAGGGGTTTGAAATTTTAAAACTTTTGAAGGCTTCCTATTTGATCAAATATGTAGCTGCGAGGATAGTCTAGCTCCATAAGTGCTTAGGAGCATTAGTTGAAAATATTAAAGATCTTGCAATTCTAACTGATGTTTATTTTTCTTCTCTGCAATTCCATTTTTTGTGGGATGTCAATGTATGAGATTTGATGAACAATACCTTTTTCATCCCAAAAAAATTCTGAAAATCTTGTTGAAATATTCTTTTCCATTATCAATTTTAAAAACTTGAATACTAGTTTGAACCGTGTTTGGATCATTTTATAGAAGTCTTGAAACATGCTCTCAACATCTGATTTCTCATCAAGTAAAGAGACCCAAGTAATTTTAATATGATCATCAATAAAGTTATGAACCATCCTTTTTCAATTACTGCTTTTATTTTTGAAGGTATCCAAATATCACTATAAATCATAATGAACAAAACCTTGTAAGGTTGTGCTTAGAAAGATGTTTGAAAATTTGACAAATTTCACATTAAAATGAAGATGGATCTTTATTTATAAAAAACTTTGGAAGCAAATGTCTCATATAGTGGGAAATTGGATGTCCTCATCTAAAATGCCATAACATAATTTTACTCTCAATAAATATTGAAATACAATTGAGACAAATTATCTAGGACTGCCTATTCGAGTCTTATCCATCTTCAAGGAATTAGAGACCTCTAAATTGTTTAGCATTGCCAATCATCTTCCCCGTGTTCAAACCTTGAAATTGACAATCTGATCAAAAAAATTAGCTTGACAATTTTGATCAACAGTTATTTTTTATTGACTGACAATAAGTTATAGAACAGTTTAGGAACATAAGAAACATTATAGACTATAAGATCATGGGAAATAACAAGTGATCCTTCCCAGCTACTGGTGCCAAGGAATAGTTTGTTATTTTTACTCTTTGATTTCATGCACAAGGACTATAGGAAGAAAACAATTTTGACGATCCAATCATATGATCTGTTTCCTTAGAATTAATTATTCAAGAATTATTTGAATTGACATTGAATTAAGAGGCAACTAAATATTTACCTTTTAAAGCCAAAGAACAAAAAGGATTTGAATTAGAGAAATTTTAGGTATGATTATCTTCAAATTGTTTTTCTTCCAATTTTTTGGCTTTCCATGGATTTTTGAACAAGTTTTCTATGTGTCCGATTCACATTCACAGTGATCTCACCAAAACTTTTTGTTGTTTTTCCTTTCTCCATTAGCCTTTGTTCCTCTAGATAAAAGTGCAGAACCTTTAGCCTCTGATTCACTGTTGCCAATCATCACTTTCTGCCTCATCTCCTCTCTCCTTACTTTCGAGAAGTCCTCTCTTATTGAAGGAAGTGGCTTTCTTCCCAAAATTTAGCCTTTGACTTTATCCAGTTCTTAATTTAATCATGCTAGAACAACATGAATCTTATCGTTTCCTTACCTTTTTTATATCGAACACTATCGTTCAAATAATCCCAATCATCCTAACATAGGTCTAATTCTTGCTACAAGGTTAAAAGTTTGTTATAAAACAAAGTAACAGTGTTATCTCCTTTCTTGGCCTTTTATAGCTTCATTTTTAGTTCAAAAATTTGAGAAGAATTCTCAGTATCCAAAACATATCTCGAACCGCATCGTATACATCTTTTGTTGTTGGCAAAAATAATATGGGGTTTCCAATTATAGGTTTCATTGAATTATTCGATCAAGTTGTGGTCAAAGAATTTTTGGACCTCCATATTGCCATATTTGGATCAGTCAAAGTCAGGCTCGTTATCTCTTCAGTCAAATGGCCAAGTTTTCATCTTCCATCAATGGCCAATTTTATTGTTTGCACCCATTCCAAGTAATTATGATCATTCAACTTGTGGTTCGTCAAAGGCAAATTCAACCTGATAAGATCACCGTTGTGTTATGTGTTTTTTATCATAGTACCGGGATTAGTCACACTCGAACTGCTGAAATGATTGCTGAAGGATGAGGAGGTTCTCCCTATTCATTGCCAAACGATAGTCCATTTAGGAATAATTTGGACAAAAAAATTATTGAAAAGTCGTAACTAAGATACCATGAAGAAAATCATAGAGAAAAGTAATTTTTACTTCATCTTTCTATTAATAGTATAGGAAATATGTAGGAAAGTACATCCCTAATCACCTCCTTAAATCAAGGAGAATCCATTTTTTCTCTAAGTAATACAATCTCATTAATTCAACCACTAATTTTTAGCCTTAAAGCAGCTAATTATCTTTAGGATATCAACATGAATTTAAGGGCACATTACAATTCCTCATTTCGTTCTTTTCAGGGAAAGCAAAGGTTGCTGTATAGCTTGCTAGATGCAATGCAATCAGTAACATCACAAGCTGTTGTCATTGGTGTGAGTTGCCGACTGGTATGCTTATTTCTAAATGCTTTCAATCTTCTCTTGCTTAGTTTTCCTCTGCCCTCTCTGGATTTTTTCTGTTTTGCTATTCTTTCTATTATTATATAAAGAGATTTTGTTTTCTTTTAATGTTAGCTTATATGTTCAATATATGAAAACTTTAGAATTTTACAGTTTATAAACGTGTATCAGTAACTAAATTTGGCACTCAAGCCATTTACTGGTAAAGATAATGAAAATAAAACTCATTGGACTTTGACAAAAAAGTTTTTAAGTTCTAGTACGTGATACTTTCAAACATTGCCTGCAGGATGCTGACCAACTTTTGGAAAAAAGAGTAAGATCTCGGTTTTCACATAGAAAGCTATTGTTTCTTCCTCCATCTATAGAGGATATACAGAGGTAAATTTCCTCCTATATGAAGAGTGATATAAGAGTTTTGCCAAGAGTCAAAGTTTGATCTTCAGAATTCTGGTTTTGCAGACTGTTAGAGCATGTCTTGTTTTTGCCCGTAAATACAAGTCTTTCTCATGATTTTGCTTCTCAATTCAATGGAAAGCTACGAGTATCCTTTATCCAACTGTTTAAATTTGATAGTTTAAAACCTAGATTGCATCCTCTATTACCATTTCAAAGCATCTTTGAACTGATTTTTCTCCAGAAATAGAGGTCCTTGAAATTTGCTAGAAAGTTTTAGCTGATGAGAGGTTCAAGGAGATCATTGCTTCTTGTCTGAATGTGCAATCTACCATCAACAACTTACTACGGTTTTTGTAAGTTCATTGCCTATATCTCGATGCATCAAATCTTGTGTAAAGTTATACCTGTTAACATTGTCACAGTTGATACTAGTCTGAATTTGCAATTGGATGCCAGATTTGTCGCTGTCTCTTGCATGGAACCAAAATCAGGATTCTTGTCACTAGAGAACTTTAAAAATGCACTCTTAAGCATCCAAAGGGAGCCAAAGCAGGAAGGCATAAGAGGTATGATGAATATGGCTTGAATCATTTTGTTGTATGGTTACTCTTGTGATCTTCATTCTCTAGGGTCGTCGTTTACAGGCACAATAAGACAAGTTTTATTAGTATAAAAGACTTGCACAGATTTGCATTTTAACAACATTTCTTCTAAGAGATTTTGCCTACTCTTTCCTTGGAATACCGTTAGTTAGATCCCTTTTATTTGTTACATTGTAGCTGTTACATATTGAGCATTAATGTCATTGATTCTAGTCTTCATTACAGGCACTATAATGCCTTGATCTTAGGGATTACATTCCCTAGATTAATCTTATAAATATGTATATATAGCCTTACTACTGTACAATGAAAACATCTAAAAATTCAAACCTCTGTCTATTTTGTAATACCTAACTATCCATGTCAAACAAGTGCTCATTTTTCATCCGTAGAATTTATTGCAGGTTCAAGACAATAATAGAACAATTTTTGAGTTATTTATTTATTTATTTGCATTTAAGATCAAGGAATCAAAACTATTTTCGTAGTTTTGACATTTTAATGCATATTTGCTTTAGAAAACTTGACATCTTCATAAATGATTCTGTTTATGCAACTTGACTGTTTGAAAAGAAGGCATGCATATTAGCTCTTAATTAGGTTTCGTTATGGATGCCAAAATTGTTGTGTGTGTGTGTGTGTGTGTTAACCTCTCATGGAATACAATACCGATGTCACCTTGAACATGGTCAAGCAGATTGCTCCATATTAGAACTGTTCATCCTCGTGTGTATGAAGAGATTGGAAGTTAAAGAGCAGAACTCATATAACTTTGCTTCTGTTATGAAAGGTTGTCACCTGTCACCTTCAGATGCTTCTTTTATTTCTTTTTCCATCACTAAGCTTACTTTTCCTGATTACTAACATATTCTCCATTTTTGCAGAGTACAAAAGCATACATGATTCATTCCATACATCTGATTACTATGCACGAAATGTATGCCTAAGGGTGTGTAAGCTCTTCAATGCACCTCTCTAAATCTAGACTATAGGTTTAGAATAGTAATGGATTAAAATGGGCATTCCACCTGTTTTATCTCCGGATGAAGATTAACTACCCCAACTTGTGCAGGCATTTGAACGACTTCTACAGCGTGAATTAATTTGTTTCACTGACAGCAGAGGTCATGGCCAATCAGTTGAATTTCGTCAAGTGAAGCTTTTGATCTCATTTGGTGAGCTACAAGAGGGACTGAAATCATATCGTTCATGTCCTGTAAGTTAATCCCGAAATCACATGTCTTTTTAAGGCACAACTCTAATATGATCTCAGCCTGACAATGTTGAATATGGTAAAGGAAAAGCCGATATTAAGTTAAATGAAACAGTTACCCTTCATATGGGAATTGTTTGAATTAATTTTGTAAGAAATCACCTTCCTGTCATAGTCAGAAGTCCATTATGGCTCTTAATATTTCGTCAGCCGAAATGAAGAAATAGAAAACATGACTAGTTAGTAGTATCCATTCTGGGGATACGTTTTCTTCACTTCAGTTGGTGATTTCTACTTGACGAGTGTAGTAAAAAAAGTTCGCATCAATAAACTTGTGTTAACAGGCTATTCTTCAGAAGTTATTGGATCGATGAAGTTGGAAGAGCTGGATTACATCGATCTTATGGCTTTGCAGGAGCATGTAATGTAAGCGCTTGTCTCAGCTGTATACTTTTAGAATGGCTGAACCTATTTTCTCCGGAGATGCCAAGACATGTTGCTGCTTCTTCTGAAGAGGATACCAATATTTTGTAAACCATTTACATATAAAACTCCTGATCGTGTTTAACCCTAACTCAAGAAAATTCTGCGTTCCATCATATGTCAATTAGTTCGCAAAAACTTGAATGGTGTTGCTCATCAACTGGCTAGAGCATCCATTAGATACTCCCCTTTTATTTGTTGGGAGGTTGTTCCAGTTGTTATCATCCAATTCTTCATTTAATTAATGAACTGGTTCTTTTCTTTCAAAAAAAAAAAATAGTTCGGCTGCATGCCTACCTGTTGGTCTTACTACTCTTTTTACATGCATATAGCGACGAATTTAGGATTTTTGTCTTAGGAGGGGCTGGCGACTATATATATGTATATATTCTGAAAAATTTTTGGTCTGGGGGAGGCTGGTGCTTATATATATATGTATATATTTTGAAAATTTTTTAGTCTTTGGGGGCTATAGCCTCTGCCAGCTCCCCCTGGATCCGTCCCTGCATGCATAATGTTACTACACTTGTGAGTGACAGACGTATATTGTGTTATTATTTCAATTTTTTTCAAGGATTAATAGAGTTTTTTTCCAAAATTTCTTTATCTTGTTTGTTAAGAGCTCCTGTATGGAAATTTTTTATTTCTCAAATAGCAAATAACCTTTTATCATGTATTAGAATGTAATGTAATATAGGTTCAACTTTTCAGAATGATGATAAATACTATAGTCATTTATCTTCATTACAATTGTATGTATAGCACCGAATTGATAATTTTATCAACTGCAATTTACCTACTTAGATTGAAATTTTTCTTCTTAGTTACTTTTGTAATCTTTAGATCAAGGTTTTGAATTTTCGGCCAAAAAGTGATGAAATTTTAGCATTTTGTATCAGACGATATTTGAAGTATTGATTAAATACAGGTAAGTATTGTAAATTTAAAAAAAATTAAAGGATTGAAATGTGAAAATAAAATACCCCTAACAACAAAAGTATTCATATATTTCCTAGACTTATCTCTTCTCCTCCACAATCCTCTCCCTCCTAACGTGAGCTCGTCTCTCCAGTCCACCATCCTTCCTTTAGTTGCACCCACTAAATCTCAATGTAAATCATATCTCTTTCCCTGATATGATTTACATTGAGATTTAGGGATTCATCCCCAAATAAAAAAAAGTCGGCTGTTTTATGGATAATTATACTGTTTTTAAAATTTTAAATTTAAAATAATTTTACTTAATAAATACAAATTTGAAAATTTTAAAAAGTTTTCCATAAAATAAAATTTTCAATGTAAATAATTTTATTGTTTTGATTTAAAATAATAAATAAACAATTAAAAACGAAAGATAAAGAAGCCGTAATCGTTGAACCAAGAGGATGGGCGTTGCCACGATGTTGCATAAGGAAACAGTCCCCCGATGCTGCCACAGCTTTTGAAACACATGAGCAAAATCCCAAGAACTCGCCGAAGATACAAAAATGGAGGGATGCGATGACCATCACTGCCAATCTATTTGGGTTGGGTTCGAAGGACTTTCGGTAACCTGCTTCTTTTTATATCTGTTTCAAACTTTTATGGTCAATCCTAACTGCACAATGAGATAATTAAGTCATCATCTTTTAATATAAAATTTATCAATAATCATAATTTTAAATAATAATTTCATATTTGTCATTATTTGTACAATACAAATAGTCAAGTTAACGTATCTAATACACAGAGTTATCAATTTTGCAAGAATTTAGAGAATGTATGCATTCTTTTCTTTGTAATTTTACAAAGAGACTGTTTCTATTATTTAAATTTATTTATTAATTACTCCAAAACTTACCTTAAAAAAAGAATAAATAATTAATTATTTGAAGTTGAAAATTAATGGAGGTCGTGAAACACAAACAAAGGAAGCTAAAGAGTTGAATCTTAAAGAATATCAGTAGATTCGTTATACAACCTCTGAAAATATGATTTAAGTTAGTAGCTAGGTTTTAAGGACAAAAAGAAGAGGGGAAAAAAAACCTTATCTTTGTCATTAATTTTGCACATTCAAAACTAAAGTATCGAAAACAAAAGGAACCCCAATTCGATATGTTTCCTCAGCATTGTTATCATTGTCTCTTTCAAAAAGCATGGGAATGGCATGCTTATTACCTGAGCCAAAGTTATGCTTGTTGATGTCCGTAAGTAGTTATGATAATGACATTGCAAATTGATAGGATATATTATATATATATATCTTATTTAATTTTGACATTTTAATTTAGATATAAAAGAAAATTACAATTATTCGTTAGATTGATGAAAATGGGTAGAGATTGTGTTTTAATAGATATGCAGCAGATGCGAAGATTGTGTTTTATTTGATGTCTATCCAAACCATGCATTTATGGATTTGGTTTTAATTGAAGCCTATCAAAAAAGAAGTGACCTGGAAAAATAATATAGGTGTGTGCACTGCTGCTAGGCGTGGGAATCACATGTGAGAAAATAAAAAAGTTATTGGTTGCATATTTGATTTTATGTGACTGTATATCATTTGTGTTGTTGGTATAAGGTTGAGGTAGCTCCATGTGGATCTCAAAAATTGGTGTATCTTTTTAACATATTTGAATCACCTAAGTCTCGTCTCTCTCAAATTTTTATTAACACCAGCACTCTTTAATTTGTCTCTTACCATTAAATATATTTATAAAAATTATTTATATTAAATAGAAGTTATTTTCAATTTGATTC
>JANKOE010000007.1:27765992-27818243 GCA_026284465.1 Erythroxylum citrifolium | reverse complement strand
TTATTAATAAATATAATTAATTTTAAAATATATAAATTTTGATTTAATAATTGAAAATATATAAAATAAATATTAGTATTTATTAATAAATATAATATAAAATATTAACATAAATTTAAATAAAAATAATTTATTAGTAATAAAAATAAAAAAATTTATTTTTAAGTTTTATTTAATTTATAATTATTATTAGTAATAAAATATTTATTATTATTTTAAATACAAAAATTAAAAAAGTTGAAATAAATAAAATAACTAATTAAAAAACTTTGAAAAAAAGGGGGAAGGAGAGATAAGAGGGAGGGAAATTTTAAAAAATTTTGAAAATTTTGCAAAAAAGACCGCCTATTTTTTAAAATTTTCGATGTCGGCCAATATTTAGCCGATATTTTGAATACCGACCGGTGCTGGCCAATACTATCTGAAATGAGCCGGTACCAACTGATATTTAAACCCGGTACGATCCACCTTTTATTTCGTACCGATTTTGGTCTAATACGATATGTACCGGTATTCATAATACTGTCTTCAACTATTCTTATTGCTCTCCCGTTAGTAGGATTTTGAATATTTTTACTCAGAAATTTCAATCGACAATCTTCAGGTTCATATTTTTCCTTATTTAACGATTTCAATTTTTATTAAGTTTGTAGGGATATAATTGGAAATATAAGTCAAAATTAAGTTACATTCTATGAAATACTGTTGCATATCAAACACTCTATAATAAAAATTCACCCAACTTTCTTATTAGAATTCTTATAAATGTCTAAACATGTGAATATCATTACTTTCTATAGATTTATTTTCCGAAGAATCATATTCCAAATTTACTTTACTTTCCCGCCAACCAAATGGGACCTAAGAGTTAAGATATTGCATAAACAACATGGCATATTATAAATACGAGACCATAGTCCAATAAGAATTGATAATTCTAGCATTACTAGAATATGACATGAGTAAGTAGACAAAATTTTATCATCACGAATACATTAAATTTCACTCATACATGAATACATTAAATTTTAACATGTAAATTTTACTCATAATTTTCGTCGAACACTTCAAAAGCATGACAAATTCATCCCAAATAACCTAAGCAAATTATGTCTTTTTCCTTCCTCAACATTTTCCAGAACATTGCAAAGACAAATAAACCACAGACAATCGAAACAAACACAAAAACACCCCAAAAACTCCTAGGTTCATGCAATGTTCGAACATATATACCAACATGAGTTATTCAAAAAATCACAGAGAACAAAAGTTGAATAACTTACTTCCACCGAAGGACACAAGGACAGTGGCCAGAGAAGATAGATGCACACAAACACCGACAAGCAAAAGAGGAATCGACGACAGAGAATAGGGAGAAAGGAAAAATGAAAACGAAAACGAAAAATGCAGGGAAGAGGGAGGGGGTCTTCGAGTAGGTTAAATGCATAGCAAAACAATGTCGTTTAGCGTTAAATCAAACAATCAAACGACATCGTTTTCATTTTATTAAAAATGTTGAAGTCAAAAGAAACGATGACGTTTGCCTCTAAAATTTACTGACAAAATTTACCAACGAAACTCATTCTGTTGGTAATAAACACAAAACTTTTTTATTCCGCCAAGCGTTCCCACCTTCTAAATTACCAATGAAAATTTTCTATCATCGCTATATTCTGTCGGGAAATTTTTCGGGATAATTTCCCTCTATATTTATTGACAGATATTTTTTCATCGCAAAATGAAATTTTTTTTTACAATGTTATCGACGGAAAATGATTTTCTATCAATAATTTGTTACGATTTTGTTTCCATCGATAATTTTTCATCGTTAATTATTAATTTTCTTCTAGTGATGCATAATGAATATTTAATCAAACATAAACACAAAACATAATTTGGAACTGTAAATAATCCATAATGCATCGAAATAATGGAATTAAGAGTGTAGGAAGTAAAATACCTAGATGATGCTATAAAAATGGTGAAGAAACTATAAAATAATCACAAAGCTACCAAAAAAAGGGCTGGAGAAGGCCTAGAGGTTGGAAATATATCTAAAAGCGTAAGATAGGATGTTGTGAAAAATAAGGAAACATAGCTTTGGCACGTCTTTATAGAATGGAGCACGATACCTATACAATAACATGCAGAGTAGTGTTTACAAAAACATAGGTACGTGTTAGATTACATACAGATATATCTAAAAAATGGGGCAATATAGGAATTACATGGTGGGGTGTTGACATAACACAAGTCTTACAAAATGGAGAGAAGAACTAGTTCGTATTCTGTAAAAGCTTTCTCCTCTCTACATCATGACAAATTTCGCTCAAGATAAGTGATTTATTCCCGTCATCGATGTAGTTATTATTATATTTAAGATTTGAATATGCACAAATGATTTATGTATGATTTATGATTCATGTATAATTTATATCTTTAATGTTTGAATAATCAAGAACCGAAAAACTTACAACAAATACTTCAGTTTCTTAATAAATTGATTTGCATATCCGTAAGATGTTGGAGAACGATTTAAAGTTAAAAATGTGGTCTTTGTTTCAAGATAACATTTAGGACTTCAACTATGCGAACGTAGTTAAGATTGGTTTCCTTGTCTTTTATTTTTACTGCAATTTTTTAGGATGATTTAGAAGTTAAATGAGAATATATTTGTGTTATTTACAGGCATTAATTTTTTTTGTACCGATTGTCTGATCTTCAAACGTTTTTATATTCAATTTTGTTATCAGAGGGCGTTTTTGGTTTTTTGGATTGTTTGATCTGCATTTGGGTTTTGTTTCTCTTACAAGCAATAAGGAGCAGATCATACCCCAGCTTGATGATTGGTTCCTCGTCTGTTCATGGCCTAATATAATCCTGTATGAGTAAAGTGATGCCTTAACATGGTTCTTGATGTTTTATGGAAAATATGTTTTATCGAAAAGTGCCTTAGAAACTATAAGAGAAAAATTACCCTTAGTGATTATAAGAAGAGGAGAGGGAGGCCTTATAAGACCTGGAGGGAGGTGATCAAAAGAAATATGTTAGAGTTGACATTCACTGCCGCAGTGGCTTGGATTAGAACAGTCTGGCGTGATAGGGCAAAGGTAAACGACATACCATTGAGCCATCATTTTTTTTTCAGGTCTGTGGGGAGATTTTTACGCTGGACGAATAAAAACGTAGGCTTGTCACACTCCTAGGGCACTGATCAGGAAAGAAGCATAGCACAGATAGCACCGAGAAAAGAGGGTCTTGGCAGGGCAACAGGTAAATAGCAGATTATAGTCGCCGTGAAATATATATATTTAAATATCTCACTAATCTTTCCGTATTATTCCATCTTTACGTATTTATCCCTTGTACCATATTTCTTTGTTATCATGTCACATATGCATGTGGGACTTGTTAAAAACAGCTTCTCTATAATGTAGGAGTAAGGCTACGTACTATCTGGCCTCCCAGACCCTACTTCATTACGAGATTTTGGGATATAATGATGATGATCGATGATGATGATTTAGGAATACTAAGATAGAGTAGTAAAGATAAAATTTGTTCCATTGACTTTGGGTATGGAGCAGTCTTAAATTCTTGGGCCAGTTGTCCCACCCTGTGAGGTGCCTACAAACCACCGAGAGGATTAGTCACTGAGTTTGCCGGTGGATACCCTGGTCTAAGACAAAAAGAAAATGTAAACTTTTAAATTTTTGATTTGTTTGGTTAATTTTTACCATCAATGTAAAATATATCTCATCAGTAAATTGCTTTTTAAATTACCTCTTATCTACTTTATTTTTCTATTTAGTTTCTAGTTCTAAATTGATGTCAATTTTCCACGTTTTAAGCCGTGGGGACTACCTTTTCTTCGGTAGAATGCACTACTACAAGTCAAATTCGGTAGTAAGAATCGCCTTTTTGGATTCTTGTCCGTGTACCGTAAAGTTTTCGGATGAACTTTAATAATTAGGTTTGAGCAAAAGAAGCAAAGAACAAGGCGAATTATTGAGGCTTAGGCTCAGTTTTAAATTGCCACTGATAGTCTTCTGTAAATAGAGGAAAATTCGGAAAAATTAAATCAAAGGTAAATAATATTGTAAAGTTAACCAGAAATAAGTCTGGTGGATTTGATAAATTTAGTGACAAATTAATAATATATATAATATTAAAAATAAGTGATAAAATATAAATTATAAGTGATAAAATATATACTGAAGTTGCAAATAAATCTAAAATTTTCGCTAGAGTTTAGATTACAAGTTGTTGTTTCTTAAATCATAATTTTAAAATTGATGTAAAAGATAAAAGTTGAATACGATTGGTAATAGGATTAATCTAAAACTTGGATGATGAGTGTATTCCTAATTTAAAATATTGTATTTTAAGATTAAGGTAACATAAAATTTAAAAGGGTTTTAAAGTTTTAATTCAATTGCAAAAATAAACTAATTATTTTTCTTTATTTGATTAAAGTTAATAATTAATATAATTAAATTTTTAAAATGTACTTTTTAAAATTAAAATAAATTATTTTCAATTAGATTGAAATTAATGAATTAGATTTCTTAAAATTAAGAAAAATTTTTCTTAAATAATCAAGAATGGTGTTTCTTAATTAATTATATTTATTTCAATTTAATTAAAGTAAATTATTTTTATTTTTATTTGGAGAATTATTATTCTATTTATTTAGAAATTATTTCTTTATTTATAAATAATTAGTTTATTGATTTATTAGAAAGATATTTTTCTTGATTTGGTTCAAAAGGGTGTTTTCATTTATTAATTGAGAAATCTGAACTTTTTCAATATTTTTAAGATAATTTTCTAATTTATTAAGGAAAAACCTTTTTAACTAATTAAGAAATCAATCTCTATATAAATAATATAAAGAACTTTTATGATTAAATTTAAAAGTGCTTTTATTCAATTTTGGAAGTGGTTTCCTTTAATACTAAAATATAGTTTTCTTAAAAGAAAAACAAGTTCTAGTTACATTAGAAATAGTTTTTTAATTGTACTAAAATGTCTTATTTATAAAATTTTGAAAAGAAATTTTTCTATAATAACCAAGATGCATATTTTAATTGAAATTTTTACAATTAAGTTTAATTAAAGGAGTCAAGGTAATTGGAAATAATTTTCAAATTCTTGAAAATAATTTTCAATTGAATTTGAAAATTATTTACAAACACAAATCAAATTCCTAATTGGGATAGTAATTTAATTTATTTAGGAATCAACGAGTTTAATCTAATTAAAATTTTCAAATAGTTGAAAATATTATTTTAGATTATAAAGATCAAAAACTATATTAAAAATAAACTTGCTACTTTATGCATATAATTTTATCATTTGTGCATAAATTGTGTGTTTTAATATATGTTTGATATATTAGGCATGTTAATTGTATATTTTATATGTATAATATTTTACATGCGATTTTGTGTTTGATGAGACTATTTAAAATTAAATTCTTCATTATAAGAATAAACTAGAGTTTTGTTTATTGTTAGGTTTGTTGAACAAACTTAAGATCGCTTTAATCTGAATATATTAAGTCTTATAACAGTGGGTCCTAATTAACTACATTCGTGTTATTTGGATGAGAAAACTCACGATCACATTGATTTAAAAGTACACTTAGGAATAACATATAAACTTGATATTTTATGCATATTATTTGATTATTTGTGCATAAATTGCATGTTTTAATATATGTTTGCGTGTTTTATGCATGTTAAATTGTATGTTTTATATGTATGATATTTTACACGTAATTTTGTATTTGATGAACTATTTAAAATTAAATCCCTCATTATAAGAATAAACTAGAGTCCTATTTATTGCTAAACTTGTTGAACAAATTCAGGATTGTCACTTAACGGATCTAAGAGTGACATGAGATATGATTAATAAAGTTGTTATCTACCTAATTTAATTTAGTTAGTTCAACTAAATTTGAATGAGATCCTAACTCACTAAAGAGATTAGGTTAATCTTTTTGAGTAGTAATAAGGGCTATGATTTCAAATAAAAATAGTGAGAGTAATGTATAATTAAAATCTTGATCTTATTTGATAGTTATGACATATAACTAACTACTTGCTTTTCGTACATTTATATTTTATTCTAAGTAGAATTTACCTTGTTTAGTATAGTTGATACTAAGTTAAAACATAATTTCTTATATATAGGTTATGTTTAAGAAGAGAGTTCTCAAAGTTAAGCAGAAAAATTATATGCCCATTATGCAATTTTGTTATTATTCCCTATTAAGGATTCAGTGACAAAATTTTGAAGATATGTCAAAATCACATAGATGATAAAATATAATGACATTTTGAGCTGATTAATATCTCGTAAACTTTAATGGAATCAAGTGAGATGTATGTCAATACCATGATAGGATGATGCAAGAGGTTGTATGGAATAGAGTTAAAAGGTATAATACCTTAACATAATTGTTTCTCTCAAATTTAGCATACTAAAAGCATAAATATGGACTATCATTAGAGGTATTTGCTAGATTATATGTATTTCTAACTCATGTTTATTAGTATAGATATTGAGATACTTAAACAAAAGCATGAGTGCTTGTTAAAGAACAAATTTACTAAATTGAGCTTATATGAGAAATTCTTTTAGAATACTAATTGTATATCTATAGAAATTCTTATTGTGATGACTGTATAAGTGATCTTTTAACTTGATATCTCCAAATTTATTCCATATAGGGGTTGCTGTGTTTTAATACTACTTATGACTTATTCTAGTCAAAGTTAGCTCAATCGGTAGTCAGTGGATAAAGCATGAACTGTATAAATAAAGGAAGTTGAGTGATCAATATAGGATTCATCACCCTAAAGTGATTAAGGAGAATGTACCATTGTTGTCGATTAATATTGATTTTGGAAATCTTCAGTCAAGGTATAATGATACTTTGAAAATATTTTTCAAATGTCATTAATTGAATTAATTATTAATGGTTATGAAAGAGTAGACATTACGCCTTATACTTAATCAGAATATTGTACGATGAATGATTGAATTATACAAAAATCATGCATAAAAGGTTAATCAAAACCACTTTGACATTCTTAAATAACTTAATAGTTATGATGCACTGCTAGATGCCAATTTTGATTTATATATGTAAATTATTTAGTCAAAAAATTAAAAATAAATTGAAAGAATGTAATTCATCTAATCTTAAATATAATTTAAGGTTATAATTTATAAACATTATTAAAATTTTCTGGACTTAATGGGTCATACATAAACATGTTAAAGATAGAGAGGATATTTTAGTCGAGTCAGATTTTATTGTAACGTTTAAGAAACTTTATAATTAAATATGACATATTTAATAAATAAGAATCGATATAAGATATTGGATCTTATTTGGGCATAATTGATATTTAATTAGATTTAATTATAATTCTAGTTAAAGTTTGATTAAAATTAAAATTTAATTTCAATTAAATCATTAACATATATAAAACTTATTGTAAATGGACTTAGACTCTAATCAAGTTAACACTCCTTGCCTAAGTCTCTCCGTAATAATTGCAGAGCTCTCTTAACATGTTATGTAGACATCAGTAGAGGGTGTACACTTATACAGTTACAGTAGTTAAGATAAACCAATTCAAATACGATTAGAGAGAAACGACAAAAAAAGATCAAGTTTTAAAATAAGATACAAATTAAGATTTATATTTTATTATGTTTTATGTGTTAATAATGTTATAAAATTTTAAGTGATTTTGAGTTTCGAAAAATTATATGAAAAATTTTGTAATTATTCTGTTGCGCATGAAAATGGATTTTGCCTTGATTTTGTAATAGTGACGACATCCAGATAGGGATGACAATGGGTCAGGTCGGGATCGGACTACCTCGATTTTTTAAATAAAATATCAAAATGATGTTATTTTGTTATTACCGATTGGGCCTCATGCCTAGCTCGGGCTCGGGCTCGGGCTCAAGCTTGAATATAATTTTTTGAAATATTGGGCCGGAAGTTTGATCAACCCAAGCTTGACCAGGCTAGGCCCTATTGCCATCCTTACATCCATTATCTCCTCCATTTCTTCATGTTATTCTACACCTGAAGAACATGTGTTCTACTAATTCAGGTTCTTCCCTGCATAAAAAACACATGTTAGTAAAAATAACTTATTTTTATCAAAGACGGCAACTTTTTGCTTCACCGACAACCACGTAAAGAACGAGACCTTTGGGCATCACATTTTTACTCCACGCCACTCCTTGCCAATCCTTCACCTAACCTCTTCCTTTAAAGATTTGTTCATCTGAAATGTTGATCAATCAGTTAGATGAGTCCCCAAGCCAAACATATTCATCTAGTCTCCTTTAGTTTAGTAAATACATGGGCATTATACTTTCCAATTCAATAGGAACATTACCCCATCTATTTGAATTAGTTATTTTACAACCTTCGGGGGCATCACCATGTGTTCTTATATGTACTAAACTGACACTAATAGATGTGCAGCTCATTTCCAACCGTTTACCTTAATGTAACACTTTTGTAGGATTTTAACGAAAGAAAAAAGTTGGATGCATAATTAATTGGAATTGTCCTTATACGCTCCTAAATCAAATCGGGTTGTTATACTAAATGTGTATGAGAGACCTTAAGGTCTGGAACTGTGAGGTGAGAGATAGACTACAGGTAGCTAGCTTTGCTGACAAGTTAAGTGAGACAAGGTTTATGTGATTTGTGTATGTGAGCAGGAGGCCTCCTGATGCTTCGGTACGAAGTTATGAGAGAATAACCCTTAGTGAATACAAAAGGAAAAAAAGGAGGCCTTATAAGAATTAAAGGGAAGTGATCTAGAAGGATTTGCCCACGTTGGTCCTTACTGAGGTAGTGGCTAGAAATAGAAAAGTATGGCGTGTTTTCCATGGAGGTGGTGTAATTAGGGGCGGGAGAAACTATTTGAGCTCAGGAATTTTATTCACAGATCATGTAAGTTCTCTGCAATTCTTCTTAAGGCTGTGTTTAGTTGGACGTAAGATTTTTAATAGAATGGAGTAGTTTACAATATAATGGAATGTAAATGGATGTAATATTAGAAACTTATTGTTTGGAAGGGATGAAAGGGTTCATAATGTAATATAGTGAAATGTTGTTTGGGAAAAAAAGGTTCATAATGTAACGTAGTGAAATGTTATTTATTATTTTACATTTCATCCTAAACCTCTCAAATTAGAGGTAATTTCTTTTTACTGTTTAAGATGAAATATGATATAATGTGAAATCTTCCTCTTTCATCATATTCCATTCCATTTCATTATATACTTTCCTCCCAAGCCATGGAATAATATTATATTACATTTCATTCAATTAATTACTACCCAACTAAACATCGGCTAAGTTCTTTAAAATTATTAGTAAAGACTGCAAAACATGTGAACATGTGAATATTAACTTGATCTAATTTGATTTATAGTATACCTAAAAACTAATAATTAATTGTACTAATTATGATTTCGAAATGGCAAATCGTTCAATTTCTTAATAAATTGATTCGCATATCCGTAGAAACTCTTTGATATGTCAATTCTTCACGTTTTAAGGCGTCGGAGACTACTTTTTCTTTGATACGATGCATTATTACAAATCAAATTCGGTAGTAAGAATCGCCTTTTTGGATTCTTGTCCGTGTACCATAAAGTTTTCGGATGAACTTTAATAATTAGATTAGAGGAAAAGAACAAGGCCTAGAATTGAGACTTAGGCTAAGTTCTAGATTGCTACTGATACTCTTCTGTAAATAGAGGAAAATTAGGAAAAAATAAATAAATCTAAGGTAAATAATATTGATAAAGTTAGTGACAAATAAATAATACTAAAAATAACAAGTATAATTATAAAGTATAAGTGATAAAATTTAGATTGAAGTTGCAAATAAATTTAGATTACAAGTTGTTATTTCTTAAATCATAATTTAAAAATTGATGTGCAAGATAATTTTTAGATCACGATCTTAAGAAAAATTTTAGATGAACTATTTTATTTTGGAACATTAAATATTGTTCTCCCATAGATTATATATTATAGTTTTGTACATTAATAAAAAGCTGTTAAGTGACCGTTTTACCAAAATAGCTTAAGCTGTTGTGTGAGGTCAATTTAATTGATTTTATATATTCACTAACATACCCTCTCAAGTGAAAGCTCATTGGGCTTAAAACTTGCAGAGGCTTACTCTACTTTGTGTTGAATAATAGGTGAGTGGTAGAATTTGAACTCACGATCAGTTGATCACAAAAACTCTGATACTATATTAAGTGACCGTTTTATCACAATAACTTACACTATTATATGAGGTCAACTTAATTAGTTTTATTTATTTACTGACAAAAGCATAAGATTCGGACGGAATTAAAAGCTAAGGAGAGCAACTTTGATATTAGAATACGAGAAGTAAGGGAGGAGCATCCGCTCATCCATCACGTAAGCAACTTTAGGCGCACACAGAGAGAAAGAGAGAGAGGGACGTGTACAGCTTAGGAAAATTTGTCCCATTTGCAATAAAACCATGCATGTCTTCCACCCTCACGTGGGGTCAAGAGAATGGTGAGGAGTGACGTATATATGTATATTGCAAAAGAGAAAGCAGCAAAGAATAATTTATGGGCCAAACCCTGTCTGGTACTGCCAATGCCATATAAGTCATGGAGAAGGATATATGAGTGGGGAACAGCCAATTCCATGCTCACGACCATGGGGACATGTGAGTCCTCGACCCAGGCCCTGCTCCTTTTGAACTCTTTCTCAAGTTCTTTTTGTTCTCCAAAACGCAGCTGGTCCCAGATCTTGGAATAGTCAATACCCACCATATCTTTTAATCATTATTATCTTAAATATTCAATCATTAAATCAGGCTTCTAAGTAATCATTAAACCAGGCTTCTAAGTAAACGGGCTCTTTTGTTATTGAATCTTGTGACCCACTGATAATTAAAAATACTAATTTTGGAAACACAAGTTATCAATTGTGTTGGTGGTGGGCGCATAGTGTCTCGTGAAAATGGATTAGTCTCAGCTACAAACAGAGCAACGAAGGCATGTCATGTGCTTTCACCGCTTCTTGCAACATCAGGGGCCTTTTGATTTTCCTATGAATTTTATCTCTTTAATAAACATACAAACAGTCTGAATGTTAAGGTCTATTTCATATCAATTGACTGATTGGTCCAACCTCCTCACTTAATGCTCTCTCATATAAGAGGTCTTAAGTTCGAGTCATACTAAAGGAAGAGAAATGAGATTTCTTTCTAACTGATAATCCTCTAGCCCCCTGGTACAGCTCTTTGATCGGATCAATTACGGACGCCTTGTTTTTAGCGGCAGTGTGGAAGTTGAAGCTACTAGGAAACTCGAGGACTGTTGGGAACCTGATGCTGAGCAGAGGGGTCCAGTGATAAATTAACAGTCAGACTAATCAAGTATGTGACGGCTCCTTGTGCGCAGAAGTGTACAGGTTACGTAAGAACCTGAGGGATCTTGGAATTCCAGATTTATATCCTCTAGGATTCTTGAGGTGGGGTCTTAAGAGCATAGATTAGTCCGACTAAACTGAGATATCTAATATAAATAATAATAAAAAAATTGACTGATGCCTAACTACGTCTCCGATTCTATATAGTAAAACCCAATAGTCAATGCGCAAAAAGGGTAAAACACATAACCTCTCTTTATGTCATCTTCACTAGGAAATCCTACGAATGAAAACTTTGACCCGTCATTGTACTTAACCTTTCAATCACTAATTAACCCAACAGAAGGAAAAATTGAATTGTGAAGCGAGGTTTGAATTTTTTATTACATAGCTTAAGGTTTGTATCTTTCCTATTCGATAGGGAAGACGCTTTGTTGTGTCGGTAGCCAAATGGTTAATAAATGAGGTTTTGGCTGTTCATTTGTGCCTCAAGTTGCAAGTCAAATCTTTTATTTAAGTTACTCTATTATAATTATATTATATTATATCTTATCTATATATTTATATAAGGTTCATATAAATGTGTGAATAAGATTTAATAGAATATGATTAAAAAATGAATAAGATTTAATAGAACATGATAAAAAGATCGTAACCGGAATAAGAAATCTAAGCCCCTTGAGGGTAGGCTGATGTCTCGTAGAATCTCTTCTACTTCAGTCTAGGGTTAGACTCTTTAGAATTTCGTGTTAGAAGCCTAGGCAGTAAAATGTTATGTAACGTTTCATTTTGAATTCTGAATTTATTTAAAATAATATATAATTGTGAAATATTACTTGTATTTAAAATTTTATTAAATATATTTAATTTAGTAGTTACAGAATTTTTAATTATAAAAATAAACAATCTTTAATTTGATTTAAAAATTCTAGTTAGCTAGAGTTGAGTTGGTATTTCCACTTCGTCATTTATAAATAAAAAATAACAACTTAATAATAAAGTTACGTAAGGGCCAAAAGTTTCAGTTTAGGTGACAATGAAAAAGAAAGATCAACAAAAGTTCAACTAACCCCAAAAAAATGAGGATGGAATTTGTATGGTGTAGCAATTTGTCTTTACATGGGAACATGGTGAAGTGAAATTGTCAAAAATGACAGCAAGGCTGCTGGTACTCCCTCGCAGAATGACCCATATATTGCTTACACAGAACAGAAGCAGCCATAGTTCTCTTTTAAGTAATTAAAAGCCAAGATGAAATAAGTGTTGAAGTTGTGTGCGTTCAGAAACCACATGCTCTTTAACCAGAAAGGAAGTGAACAGTCATTTCGATATCCATTGAATGAATGGCCAACAGGTAAATTTATACTTGGAAGATATCTGTCTTTTCACTGTGCTTTTACCCTTACTATCCATCAGTAGTTTTTTTTAATTCCTGCAACAGTTGGTGTAAAGCTTTCATTAATTTGGAGTTGATAGTCAGATTAGGAGTAATGCTTTGGTTTCACTATAGCAGACCTTGATGTCTCCTACATTGCCTGAAACCTCGGCTGATATAAAAGTCTCACTTTGTACTGTCAAAGAGATGGACATATGAAATCTAACAAAGGCAATGCAGCATGTCATCCATGTACCACCAAAGGCGATGATTCTTCTAAGTTGAGGAGGACAGTTGCAAGCAAATTGAAGGAGGACAGGAAAACAGGAACAGAAAGCTACTTTGAGAAATTCCTTCACCAAATATATATAGACAAATCTAAAAATTCTAACTTCAGTTGTTTTCTATAGCAATTTTACACAGGTGAATTAAAGCCTGCCAATCCTTAAAGGCAGGACAAATATTTTATATAGTTGTGAAAGCTAAATGAGGCAGTGAGATGTCCTCTTTGTAGGCCTATTTAAAAAACGGGTGTTATATTCTCACTAGTTTTGTGGACTGCGCCAATCTGCCCCTTGCATTTATATGCAGCCCTTTTATTAATGGCTAAGTTCAGAGCAGTAAAGATAGATAAGAGGTTTACTTGTGGAACCCAATGTCTAAGTGTAACAACTCACGTCCTTTCAAATATAAGAAACTTAGTTATTTATGCCTTTTGTAAGGATAGAATTCCACTCTTTGGCAGCTTCTAGCTGTCTTCTGCAATTTAAAGACGGAGAATTAATGGGTGTTATTTTAGATTTTCAGGTGGTGAGACTTATCCTAGGCATTTAAGATAAAGCAGGCAGCTTTCAACATGCATGTGAGATGAGTATATCTGTTCTTTGTGCGAAGAAAACCATTCTGGGTCAGATATTTAAAGACCGTAAGCTGCTGGTTGTAGGAGTCTTAACACAACCTCTTAAGTGCCTATTTAAGGCGCCAAAGTTCTCCTGTTAGTAGCTCTCCACAAGTATACTCAACTTCTCTACTAACTTTTCCTTCTCTTGCATACGGCTATGGAGTCTTCCAAAATCTTTGGAAGCAAAGAAGAGTGTAACAGCAGTGAATCAGGGTGGACTATGTACATTGGTTCCCCAATATATGGTGATGATGTTGATGCATGCAGTGATGAAGCAGCCAACAAAAATGAAGGGAATCATAGAAACTACAATCACGCGGATGAAAGTGACGATTCTATGGCTTCTGATGCTTCTTCTGGCCCAAGTCACCAAGGCACGGCTCATTTCAACCACCAAGAAGCTGAGGTTGAAGGAAATAGCTTTGAAAGGAAAGCTAAGAAATCGATGGTGTTCAAGGAAAAGGCTAAAGGTAGGAGAAGCGATGAGATGGTGGAAGTAGCAAAAAGGGTCAATCCCGCCACTCAGAATGGTTCCAAGGTAAGAAAGAACAACAGGATGGGGAAAAGAATGTAAAAAGTTTATGTTTTGCTGTTCATTTCTTGTTTTTCAGTGTCCAAGCATGGAATGATTATGTAGTCCAGATAGCACCCCAAAAAAAAAAAAAAAGAAAGGTTCAAAGGAACTTCAACCTTTGATTGTGCTAGCTAGCTATCTGTTTTGGACTTTCTGATGTATGAGTTCAATCATGAAATGTAATGATATCAACTTCCTACCAATATTAGATGTGAACTTATATATTTGATATACACAGAGAAAGTACCTAACTAAAAATGTTTTTAGACAATAGCAGCATGATTGTACTCAGTCTCATGCCTAGGACTTGGCAGTATCTGCTACAAATAGTTGTTATTTTTCTCCTGTATGATTATAGGGTGTTCAATGACAATCTGCTATTTTTAGTATAGATGATGCCATGGTACTGGTATTCTTGACAAAAGTCTTCTTTCTTAACCATTATTACCACAGTAATTCATACTCATTTAATCGGTTATGCATCTGTAATACCTAGTTAGAGGAACATAGTAACTCTCTGTTCATCATGTTTTGGCAATGAACACATACCATGGTATGTGGAAGCAAGTAAATGCAGAAGGACCTAAACGATATCAGAGAAACGACAGCGAACAGCCAGAGTTGCCTAGCGAATCACTCAACGGACGTATGATAATAACAACACTACGTTATGCTAGGAAGGCTTCACTACGAAGTGTGACATAATGCATCCGTACTAGCAAAGTCAGATTGAGACTGTACTAGTGCTCTTAGCATTTACTACCTAAAGACCTCCTTACATATATCTCTTCAGGGACAGAGAAACATAATGTTATTTGTCCTATTCCAAGCAGATTCTGGTTAAGAACCGATGGATCTTCGCGCAATGAACAGCCAAAGTCCTCCTGAGTTGTATTGATGGTATTCTGCAGGTTTCAGCAGCAAAAAGAATAGCCACGGGTTAAACCAACTCTAGTGACTCATTTTCTTTGTCAGCAAAATGCTGCTCTGAATAAAAGATTATGGTTTTAGCAATAACTATAGGATTACCAGTTTTCCAAGACAGTAGAACAGGCAAAAGAGAAAAAAGAGAAGAGGAAAGTTTTTATGACAAATAGTGATAAGTTGAAAGGAAACAAAATCTAAGTTCATGGATGAATCGAGAAAGAAGTCCATAAAACATCTACTAGCAGTTAGTAATACGGACAAATGGATAGAACCTGGTAGACGTGGTGGGGCAATATTGCCATGCACGCGGCGTGACGGAGACTTTGGTAATTTGGCTTAGGATTTTGACAAAACTCTACAGCCTGTTGGCCCAGCTTATATATATAATAATGATCGTTGCATGGAAATTCAAGCTCTTGAGAGTCCAACTGGAATATATTTTTGGTAGTCGTCTTTTCTCTATCAGTTTAGTTTATATTAGATGAATTCTTAAAAATGATAAATTATTTAATTAGTGAGAGTTGAATCCCTTACCACATTATAAATAGTCTGTTTAGACCCCTACCTCGTCTGCAACTGCAGACTTCTGTGCCTCTTTCAGCTCTCTGCAGTTTTAATCTTCCTAGGAGATGATGTTTGATACAAGAGAAGAGTATTGTTTAAACAGCACGTCAAACAGTATATCATATATGGAGAGCTATAATTAACCATGTGAGGGGTATTTTGGGAGCTACCACTTACTGGTTATAGCTGATAAGGACTAGCTAGTTGGTGGTATTAGTTATAACTGTAATTGGAGATATAATTAATCACAAGTGCATTGAAGGGATAACTTCCAAGCATATACAGCTAGTTTTGATCTTGCAGTCATAGTAGATACACACAGCTGAAGACAATAGCAAGTGTAAACAAGCAGCTGCAGACCCAGTAGTACAGGGCATGCATGTGACCACTTGTTCAATTATATCTTTTCCCATTTCGTTTTCATGCTTCAAACTCCCAATTCCTTTAGTGGGGGACATAAATCATCACAATCCCATGGGTGTGACCAAGTCGTTTTCATTTGGAAAACGACTTCGATCTAGTTCCTACAAGAGGAATCACATGTCCTGGATTTCATATAGAGCTCGGCTTGCTGTGCCTTACGGGGTATATTCTTAAATGTAACAGTATCAAAAGTCCGCCTGAAATGTGTAACAGAAGAGGAAAGTCGGCGAATGATTAGTACTCTGGGGAATATTTCCCTGATGAAACCAACAAAATGTAATTCGTGTCTGATATAGCTACTTCCCGACCAACCTGTATACATATGAATTACTCGCTGGTTAATTATCTAAAGTTCATCATCAGTAGATATGTTCAGGAATGAGTATTAATTGAAAGAACTTCAAATATATAAAAGTTTTAAATTCTACTCCAACACCTATTTCTTTACGGTTGATTTGCAAATAACGAAAATTCGATTCATAAAAGCTTGCAAGAACTTGAAGTCATTCTCAATGCAACGTACGTGATTAATTTTCCTAAGTAGATCGATCTCTTTAAGCACCAAAAGCTGTGTGAATAAGATAATGATGGACAAATAGGCACCCCAACTGTATGTGCGAAATTGGAAGTTGGAAGGCAAGGAAAGGCAGCCCTCATTAGGAGCTTGGGGAATAGGGAACTTGAGGTCCCAATTCTAAATGCTTCTGTCTGTGGAAGGTGTATGTGAGGAGAGTTATGAATGTGTAACATCAAGAAGGAGAAGACTCAAAGTGAGACCTCGAGAGCTTCTGTGGAAAAGATTTGAGGACTGCAGTTTTGTTACTCTCTAGCCCTAACATGTATGCGGTCAGTGTTCCACCATACGTGCTTTGTTGCAATAGGCAGAATTTCCTTTTAAAGAAAAAAGATAGTATTTTGATTTGATGGCTTTCGTTTCTCACTTTTCCTATATCCTCTCCTCTTCCTTTTAATTTGCATTAAATTCCCCTTACTTACTTATATCTATTTTACCCTGAAACGTCAAACCTCAGCTTCCCTTAAATTGCTCCCTTTTTATCTCATACTACAACATAATAGACTATTAGCCATATTTTCTTTGGCGAAAAATTGAAAATTGTCATTAAATGTGGACTTTTAGAGACGATTTCAAAATTCGCCGTACAATGTCGTGGTTTGGGGGAAAAGTAAACTTTTTTCGACTAAACCTTTATTTCGTCACCAAAGTTGATATTAAAGAATTTATAATTAATTATCTTAATTTCATAATTTTTTAATGGTATGTGTGCTTAATAATCCTAAGGTTAATTATAATTGACATTTATATATTATTGTTCATATTTTTTTCATTTGCCTTCTTTATAAACTTGTTTATATATATATATATATATATATATAGTTAATGCATTAAAACTCTAAAAATTATCTTTTTGGATATAAAATGCTAATCATACATAAAATTTTAATAATAATAAGATAAAAATAATAAATTTAAGTTCAATGCTATTATTAAATCTAAAAATTGTAAAATGTTTTCAACATTTTAAACATATCGTTGAAAAACATGTGCATGATAGGTAATTTAAATTTTCGAAAGTATATTTTTTTGGACATAATAAGATAAATATACTTAAAATTTTAATGTTAATAAGATCAAAATATCATAATTTAAGTTGACTACTATTCTTAATCATTAATATTTATGAACAATAAAATAATAATACATATAAATATTGGATATGGTAAGCAATATATATATATATATAGTAAGCAGTGCAAGATGTTAATTAAAACTTTAACAATTCTTACAGATAAAATAATATAAATAAAGTTCCACCCCTAATATTCCATTAAAAAGGAAAAGAAATAATTTTTTTTGGATTCCAAATGACATTATAGTCGGTAAAAAAGGTAAAAGAGTTTCCAATATCTAGATTCCCATGAAGCCTCCTTACACGTTCCAAGCCATCAATTGAAATAGTTAAAGATCGTCCCTCAGGGTCTGGTGAATTGACACCCTCTTTCAACAACTTCTTTACTTTAACTAAATTTGCAGAAGTTACAGTGAACGATTTCCCAAATTCAGTATGGACGATGGTATTAGATAAACCACAAGTACTAAGCATGTCATCTAATGAGCAAAGAGAATAGAACAATCAAAGCTAAATCAAATGTTATTACGAAGTCAAATCCGAACATATGCATACCCAATTGATAAACTTCATGATCGTCATAATGAATAGACATAGTTTTTGCAATCGACTAATATTTTGAAACAATTGATTTTCCTAATCTTGTATGAACCATCGAGACATCACCACCACCTCCATTTCCATATGTGTTCTCTTGAAGATTCGAGGAAGCTTAACACAACATATAGTATATACAATGGGATGTTCATCTAATAGCTTCATAACAGAAAATGAGATATTAATAATAAAGAAAGAGAGGTAGTTTGGATGATATTGAGAACCTTAAAGAAGAAGATCGATCATGGAAAACAAACGGTGATTAGGGTTTGATGAGGGGATTTGTTTTGCATTGATTTGTTCTTCATTAGGGACAATTTTGCTACATTCCTCCTAACGAAACTCATTTCTACCATCAGAAACTAGTCACCACAACGACATTCCATAATGAATTAATGTTAACAGTTTTATTCTAAAAATTCAATAGAATAATTATTATTTGAATGTTCCAACATTTTAGCAATGTTAATTTTGTGATCCATCAAGTGAGACTACTTCGTATGATGATAAGGTTAAGAATGTTAAGTGTGTATGTACTATGTTTAGGGGATGCATAAACATCCCTTGCAACTCTAAAATATGATTGTTTCTATGTACATAAACATTCCTTATAGAATCCTCTAATAAAAATAGTTGTAAAACTGTAATTTAGCTTTAAATTATCTTAATAATTAGCTTGTTAGTTTTGAGCTACTCCAATTATATATATATGTTTCAAATGTGTGTATGCTAAAAGATTTGGTCTTTTAAGAATAAGAGCAATAAGTTGTTAGTTTTGAGTTTTAACTATTATGTCTAACACAAAAACACAATTGACCATATTTCTGATTTTGACCATTTGACTTTTAATTGTTATGTGTAATCACAATCTCATTACATGTTGAAATAAAATCATTTTGATGGATATATTTGTATACTATCAGTGGTACAATCAAATGTAAATATGTACATAAACATCCGTTGCAGAAGTAGCCTTCATTGAAGCATTTCATCAAATAGTTAGGAGGCTTTTGTCAAACAAGCATAGAAGTTGGGAAAAAAAACATCACCAATACACATTGAACATAGAAACACAAGAAACCATCTTCTAAACACAAACACAAACAAAAACCCATACACCTGAAGTAGAACACAAAACTCACAACAAACTCCTAAACGTAGCAGTAAAATAGAGCACAAGAAGGAGGGTTTGAAAATAGAAAAGAATAGCAATACCAACACAGGTAACGACGCTTCTTTGACAGTGACGACCAAAATATAAGAGATGATCACAAGAGAGTGGACGACGCTTATTGGATGGTGCGTGAAGAAGAATGTTGATGGCTAACACGAAAATGAAGAGAGATTTGTTTTGGTGTTAATAACGCAGTAGAAAACAACGTCGTTTCTTGTTAAACAAAACGACATCATATTCAATTAATTCAAAATAAATATACCATTTGGTGTCAATTAAAAAAATCGCGTAAAATGGTAGGCCATTACCATTTGGCTTCACCATTAGAAGTCGCATGAAGATAACATTATATTAATTACCATATATAATTATATATATTGTGATGTAATTAAAAAATAATTACAATGTAGTAAAAAATTATAATCAATATTAAATATTAATATGATATTCTTAATAATCAAATTAAATATTATTGATAACGATTGGAAGTGTAAAAATAAATTTAATTAACAGCAATGTTATTTTAACATTTATAGGACAAACAACACAAAATTAATTTTTATTACATAAATTAATTTTTTTGTATTAATGTATTTTAAAATATATGATTTGACAATATATAAATAGTCTCACAAAACTCTATTTACTATATATAAATTATATACTATTTTATATAATTTATATATTACAAAAAATGGAAAATATCAAAATTATAAAGATTTGGCAACTATGTTAGTAATTCATCGTCAAATGTGATATTTGGTGTCAAATTCCTCGTAACTTTGCTAAAAGGTTGACAACGTATTAACATTTGGTGACTATTTTAGTAATTCGTCATAAAATTGATAAGTAGTGGCGAATTTGGAAAAGTGTCGCTAAAAGTTTGAGGGTGTATAAACATATGGCGACATTTTTTAAAAGCATCGTCGAATGCTTTGATCATTTAAAAAAAGGGAAAATGATGTCGTTTGTTTGACAACAAACGATGTCATTTTGTTATCTATTTTAACAGATACCTGACCCCCCCCTCTCCCCCACCTTCCACTACTCCCTGAAAAAATTTTCTTACTCTAATTTTTCCTCCCCTGCTGCTTTCTTCTTCGTTCTCTCCCTAGTCGCGACCTTTTGTCTTTTGCATTTGCGTGCTTTTGTCTTCTCTAGTCATCGTCGTTCTGTTCCTTCGTCAAGGTAAGTCATCAATGATTTTTTTGTTTGTTTTGTGCTTCTTTTCATGTGTTTTGATTGTGTGATGTTGGATGGGTTAAGGATGATTTTATTAAGTTGTTTGCATTGGTTTGGATTGTTTGTGATTGGAGTTTGTTTGGAATGTCTTAATAGTAGTGATGAAAGGGAAAAGATTTTCGTAGTTATCTTGGGATTAATTTTTGTATGTAAAGTGTTGATGAATTATGTGTTACAATTGTGTTCAGTGTTAGGAGTGTTCTGCTTGTGTTGGTGTATATATATATCACATTCTGTTGGCTGAAAATTGATGGATTTGAATTTGACAAATGTAAGTTGAGATGTAATTTCTATACATATGTCCATAATCTTCACAAAAGTGACATCTTATATAGGATAATTTAAAGGTATGTGAACATATGAGTGAGATCTATAAGAATGTGACGTATATGCATTTTTGGGTCTTTTTTGGATGTAACAATAATTAGGGAGCTCTACTTTATATATGTGGGAGATAATAAGCTCTTTTTGCGAGATAGTAAAGCCTAATAAATGATTTAGCATATGACATACTCTTTTAGTGTAAATATGGCCTATAAGAATTGTGAACATTTTCTAAGTGCTTAAATAATAGGTTACGATAATTATGAGCTTATTTTTATGCTGTTTTGATAATAAAGAGACATATACTACATGCTCTTTTAGTGTGGTCTTGTATAAAATTGTACCTATTTCTTTTCTTATGAATCATGTCTTCTAGGTTTAAAATATGAACAACACTTAAATGTAACAAATTTCTTTTTAGCTTAAGACATAGAAGATGATGTATGAACAATAAAATTTTAATGTCTAGAATTGGATATTATATGTTCATGGATGATTTAGGCATATGCTAATCATCTAATTTTTTTGTCCCACATCAAAATTATCTTGGCATTGGATAATGCACTTTTATAAGTGAAACCATTTCCATGCTTATCATTAGAGATATTTTGGCCTCTAATTAAAACTTTCATTTGCTAAAGTGAACTTAGACAATGAATATTTGAGAAAATTAATTCTTTTTCAATGTCTCTTCTCATATCAAATTATATTCATTGCTAGCGGCTACAATCACACATGGGCATAGAGTGTTTGAACTAGGATACCTCATCATCATTTACAAAAAAGATTATAAAGAATTGTTAAATTTTGATGTTCTTAATTCTCCTTTGATAATCAATGAGAGACTTTATAAAGAATAAATTTGGCTCCTACAAAAACACATGGTTATTAAATGAAATAAAAAGCTTAGAAACACGTGATTTACAGTATGTATATGCATTGGAAGGTGTAATGTTCTTTCTACAAAGTTTACATGTCTAATGCAATTTTAATACTTAATTGAAAAGGTTTAAATGTCTAATGGAATTTGGAGTGTTTATTCCTCTCTTTTTTTGTTCTACCCGTGGGTGTTTTCGATATGTTACTGCGGTGAATGTGTGTAGTGATGATAGTAATGAATATTTCGATATGGGTTATGTGTGTTGAATAGGTTGATTGAATGTGAATATGTGTTAGGAACTTTGTTTTACTACTGCATATAAGATGTTCGACTAAAGTTCACTTCGAATCACTAATGTCACTCTCAAATCATAATCCTCTGACTTATTACTCTCCGTCGAAGTTTTCATTACTCACAAACTATTGTGAGCCCATCACTGTCATAAAGTCATTAAAACTTTATTAATGGTAAGCTATTGGTTATATGTCTAAAAACTTTAGTTATAAGCATTTTTTACATTTGAAGTCCTAAGACCCAACTCTATGAACAAGTTTATTATATTAAATACAACATTGTCTTTTTTTTCATGTTTTATATTGAAGAGAGTTGATAATTATCTAACCCCGTCCTTATTCTTTGTAGCTTGTGGTTGTTTATCCGTCTAGGTAAGTCGTCCAACTAATTTCTACCATATGTTTTGCTTTAATAGTACAAGTATTTGAACTTGGGTTTTGTGTGAATGCAAAGGAGGTGTTGATTTTATACTTTGATGTTGTTTGCATTTTTAAAATCATTGATGAGTTTTTATGTTATGCTTTAATAGTTTTAGTATTAATGTTTGGTATATAGGATGGTATGTAGGCTGGAAACCCGTGATGCAGCTCCCATGAGGCTTATCAGTGAAATATTCCATGACCCTAGAAGTCACAGCGAGAAGTCCCTTTCTCGAGTCACAGGTGTAAACAATGCCACATACCTTAGTGTTTGTTTGAATTCAAACATAGTATACAGACTTGTACTGATTAATTGAGAAGTAGTAGTTTGTATTGATTTATCATTATATTATATAAAACGAGGATTGCATTTACTAATTCAGTTATTTACTTTTAATTGTATAGCTAGAAGTTGGATGTATCATCAGAAATGATCCACTGAATATGTAGAAGGAGATACAAGTTTTATGCAATTTGTAAAAGATCAAATAGGCGATGAATGTTGTGTTCATTATCTACGTATAGATTGCTTAAATGTCGATAATCAAATTCAAGATGTGGTATATAGTCACTTGCTAATCCGAGGCATAGGTAAATTCTATACTTCATGGCTTTATTATGATGAACGTATGGAAGCATGTTGTAGTAGAAGTGTTGGTACAAGTGTTGATGATATTACCAATAATGATAGTGGTGGTGATGATGGAATTGGCATGAAGGTGAATGGGAATATTACTAGCTTCAATGTGAATGGGAATATTAAGTACAAATGGTTTAATCTTGTTAGCATGAAGGTGAATGAGAATATTATTAGCATCAATGTTAGTAAGATATGATATGACAATGACCCTTTTATCCTTACAAGTCAAGTGAAGCAAGTTTTATACCTCAACGATACTGTATTAGGCAAATATTGGAAGGTTGTCCAAAAGTTTCAACATCGAAATCACTTCAACTTTTTTAAAAGGGATAATGGTCTAATCAGTGAGGATGGTCATGAAGTATATCAAGAGATTGAATCGAAGTTGAATAATGAAGGCATTCGAATAGAAGATGCAGATATTCATCATTCCATAAGAGACATGTTGATCCCAATATAGTACAAGTGGATGAAGTATAAGCCAATCTTATCGTAAAAAGAGATGAAGACCATTCTGAAGATGAATTATATGATAATGATGATACTTTGGCCGAATGTAATAGTGACGAAGAGTCGAATCATAATGTAATTAATGATGATGATGATGATTTTCAAGATCTTGATCAAGATGATTGAAGGTTAAAAAATTGTTGTTTATATGGGATTTTTGTTTATATTGTTTGAAAACTAACAAGCTACCATTTAAATTAACTTATGATTATCCATCATTAAAATCAGATAATTAACTTATGAGTAGCAATTTTATAGCCTAATAATTGTTCTCCATCGGCCAAAGACAACCCTTTATATGTAAAGGGAGGTTTTAAAGTATTGACATCCATTTAGAAAATTTGTATTGATATCCATTTAGAAAATTAAGTGTTTACAAATATAAAAGAGGGGAGTCTCTGATTCTAGCTTTTTCCTAGAAATTTTGTACAAACAATGTATTCCATTATGCTTAATTCATTTATCAGAGTTAGACATTTTGTTTGAAGTTATTTTTAAGTTTCATTTGTACCTAATGTGTTATAAGTTGTTGAAATGCACTTGGAAAAAGGATTACGTATAAGATGCTTTTAATTATGCTGTGAAGCATGTACAACTCTATTCATAAGTTAAGATCATTAAAGCACTTCTTATTACTATGATGGTTTAAGCACTTTTTGTTACTATATCGTTTAAAGCAAAAATGCCTCTCTCGTATTAAATGCACATCACTAAATAACTTAATGCTTGCTTTCTTATTTCCTTTCACTCTATAAGCATGTAATAAAATTTGTAAAGAGATGGTAACAATAGTACCAATACATGTAACAAATTCCTTGTTGAACGAAACTACAACCATATTAATGTTGATTTCTAAAATACAATTCAAATTCAAATTTTCTGTATATTTGTTGGAGTTGTTATTTATAGACAAAGAAAAGTTAAGATACACAAAGTTTTTAAGTTAAACATTGTTTCTTTTAACCAACTATAAAAGGACAACTTTTTATAAAGATCTCCCCAACTCTAGAAAATCATAACAAACATTGAAATAATAATATATTAAAAATTAAAATTCTAAGAAATTAAGGTGGAGAGAAATACAATGAATGAAGATTAGCAATTGAACATGGTGTGTATATACATAGTAGACAAAATTAAATGAGCAATAATCGACAACCTTTGATTTGGCATAAAGAGAAGAAGTAGGAAGGTATGTCATTGCCACAAACTTAGCCATAGCCACAGCCTTCACATACCAAATTCATACAATTAACAAATCATGAAAAATAATGAATGGAACACGTATGAAATGTTTCTAATGTGATTTAAAATGTAGGGCCAAAGATCCAATCATCTTTGATTATGATTTGTTCATGGAAAAAAAATGACAAATCTTTATGTTGTTATTCTAATTAGTTTTATTTTATGTTGGAAAATTATTTAGAAATCATTTAATAATATCATTATAGATATTCAATATAATGGCACCTGATAGAAACAAGGGAAAGAAGGTGATAATAACCAAAATTGATCCGACCCCACAACAGCTATATCAATCTAACCCTATCGAACAACAACCACCGAGTTCAACTAGTGTTGAGGAATCTTCAGGTATGTTACCACTTATAGTTAGACTTATGCTCAAATATATATTTACATGTTTAATGAGTTTTTTTCTTATCCTTATCCTTTTGTTGTCAGGCTTAATAACAACATAAGAAAAAGAGGTAGAGGTTTCACTAAAGGTTATGAGTTGCAACGCAAAAATGTTGCAATGAATAACAAGTTGTCTATACATATTGACAACTCACAAGGTCAACCTATTGACCAGATCTAGTCAGCAAAATTATTTAGTGAGTTAGGGGTCATTGTCAGGACTGAATTGCCTTATGCTAAGCAGTTGAAGGAAGACAACTTGCTACAGAATGCTCAGGAAAAAGTTTCAACAATTTTCCAATTTATTTAATTATATGCATTTTTTTACTTATTTAAAAATTAATTTCACTTTTACTTGTTCACAGATGAAGCTCAATATCGTCGATTTCGAGAACCCTAAAGTTTCAAGCTGTGTGAGTTCACTGTTGAAACAAAAGGCCAAGGGCCATTGTTATCAACTACAAAAATACTACAAATCTTTTCCTTAGGATAAGGAGGCAAGGAGACATGTTTCCAAATGAGTGTCCCTAGAAAACTAGAACCAAATGTGTGATTATTGGGCCTCTGTCAACATTAAGGTTTGTCTTCTTTCTCTTTACATTTGCTTCAATTAATCATTTTGCACAATTTAGTGACTATTTTTTTCTTTATTTAGGAAAAGTGTGAGAAAGCCAAAGTCAATAGAGGATAAATGAAAACTCCTCATAATCAAGGCTCTAAATCATTTGTTGTCGTACGAAATGAATTTGTAAGTTCTTTGTTTAGAAGTTATAATTATATCAGTAAATACAATATTAATTATTGTGTTTTAATTCTTTTTTTTTCATAAACTAAAATTAGAAGGAACTACATGGGGAAGAGTGTGATAGGATCACACTCTACAAACTGACACACTATAAGGACGGTGAAGGCTAGACGTCTGAAGAAGCGCAGAATAATTATGTTAAGTATAAAATTTTGTTTAATTTTTAAGTTTATTTATTTATGTAATACTATCTAATAATATTTGAATTAAATATTGATTTTGTTTTCTAAATTTTAGAATAAGATGCAAAAGTTGTCACAAAGATTATTGCGTGATAGAAATGAGCTAAATGTAGATGACATTTGCAACAACATCCTTGGTACAAGATCAGGCTACATCAAAGGTCTTGGGTATGGCCCTAAGTTAATTAGTTCATTCTCATTACGACCAGCATGTGTAACGAAGCTTCAAAAGGAGAATTGGTCACTTAAGGCTAAGTTATATTGTAATAAAGAAAAGTTTGAACGTAATGAACAAAAGTTAATACTAAATAAATGTTGGCCAGATTGAAAAGATGATCAAATGAATACTTGTCTCAAATTATTTAAGTAGCAGTGACGATGAAAATGAGTGTTAGTTTGTACATAAGTTTTTTTGTCAACATTTGTAATTAACATTTAATGACATTTTATTTTTGTTTTCATTTAATTAATTATAATAAAAAATCTAAATATTACAAACAATAGGATGGATTAAAAATCTTACCAATATTATAATTAAATGAAAAATTTTAATAGTAATGCTTAGTAAAAAGTCAAAATTTGTCACCAAAACTTTTTAGCTACGTTCGTGAAAACGTCGCCAATAAATTTTAAAAATTAAGTAAACAATGTAGCTAAAAAGATTTGGCTATGATTTTAAAATCGTCACCATAACTTTTTAGCTACCTTCCCTAAACCGTCATCAATAACTTTTATCTACGTTCTAAAAATCGTCGTTAAATATATTTTGTTACAAAAACTTAATTGTTGCAAAACATTATTACCTACATCTACGGTAACGTAGCTAATAACTTTTAACCACGAAAAGAAAGCGCCCCAAAATATCATTGTCGACGATTTATTTTATCCTCTCCCATCTCTTTGGCGACATATCCGAGATCATAGTGAAATATAATATGCGATGATTTTGTAAAAACGTCGTCGATAATATTTTGCTTCCGTGATTTTGCGACGATTTGTGGGATGAATTTTTGTTGTCGCTAAAAAATTTTGGCGACGAATTTAGGGCCTTTAATGACAAAAATATTTGTTGCCAAAAGCCCTTTTTTATTGTAGTCTCATTACTTGAACCACGACCAACTGAGTGACTAATGTTATCAAACCATAGGAACGTAGAGAGGAATATAGGCTTTTCTTCAAGAGTAGAAGGTTTAACCACTCATAATCCAGAAAAGAGAACTTGGTGTGTTATAGTAGGTGACCTAAAAATTTATTGTAACCTTAACAATTTCTTATACGCAATAGAAGACTATCATTTAGTCTCATTGTCAATTTAGGTCTTACAAATAAGAGCATCTCATTAGTCTACTGTATTGGTAAGATACTTTATAAATAAGAGGCCATCTTTTCCTTAAATATAACTTTGGACAAAGAAGAAATGGAGCAAACTTGATTTGGAGAAGACTTTATCAATAATGAGGATTTTTCCTCTCTAAGTTGAAGTCTAAAGCCAACATTTAAAGGGTCCTAGAAATTGACTCTTGGCACATATCTAAAAAGCCTTTAATGTTGTAAAAAATGAAAGTCAAAATAACACTAGACAACTAGAGAAAGTTGAACATCTCTATATGGGAAAACTTTTATAACATTCCCTTATAATTTTAGATAGTAGCAGGGTTAAATTATTTAGCCAGTATAATAGACAAGCCAATTTTCTTAGATGCACATTGAGCTAAATTAAGTAGGATTGAGTATGCAAGAGTTTGTATTAAAGTAGACAGGGTTATGGCATTGCATGAGAATTTGAAGCTCAAGAGATTAAATGATGAAGTGAGATGGATCTAGTCCAAATAACCATATCCTATTAATGGAAATTGTCAAAGCCTCTTAAGAAAGGATGGAGCACTATTAGGAGAATATCTAAAATTGGGAGCTCCAATGGAGTTATGAATTTTAACTTAAACAATGAATAAGTTCCCTATAGCATTACAAAAGGCAATATAAAGGAGATCATGGTTAAGAAAAATGGCAAAATACGTTAGGAGTCACTTTTGAAATGAGACTAGATTTATTGACCAACTAATATAGGTAATTTCAAATATTAAAAAAATCATTTATGCAGACCGTTATAATCAAAATAAGGAGATCATTAATATAAAAACTGATAGGAATTTCTCAAGTGTGCGGGATAAAAGCAAATTGGCTCTAGAGGAAAATAAAGTGAATTTTTTAAGCCAAGAAAAGAACAGGTAGGAAAGGAAGAAGCCTCAGATAAGTTCTTGGAATCTTCTTGCCTCTTAATGTCATTTCTAGTTTGGAATGTTTGAGGGATCAACAAACCAAATAAGCCATAAATGGTTAGAAACCTCTTTTCTTGATAAAAAATCTATTTTAATAAGAATTTTGGATACCAAATAAAAGTTGATAGCGAAATAGATAACTAATGGGTTCTTGAAAAATTTTGAAGCTCTTCATCCAACCATCAACACTTCTACAATGGAAGAATAATGGTTGCTTTTTAACAGTAATACGTTTAGAATGACTATGCTCATTTTACTAATCAATTTTTTAACTTAACCATTTTCATCTATAACATCCTAATCCAGATTAGTGTGTCTATTATCTATGTTGTCAATTTGACGTTTCAAAGGCATACATTATAGCTAGCATTAAAGAATATCTAAGCCATTATGTAGGACCTATGAATCTTAGTGGATGAATTCAACAATACAATGTTTGCTTAAGGGACTAAAAGTTAGATTGAGCATTAGTTAATGATGTTTGAATGTCTAACTCCCACTCAAGTTTAGTCTTCTTTGGCAATTTTATGAGATATGACCATTCCTTTGTTAAGATACTTAATATTATTAATATTAAACATATCAAAGCTCCATTTTAGTTTAATAACTATCGCCTTAATCTTTGAAACTATGGAGAGGATATCAAGAAAGGGATGCAAGGACAATATAAGAACTACATGGCATTCACATGTATGAGAAAGTTAAGAGTCGTTAAAGAAGAACTCAAACTACTCAATCAACAAGGTCCATTTTCCTAATACAAAAGTAGTCACCTAATAAGCTAGGGAGATCCTACACAAAACTCAAAATGAGCTCTATAACTCACTTGACAATGAGATGCTAAAAGCAAAGGAAGAATAACATTTGGAAATTATATTCGTGCTTTAAAAGCCTATAATTTCCTTTTGAAACAAAAATCTAGGATTTTTTAACTTAATAAAGGAGCCATGAACACAATTTTTTTTAGTGATATAATAGTAAGCAAGAATTAAAACAAAATCATCATTTTATATGATCAATATAGGAACATCATTTGTAACCAAGAGGATCCTGAAACACTTACTTTCAATTACTTCAAGGTCCTTCTAGGTTGTATAACTAATAACTTTTGCTTTGCAGGAACTTTAAAGCTTCATTTTGATTACCTTTAGCCCAAAAGTAGTTATGAACTTGATAAACAATTTTCTAAAAATGATACTGAAGTTGCTTTATTTAGGATCAATTTAAAGATAGCTCCTAGATCTTATGGTTTTAATGCCTTTTTCTTTCAAAGAAATGAAACATGGTTACAAAAGAAATTAGGTGCTTATAAAATTCAACAATTTTTCAAACCGATTGTCCTCAATTACAATAAATATAAATCAAGATGAAGAAATTGCTTAATATAAATTAATAACAAAATTTAACAATAATTTAAAAAGGATATGAAAGAGAAAATATAAATAAATTTATAGTAGTTTGATAAACAACCCTTGCTTACATTCATTTATAAGACTCTTTTTAAAATTTCACTATAATTCTTCTATTAAGGCCAAAAATTTTTTTTACAATCTTTCTCTAAAAAGAGGAACCTTTTACAGTCTTCTTTTAAAGCGAAGAGAAACCTCATTCTAGTTGGATCTCCCTAAAGTAAAATCATATAATGCCCCAACAAAATATTAAATCTTAAAATACCTCACTTTGTTACTTGTTAACTCCAAATATACTCACTTACACAAATATGAAATAATGATGTTTAAATGATTGAAAAATAGTTAGAAATGTATGTAAAAATACACTTAAGTGCTTCTTGATGCTAAAATAACAAAAATAACTATTTATAGTAGTTTAGGACCCCTACTAGCCGTTGGAGCTAAGAACTGATCATTATAATGACTATTTACAAATTATTGATCCACAAGTATAGCATACTGATCGAACATTGCGTATTAAATGTATAGATTCATTAGCCGTTGAGAGACTGATGGACTAGTACATTAAACAATATTATAATAAACTCTTAGTAAATTAAATTTAACAACTATAACCTAAATTGGTTGACCACTAACCTATATAGGTCAAGCAATTTACCCAAAAACATATTTTTAACAACTTTTAATGTTCAAATCTAACTTGTTCAATGCAATTATGATTTCAACATTTTCCAAAATGTTACCTAAAGTTTATTTGAAATATTAAAAGGCTTTTATATTAAAACCAAAAGCTTTAATCTCTCTAGATCAATGAAAAGACTTATGCAATAAAATGAAATGAAATGTTTATGCATGATGAGCCTTTTAGAATACCAAAGTGACTAAATGAGATTACAATTAACATTAAAAATTAAAGAGTGATATTGATAAGTCTTTATCTTCTTTTGTTCTTTGTTTGATCTTTATTTCGATAGTTGTAAACTTCAACTTCTCTTTATTAACATCATAAACTATCTTCTTCAGTTTTTGACTTCATTTTGTTCTTATATTTCTTTTCATCAAAATAATTAACTCATTAGGAATAATTATATTCTGTTATCGTCAAAACATCAATTGGATTCTTCCTTGGTTTAATAGTTGGTGATATAATTTTAGAAGCAATCTTGGAGTTTTTCTCTAATAAGAGAATGTTAAAAGAGGTGAATAAGACTTACATTTACCTAGTTCCTAAGACTTCTAATCCAAAATCCTTACAAGTCTTAAGGTTGATTTCATGTTGAAATTTTAGTTTACAAAATCATATCAAAGATGATGGTTGCAAGGCTAGAAGGAGCTATAAAGATGAAAATCAACCCTAGCCACAGTGTCTTCACTAGAGGAAGGAATATAGGGGAAAATTTGTTACTAGTTCAAGATCTATTCAAAAATTATAATAATTAAGATTTTCATTAAGAATTGTCTATTAAAAATAGACTTTTATAAGGCAATTAATATACTTGATCAGAAGTTCATTATGAATTGTGTTGAGGTGTTTAGGTTTTCTAGAGTTGTTTATAGTTTGGATACAACAATGCATTACCATATAGGGTTTTAGTAAATAGAGATTAAAAAAAGGGGTGTTCAATAGGGCTAAAAGATAAAGACAAGTGGACCCCTTATCTCCTTACATGTTCACTTTATTTATTAAGATACTTATTAAGCTCATTGCTTATGATATATATTCAAATGGAGGGTATTCAAATATTATAGTAAGTGAAAGGGACTCAGATTGTTCAATTTTGCTTTTACTAATGATTTAATGATACTATGTGGGGTTGACGCCTATTCCATTCAAATTATAGACTTATTACTATACTTCAAAAAGTTGTCAGGTCTAGACATAAATTGTAGCAAAAGCATAATATTTATATCTATAGGACCTTGGGGAACATTAGAGGAACTCACCAACTTCTTAAGTTTTCAAGCTAGGTAAGCCCCTTTTAGATATGTTACGATAGTAATTCCTACAAATGGCCATCCTATAGTAAATGTAAGTCACTGTTTAATTTAATTTATAACATAATCAACTATTGAAAGAATAAATTCTTATCCTATATTGATAGACTTTAACATGTAATCTCAGTCTTTGACAGTATGTACAATTATTGGGGTTCCCATATCATTATGCCAAAGGATCTAATCAAGCTTATTAAGAGGATTATTAACAATTGCTTATGGTATAGTAATGCAAACAAGGAAAATCTAGCCAAAGTGAAATGGTTTAACATTTGTACACCAAAGACAAAATGGGGACTTAGGATAAAAAAAATCCATGATAGGAAAAAATGCTAGTCATAAAGAGAAATGAAAATTATTCAATCATTAGGAATTGATTTGGGTTAAATGGATATATTCTCATCATTTAAAGGCTATAAGCTTCTAAAATATAAAAAGCTAAAGTGATATCTCCTAGACACTTAATCAAATACTGGGAATGAGAAATACCATAAGCTAAGAGTATTTTTTATAATTAGAAACAAACATAACATTTGGTTTGGTATAATTGGTGTAATGAGTCACTTTATATAAGATTTTAGAACCATATACGATTGATACATATTGTCAAACGACACAAAAGTGAAGGGGATAATCCAAAGGGATCAATTGCAATGTATCCTGAGAGGTTTCTCTACGAATAGAGAAAAAGTGTCTAGATACAATTCAAATTCAATAAACTCTAATTTCACAATTTGGGCAAAGGCACAAATCTAGTAAGTTTACATACAAGTCTTACATGAATATGCTTAGACTTTTAGAGGATCAAATGGTTATATCTGGTTTGGTAAAAGCACAACCTACATAAAGTCTTATTCATCTTATAGCTAGCAACAAATAATTAAGTAAAGACTAAGGATAAGATTAAAGGGGTCAGACCTTAATTGCCTATGTAATCTGGAACATGGGACAAACTCTCACATCTTATATGAATGTCAATTTACTTAACCTTTGTAGAGGAAATATGAACCAAATGCAATACTATTTGTTTTGAGACAAATTAGTTTAGGATCTTAGAGTGGGAAAATAAGCTTTATGTCAAAGGAAATGTCAACATGTTTAGACTTACTTTCAACTACACCATATATGCAGTATGGAAAGAGAGAAATCTTCAAGTTTTTCAAAATTTTCTAATAAATAACTCATCATCTATTTGCAAGGCTTTGAGATAAATTAGGGAAATTATAATTAGTTGTCAGGTCCATAAAAGGCAAACAATGTGATGAATGTTAGCTCAAGGTTTATATTTAATGATTTTGATGATAACTATATAATTTTTCAAAATTCAAATTGGATTTATTTCCGTGTATAGATAATGGTCCTTTCTTGCAGGAACCTTATTAGTAAACTTTCCTTATTAACATCTAGGAGGATCTTATCATTTTGAATAATTAGCTCCAAAATTTTTTGTTCCAACCGAGATGATATTAAAAATCCAAAGTCAACTCAAAATTAAGATGAAGCAACGGCTAGTTGAAGAGATTGACTATTTAAAGAAGAGCAACAACACTTGTGAAGTAACGAACATACATAGACTTTTGAAACACTTGAGCAGTATTTGTATTCTTGAGAGTCATATCATTCTTATTGTGCCTTAGAAAGTGAAATCACTGTATCAACAGAGAAATTGTTATTTGAGAACTTAATTTTGATTTTACATTTTATTCTTCTTTGAGCTTTTAGAAGCTTATTATACATGTGGAAGGTTAGAGAACCTTGAAAAATATGTACTTGTGAGCTTAAAGAGGCTCGTCAAATTACTATTTGGTTTTTATAGTAAAACATTCAAGTTAAATACTTGGGGACTGGACATGACTTGAGTTGTAAAACAAACCAGTATAAATTGATTGTATCCTCTCTCTTCTCTTAACTTTTAAATTTTTGCATTATATTGTATGTGTATTTATTTCAGCAAAAGACTCCTCCACTTTATAACAGGCTCCTTCTATTTTCAACTTGCAAGAGGTTCTTTTCAGTTTTAACAGGCGCCTTCTGTTTTAAATTATTTTTAATATAACTTTTCGTTTAGTAGGCTCTTATTGTTTAACAAGTTTTTTTATCGTTTAACATACTCATTCTGTTTATATAGGATCCTATCGCATAACAGGCTCCTATGGTTTTAATTATAGACAGGCTCATATCATTTTCTTTTGAACTGAAAGTAACTTACAATTTTAGAACTTAATGAACTTTAGCAGCTTGTTTGTGGTTGAGTTAATTGTCTAAGTCATGACAATTTTTGGAGTGAAGTGCAAGTTAGGGAGGGATCATTGTATATTTTCTCTTCTTTATGTTCAGTACTTGTTAGGTTACTTCAAATAGGTTTTGGTATTGAGATTAAGGAGTATATCCTTGATTTTTACTTGCTATGTTACTAGCTGTAATTGTTAACCCCTTTCAAAGCTTTTAACACAAATTTGCTTTCAATTGCCAAAAGAATTATTTTATGATGCGAGTAATGGTTTTGAAAATTCTTAAATTTTGATTATATAAGATATAATCTATATTTGAATGGTAATTCATTTATTTATTTTTAAATATTAAGGAGTCAACTAAAATAATAAATTAGTATTAAAAGATATTTTATTCTTCGTATTTAAGAGCATTCAATTGATACTTGAACATTATAAAATAAATAATTTAGTATCTGTTTAGATAATTTTTTAAATTAATTAAATTTAAGTAAAAATGGGTAAACGAGGCCTAGTATTAATATCTTCAGACAATTAACTCCTAACATTTTCTTGAAGTTAAAACGAATACTTGAATGAATACTAGAGATATAATTACATAGTTAAAACTATTGATTAAGGAAATGGGCCTAGAACCAATGCATGTCGGAACTTTGGTCCAATGACAAAAGCCCAGGAAAGTTTACAATTAGTTCTCAACTTCATTTTGATTTCAATTACATATTCGTAATTCCTGTCTCAACTCCGAATTTAATTTATTAATTTATGTATTATTGTATGTTGCAGTGTTTTGGATACCAGTATGTCCTGGTTGATACTAGCTGATACGTACCATATCGGATTAAAATCGATACGAAATTGAGGTTAGTTGTAACATATTTAAATACAGGTCAATACACCTACGAGGGCTGTGGTGGAGCGGCAGGGGCTCCTCCATCCTTAACCAAGGTCTTGAGTTTGAGTCTTAAGAATAGAGTCGCTTTAAACACTCGTGAGGGAGAGCTTTGCCACCTGCAAAGGTCCTTTCCGGCTCGAATCCGGACTAATCGATTGCCCATATGGTGCCAGATATCGGGTGGTTTAACCAAAAAAAGGATACAGGTCAATACCAGCTCGTACCGGTCATTTTTTAATATATAATATAATAATGAACTATTTTGTAATTTTCAAAAAATTCAAAGACTATTTCATAAATTTAAAAAATTATTCAAAATAATATTCGATATTAATCGATACTAGTATAGTATTATATCAAAATTTAATCTAATACCAAATTCTATACGATATTCGTAAGTTGGAATGTCGAGATTTAAAAGCGACTCAAAGAAGTTTACTACGTGTTTGAGTTGAGGCTGAGCAATTGAAATTGGTTATTTTATGACGTGCACAAAACTTGACCTTTTGTCATCGATGGGCCTTTGCCACTTTGCCAGTCTCTTCTCTTCTTTTCTTCTCCTTTTCGCTCTCACTCCACCTGTTCAGTTGAGTCGTTGATTTAAATAACAGACATGTCGAAATTACTGCTTCTTCACGCTCCTCACTTCACTCCTCTCCGCTCCCGCGCCATTGCTTCTGTTCTCTCAAAGCCCCACTTATCCTTCACTCTCCTTTCCTCCAACCTCCGTCACCACCACCATCACCACCACCGCGTCCTCATCTCCAATTCTCCCGCTCCCTTTTTTTCCGTTCCGTGCTTGCTTCACCGCAGAACCTTCTCCCTTCACGCTTTCGACTCCTCCACCTCCGAAGAAGAGAAAGCGAAAGCGAGTGTAGAATCTGAAGCTAAGCAAAATGAAAATGATGAGAGAAGTTCTGATGGGGATTATCCAAGCGGTGATTTTCAGTTTAGAGAATTCGGAGCTTGGGAACGTTTTCTTGTTAAGCTTCGAATGCTCATCGCCTTCCCTTGGGAACGGGTTCGTAAAGGCAGTGTCTTGACTATGAAACTTCGAGGCCAGGTTTTTTTCTTTCTTTTTTTCCCCTACTTCTTTCACAGTTGGAACTGCCACTTTATCACTTACAGAGTGTTTGATTCTCTAATTTTTCTGAGTTTTGTTGCGGTTCAATGTCAGATAAGTGATCAGCTAAAGAGCAGGTTCTCTTCGGGCCTATCTCTGCCTCAAATTTGCGAGAATCTTGTTAAAGCTGCATATGATCCTCGTATTTCTGGTGTTTATCTCCACATTGAGTCCTTGAATTGTGGATGGGCTAAAGTCGAAGAAATTCGGAGGCACATTCTGAATTTCAAGAAATCAGGTGGCAGATAAGAATAAGTTATAAATATTTTCTAATTTAATTCTCCAGTTGTTAGCTGCAATAAATATTTTTTTTCTCCCATTTGTATGCAATTCTTTTCGAAATATACCAACCGGTGTTTTATGCATTGAAGCTCCGTGCAATGCCTGGTGGGCTTCCATTAATGAGTGCGTTTGCCCACATTTGTGTTAGAATATGGTGTTCATCATCTTGTTACTACTTAAGCTTTTCTTCCATGTATATGATATTTGGGCATTTATCAGTTTCCTGTGTGAAGATATCTTGCATTGTGATGAGATATTGTTTTCTAGGATCAGTTTTTTTTTTCGTGCATTATTTCAGTCAACTACTTCTGGATGTGTAGATCATCGAAACCTTTTACGATATGTAAGATTTTTTTGGTTCTGAATATAAACGTTTTTCAACTTCATAAATATATATGCCAGTCTTTATCAATGGGTGGAAAAATATGAGAACTACTCTGCGAATGGCCAATAGCTGACAGACATAATCCTGCAACAACTATAACAAAAATGATTTTATGTTCCATGGTACTGCTAGGTAAATTCATCATTGGATATGTCCCTGCTTGTAGAGAGAAAGAATATTATCTTGCCTGTGCCTGTGATGAGCTATATGCCCCGCCAAGTGCTTATTTTTCTCTGTATGGATTGACTGTTCAAGCATCTTTTCTCCGAGGTTAGTAAAGCAAGCTTTTCTTCATCTTTTTTTGTTTTATTTATACATTTCCCAAATGTTGGAGACATGATGGAACCTTAATTGTCTGCGGTGATCTTCAAGTTGGGAAAAGGTTGAAACCAGTTGTTTTCAGTGAAGTGATCATATGCTGCTGAAAATGATTTAAGTCTGCTGCATCTTGTCATTTGTCCGCTTAAACATAGGTCAATAGCTTCATTGCTGGAAGGCTATCATTTGAAAAAGGGTATCGTCTTATTACTGTTTGATCACTTAATCAAAAGTGGGTTTATGTTGTTCACAAGATTAATCTTGTCAATTAACTGCCCTTTGAGCAGGAAATTTGTATTTTCTGGTTGAAATATTTTTTCTTCATCATATAGTATGAGTCATTCAGCGAGCTTGCTACGGTGTGTATATTACTGTCTCTCTGCTGGCATACTACCATTACTTGAAGTGTCACTTGAATAAATGGATTAGTAGTCATTGGATATCTGATCTTCCTGCCGGAGTTTATCTTGGATTATGATAAATATTTCATTAGTGCTTTGAAAATGGTCATAAAGATGGAAAGAACTAGGACCGTTGAAATTGTGGTCACTGAAAACAAAAGTTAGTTGTATGCTCTCACGAAATTCCAGTTCTGAAGTGAAGTTTCATCTTGGTGTGAGCTATGATGATGGAAGCTTTTGATAAATTAGATGCTTATAAATAGCAGGTTCTAAGATTCTATTATAAGTCAGATGTTGCAGAAGTGTTGACAGGCCGTTTTTTAATTTTCTTAGAAACTAATCGAAAGGAATTTGACCATCAAAGATCAAGAGCTAAGATTTCATTGCTGAGAAATGATCCTTAAAATATGCAATCCATGGTGTTTGCATTTTCTCTTCATCTTTTGGGACTGCTCCTGAATACTTGTGCACCTTGTAATTCTTCTAATCTGTTTTTGCTCCTGAGGTGCTCCCATACATCCATTCTGCAATGACAGTCATGTTTAGAGTAAATTTTCTTTACTGTACTTTCCACTCTCTCAAACATTTTTTCATATGAAGATTGTGACGCGCATTTGCAGCTGATCCTCATTACACAATCATTCTGTAGGTGTTTTGGAGAATGTTGGAATTGAACCAGAAGTGCAAAGGATTGGTAAATATAAAAGTGCTGGAGATCAACTAACACGCAAAACTATGTCAGAAGAGAATTGTGAAATGCTGACTGCAATACTTGATAATATCTATGGGAATTGGTTGGATAAAGTTTCTTCCACAAAAGGTTCTTCTTATCTTAGTCTTTTCCTTGATCCCATAGTATGTGAGATTCACTGGCTTCTTCAAATTTTTGCAGGGAAAAAAAGAGAGGATATGGAGAATTTCATCAATGGAGGAGTTTATGAAGTAGAAAAACTAAAAGAAGAGGGGTTTATAACAAAAATACAATATGATGATGAGGTACACAATTTTTTCCTAGGTTTTTCAGAAGTGCGATGTGTTTTCAATATGAGTTAGTCTCTGTGAAACCAAAAAGAGTTTCCGAAATTTAAATTGTGAAAATGCAGTTTTACACTAATGGTTGGTACATTTTTCTCTGCATCCCCAACAGTGTTATGCTTTGTGCCCAATGAGAACTTATATATTCTGTGATAATTGAAGTTCTTGTAAACTTTTCTATACCTTGAAAATGCATGGTAAAGCATGTGACTATATTTTACATTGGACAAGTCTGCCCAGCTGGATAGGAAATGCTTGGTTTCCTTACGTTTATACAGGAAGCTTTTGTTTCATGTTAATTCTAGAATCATAATGAAATTTATTTCATGCAGATTATCTCAATGTTGAAACAAAAACTGGGTGTCCAAAAGGAAAAAATCCTGCCTATGGTTGACTATAGGTATTTCTGCATTTGTATAGCTTCTATTGCATGCAAGTCAGCTAGGGGATCATTTTAGTTCCCTGACAATTTTATTGCTCCAATATTTGTGACCAGTGGAAATTAAAAATTGTATCTTCCAGCTTTATTTTTGTCAATGCAGTTGTTCTTGAATCGTACTCAAGGTCTTATGCTAATGCTGGCTGTTTTTCAACCTTGTCTAATATTTCTATTTTTGTTTTTGAATAATAAAACGTGCATAACTGCTGATATGACATCCAAATAACTCAGGCAAACACTGATTCTTGATGCAATACCCTCATTCATTAAATTTTATATCTGTAGTTTTCTCAATTACAAAGTTGCAGTCTCTATATTTTTGTGAAGTCTGCAGTTAGAACAAAGTTTATGTAGCCTGTACTATTGGTCAAATGTCCTTACTTTTTAACATTAGAGAATCTGTCGCTTTATGACCACAAAACTGTTGCAGATCTTGTACTTGTTCTTGTTTATGCTTAATATATGATAATCACTTTGTATTTCTAAAAGTGATCTCTTGTATCTGTAAAGATGTGGATGTAAAACCTAAATTATTTTTTTCATCCCTTACTGTATATGCAGGAAATATTCACGAGTTAGGAACTGGACTCTTGGTTTAACAGGCAGCAAAGACCTAGTAGCTGTGATCAGAGCCTCTGGTAGCATTACACGCGTTCGGGGTCCTTTAAGTTTCCCTGGTTCTGGTATCATTGCAGAACAATTAATTGAGAAGATTCGAAGTGTCAGAGGTTAGAATCTTTCTTCTCGGCTAACTCATTTCCTTTCTTTTTATTGTGAATTGTGATGCAAAGTGCAAATTCTCCAGACTTGAATGTTGTTATTTAAGCAAGGATGGCATTTTTCTTTCTTTTTATTTTTCCTTCTCTCTTTCCTAACATAGATTCATGTTTCTGGATACATATTCCACGTTGGAAAATGAGCTTTTCAGTTGTTTGGGTAACTTGTGTGGGTAAAGTTTAGGTATATGGATGTTGATTGAGCCCAAGGTTTGTGCAAATGTATAGAATTCAGATTTTGTCCAAGGGAAGAAAATGCCACCTATATTTTAACAATTCCAATCCTTTCTTGAATTAAGCAACAAGGCAATGCGATCAATCTGAATTCTTATAACAGGTACATCTTTCTTACATTCAAAAAAATATTGTGTTATACAGTCATGGGGAATTGGATTCTCAACAGTTAAGCACATAAAATTAGGCCATCATGGCATGTCAGCTTTGGAATTAATTATTCTGAGTTTCTTTTTGGGTTACCGATTATACATAAAGCTAATGCCGGACTGTCAATTGGAGTCAGTTAAATATGGGTTAGATGCAAATGGTCTTTAATTATTCTATTTAGGTTATAGTAGACTAGTAGTATTAGAAAAATTTAGTTTGTGTGCTTGTTGAGACTATATTCTATATTCCAGCAGAAGTATAGCAAGAAGAGGAATACAAATGCAGTGGCTAGGTGAGGGGGATGTGAGGGTAAAGTGGGAAATTAGGAGAGAGATGAGTCATGTGGAAGTTAGTTAGGAGAAGGGAATAAAAGGTGGTAGAGGGGGGAGGCATAGGTATTCGGTTATGATATTGTGGTTGATGATTGTAAGGAGGTTCAGCTAGCCCTCGAAGTCTAGCTAGGGAATAATAGTCATCGATATCCCATTCATTTCTACTCCATTTTTGTGCTTGTTCTGTTCTGTGTGTGTGCTGCTGAAGTGCAGGTTTCGGTATTAGGAGTTGAATCACTGTTAGAGCAAGTGGTCTCTAACAGTGCTTAACTAATAATTAGTTTTATATCTAGCTTAGAAGGAATTAGCCAAAACATTGAAAATAGGGGGGTTAGCTTCATTACTACATTGCAGTAAAACTTCTTTGTCCGTTGTGTCTTCCTGTCTTTGACCTAAGCTTCAATCACTTATTTCATTCTGAATTCTGCTATTATCCTTATTCTCATCAAACGATAGAAATCATAACCCCAAAAAGGTAAAGAAAGTGGTTAAAAGCATCTCTACATCCTACATTTTTTCTTTGCCACATTAACTGTTATATCTTTACAGCTAGAAGCGTACCATTTCTTTTCTGTGCTTCGGTGATTTTCGTTCACTTCATTGTTTTAATTCTTTTAAACTTTTGCTAGAATCAAAAAGATATAAAGCTGCCATTATTCGAATTGACAGTCCTGGGGGTGATGCCCTTGCTTCTGATTTGTAAGTTTCCTACAATTGAATCTTTATGTTACAGTTTTAATTCTTTTTCCCTTTTCTTCTTCCAGTTGATGTGTAAATATTTTAATTATAATAATTTGACATTGTTGCTGAGTTATGACACTCATTTGAAACTTTGATCTCAGTGACATTATGTCATAAATGTCATCTTGTAGTTAGAATCAATCACTCTTTCCTTTTATTTGATGCAAGGATTTGGAAACATGTAGAACACACATCTTTGGTAGCGGTGTCTTTGTTAGAAAAACACTTTGTTGTCGCAATAGGAAAGGATCGCCTGAATGTCAGATTCAGTTTTTGTGGAACAACATTATTTTTGTATGATGGTCTTGTCCTGACCACCATTTCATAAGAACTAAACAATGCTGCTGACAGCTGTTGAAAGGAATATGGGCTTATTTACCCACTTAATGTGTTCGCCATGCCTTATCCTTTTAGAATCTCATATTGGGTAGTCCATTTCAATCAACTCTATGCTAGCATTTCCAAGCCTCTTATGCCATATCAAATGGGTAAACAAATAATTGCATCTTTGGTAGCTGTTGAGTTTGGTTTGAATTGGCAGCTTACTGCCAAAAGTCATACACTATTTGTTAACATGTATTTGCAGAGGAACATACACAATGAGTATGAGACGATGTCTTACTAAATTATGATGTCTACTGATTTGATAAGTATCTACTAGGTCTTTTTTGAGCCCTTCAAGTTTATCGTGTACAGAATGTGGAGGGAGATCAGACTTTTGGCTGAATCAAAACCTGTTATTGCATCAATGTCTGATGTAGCAGCAAGTGGAGGATACTATATGGCAATGGCTGCAGGGACCATTGTTGCAGAAAACTTAACTTTAACTGGTTCAATTGGAGTTGTTACAGGTGAACCTAATATCAAATGTTTAGTAAGTATAGCTAAAAGATATGTGAAAACCACTAGATAATGTTCTCTTCCTTTCCCTAGAGCCAGTAGGAACAATGGTCTGTATTTGGTTTGGTTTTCTTTTAGAAAATCCTCTCTGTACTTGAGCTTAGAGTTGCTGATATAGAGCACAACCATGACAACAATTTGGGGACAATGTGGAAGTTTAAATTACTACTTATTGGACCTTGATAAATTATCGGTGTTCATGGTCCTCATAATTGTCTCTTGTAGGGAAGTTTAACTTGGGGAAACTGTATGAGAAGCTTGGCTTTAACAAGGAGATTCTGTCAAGAGGTAAATATGCCGAGCTCCTTGCAGCCGAACAACGGCCTTTGAGGTAGGAGGTCTTGTTCTCTTTCATCTAACCCTTCATATTATGTTGCTAGTCTTTTAAAAACACAAATTTGGGTCCATCTTTACAAGATACATTGAGATAAAGTTCATTTTACATTTTTCATTGACTTCACTTACAGAGGCAAGAGCAATTTCCTCTGCTTTTTGGTTTGTCCTATGATACGTTATAATGCTTGAAGAAAATTAACTAGCATAAATTTCCAGACCAGATGAAGCTGAACTTTTTGCGAAGTCTGCTCAGCATGCGTACGAGCAATTTCGAGACAAGGCAGCATTCTCAAGGTCAATGCCGGTATGCTTTACACTTGTCTAAAAATTGATACAATCGAAGCAAGAGAAAACATTGGTGTTCGAGAGGGAAAATTTTATGAAGTTATGAAATGAAAGATAACAGGAGTTTATGCTTCTTCTTGCAGGTAGACAAGATGGAAGAGGTTGCACAAGGCAGAGTCTGGACTGGCAATGATGCTGCTTCACGAGGTCTAGTTGATGCCCTTGGCGGGCTTTCTCGTGCTGTTGCCATAGCAAAACAAAAGGCAAATATTCCCCAGGACAAGCAGGTTGGTTTGAACTTCCACAGCTTCATCAACTCCATGGATCTAGTACACATTTTAGATAATATATTTTGGATTCCAAACTTATTTCAATTGAATACACTAGGTTTTATTTTTGACACAAGTGTCCCCTTGGATTGATTGTTCAAAATAGAGTTGCAAACTAGCACAATAAAGATGTTAGCCTACCAGTGCTTGCATACTGTTAATTGGTATATTGTTTCTTGATTCCTCCTAAAGTGGCGGCCAAGGTTAAAAGGTCATTGCCGCCAGGTCCCCTTGGTTGGTTTTGGGCACAAGATGCTTTTGCATGCAAATGAAGCCGCTTTCCACTTGTTGGCCTGTTAAACAGCTGTAGGTCTAGTGGATTAAGAATATTCAAGGAACTAGCCAATTTCTGCTTATGTGTGTGTTAATGTCTTCGGAAACAAATCCTGACTATACTTTCACTGCCTAGGTCACCCTTGTTGAGATGTCAAGACCCTCCCCTACTCTTCCAGAGCTCTTGAGTGGCATAGGAAATTCTGTAGCTGACGTAGACAGAAGTTTGAAAGAACTGCTGCAAAATCTTTCACTTTCTGATGGAATTCAAGCCCGGGTGGATGGAATCTTGTTCCAGAGATTGGAGGGAGCATCTTATGCTAACCCCATCTTGAATTTGATAAAAGATTACCTTTCTTCCATCTAGTCTGTTCTCATTACTGATTTTTTTTTGAAAAATGAAAGAAATTATATTAATCATAGCTTTTGCTATCACACTATTACAATGAGTCACATTGTCATACTGTAATCAGTACGTACTGAAGTGTCTATAGAGGGCTAAATTGATTAAAAATAAATAAATTACAATTTTCAACTGTTTTTCAACGCATTGCTAAGTGCACTGAGCTTGTTGCTAGCTATAAATGTGACTTGAACCCAATTGACGATGTGTTTAGTGATATGATTTTGTTTCTTCGATTTGCTTGTATAATCTCTTGTTTTTCTCCCTCCAAATTGAGGAGATGGTGGTAGTAAAAGTTGTTTTAATAAGTGTTTCATTTGGTTCACCTCGCTTGGTCCTGACAATAATCATGTTAAGTATCTTCATTTAAATGTAAACCTAGGTTGTTGTAACATATTATTATGCTCCAAATTGTGTAAGTGTAGTTACATTCAAAAAATAAATGATTCCAACTTTCAGTTGCAAGTTTACTGATTTCTTTGTTTCTGTATCAATCAGATTTTGTAGATATTGTTATAGAAAGATCAACCATAGTGATTGGATCCTACCTGGCTAATAATGCAGATTGGAGAGGTCCATTGTAGCTTACACGTTTTGTTTTAATCATTTTATGTTAAACCGTGTACAAGATAAGGTTTATTGCAAAATGAAAGATCACAGTTTAGCACTTGTGCCGCAGTGAAGAAACTTCAAATGCTTGAAATATCTTGTGATGATTCCGATATTACACGAGCTCGTAACAATTTCCTCGCCATTTTCAGACCTGGATTTCAAAGTGCTAAAGGTCTCTAAGAAGCTGTGGCTGTTACTGAGTACTTTCTGAACAAGATGCTTACTAAAACGGGGATATGCTATTTCTAATCGCATTGACCGTGGCATTTGCAGTGACTTCACAGCCGCAGCAGTACAAATTTTCGTGATTTTGTTCGTGGGGAGATCGAATACAATGACTCCATTGCAGCCTTATGCGCAACTGTGAGTCAGTGAGTGTATACAGAAAACTCGTAACCAGGACAAAGCTGGAGTCTGATAGCCAACAAATTTATACATTCCTGGTCCCACAGATCACACATGAGCTGGCTAGCCGTAAGCTATTTTTGTCGAACTATAATCACTCTTGGAATTGGAAGGTGCCACTTGCTTACTTGCTATTGCTGAACTCATTATCCAAAACATCTCTCAGCTACTTGGCACTGTGACCGAACAGCCTCGTCTTGTCTCGAATGTCTGCTCTGCGGTCATCTGCTGCTTGCTCCGTTTAACCCCAAATTTTTAACTTCTTGATGGAGTTGAGGATATGGTTTAGAGTTTGACTTATGTTTGGTATTTGACTACATTACCTAAACAAACCATGCATCGTCTTCACTAGGTAACCAACTGTGATCTTTTGTTATCACTTGTGTTTACTCTTTTTTTGTTTTTTGTTTTCTGGTTCAATGGTTCTGCTTGATTCCACGTATATGTTGGGTGTGCTTCTATCATGAAAGTGTCTGGTTCTTGACGTTTTTGAAAATCAACAACCATGGCCTCGCTGGAACAGTTAAACACCGGCTTCGCCTTTACGCACTTGCGTGATTATACGACAAGACCACACGAGTTTCACACCCGTCGTTCAATTGCCAAGCCAAGGACATTCCTCTCATTATCTACACAAACTCACCAAGACCACTCGTCAACTCTAACCAGTCACGCTACTCATCAGCTACCATTTCTGGAACAGATTACCAATCTCTGCGACAGTGGTAATCTTCATAAAGCTCTGGCCTTTCTTCAAGTAGGCCCCCAAAAGGATGCTCTTTCGAATTCGTTAACAATAAAAGAAGCACTGGGGATGTTAATCCAAGCCTGTGGCCAAAGAAATGATGTTGAAACTGGCCGAGAACTTCATGAGCTTGTTCGGAAGTCCATCCATTATTGCAATGATTGTGTACTTAATACCCGTCTCATTTCCATGTATGCCATGTGTGGATGCCCCAAGGATTCTCTTTGTCTGTTTAGAAGTTGTCAGAGAAAGAATTTGTTTATGTGGAATGCAGTTATTAGTGGGCTTACGAGGAATGAACTTTATGGTGATGCTATTCTTATGTTTGAGGAAATGATTTCGAGTACGGAGTTCCTGCCTGATAATTTTACTTTCCCTTGTGTCATTAAGGCTTGCAGTGTGCTTGTGGATGTTAGCTTGGGGAAGGTGGTTCATGGGATGGCGATAAAGATGGGTTTGGTTTTTGATGTGTTTGTGGGTAACGCATTAATCACAATGTATGGGAAATATCATTTTGTTGAGGAAGCATCAAAAGTTTTCCATCTTATGCCAGAGAGGAACTTGGTTTCATGGAATTCAGTGATTTGGGGGTTCGTTGAAAGTGGTTTTTCTAGAGAGAGTTTTAAAATGTTGACAGAGATGTTGGAGGGAGAGGATGAATTGTTACCGGATGTGGCGACAATGGTAACTCTGTTACCTCTCTGTGCTAGAGAATTGAATGTTGGAATGGGCAGGGGGCTTCATGGTTTGACAGTAAAACTTGGCCAGTCTGCAGATTTGATGGTAAGCAATGCGTTGGTTGACATGTATTTAAAATCTGGCTACTTGCTTGAGGGTCAAATGCTATTTGATAAGAATGTTAATAAAAATGTGGTTTCTTGGAATACTATTATTGGGAATTTTTCTGCAAAAGGAGAAACCTGCATAGTGTATGATTATTTGCGAAAAATGCAAAACCAATGGAAGGAAGTCAAGGTCGATGAGGTTACTGTCTTAAATGTCTTGCCAGTTTGTTCGGACAAATCACAAGGACTGAGCTTGAAGGAACTGCATGGTTACTCTCTTAGACATGGGTTACATCATGATGAACTCGTTGCAAATGCTTTAATTGCAGCCTATGCTAAGTGTGAAATGCTTCGTTCTGCTGAGCATGTTTTCCAATATATTGAAACAAAGACTGTGAACTCTTGGAATGCCCTTATTGGTGGATATGCACAGAACAATGATCCTGTAAAGGCTTTATATTCTTTCATTCAAATGACAAATTCCAGTTTACAGCCTGATTCGTTTAGTGTAGGTAGCCTACTTTTAGCTTGTAGCCGCCTAAAATCCCTGAAACATGGGAAACAAATTCACGGATTTGCAGTGCGAAATGGGATAGCAGATACTTTTATTGATATATCACTACTCAATTTTTACTCACAATGTGGGAAGCCTCTGTCTGCACGATTATTGTTTGACAGGATGAAAGGCAAAACTTTGGTATCATGGAATGCGATGATTACGAGTTACTCACAAAATGGACTACCAAATGAGGCTCTGGATCTCTTCCGCAAGTTGGTTTCTGCTGGAGTTCGACCTTATGAAATTGCCACGGTGAGTGCTCTGGGAGCTTGCTCGCAGCAATCAACTTTGCTTTTGGGAAGAGAGGTTCACTGTTATGCAATAAAAGCCCTCCTCGCAGAAGATGCTTATGTGAGCTGTACAATCATAGATATGTATGCAAAATGTGGCTGTATAAAAGAATCTCGAAGGGTTTTTGACGGGTTAAGATTTAAAGATGTGGCCTCCTGGAATGCTGTTATAGCAGCTTATGGAGCTTATGGAAATGCAGAAGAGGCTGTAAAACTGTTTGAGAAGATGAGCAATGAACTCGACCAAATTCCTGATGACTTAACATTTCTTGGAATTTTGACGGCATGTAGCCATGCCGGATTGGTTGAAAAGGGATTGAAGTATTTCAATCAGATGAACATGTACCAGATAAACCCGGAATTGGAGCATTATGCTTGTCTTATTGACATGCTAAGTCGTGCTGGAAGATTGGAAGATGCTATGAGAATTGTGAATGATATGCCTATGGAACCGGATGCTAGAATCTGGGGCTCCTTGCTCAGTTCCTGCAGGACATTTGGAGCACTAAAAATGGGAGAGGAAATTGCCGATAAGTTACTGAAAATGGAACCAGACAAAGCAGAGAATTATGTCTTGCTCTCTAACTTGTATGCTGGGTCAGGGAAATGGGACGATGTTCGTAAGGTTAGGCAAGTGATGAAAGAGAAGAACTTGCACAAGGATGCTGGCTGCAGTTGGATTGAGCTTGGAGGCAAATTATATAGCTTTGTTGTTGGTGACAACTTACTGCCAGAAGCAAAAGAGATTAGACGAATGTGGAGAAGATTAGAGGAAAAAATAAGCATATTAGGATATAAACCAAACACAAGTTGTGTGCTTCATGAACTTGAGGAGCAAGAGAAAATTAAGTTATTGCAAGGGCACAGCGAGAAAATTGCAATTTGTTTTGGATTACTGAAGACAAATAGGGGTACAGTACTGAGGGTTTACAAGAACTTGAGAATTTGTTTAGATTGCCATAATGCTGCCAAGTTGATATCCAAAGCAGTTCAGAGAGACATAATAGTGCGAGACAATAAGCGGTTTCATCACTTTAGAGATGGATGCTGTTCATGTGGAGATTATTGGTGAACTGAAATGGACAAAGACCAATGTTCCCATTGGAGGCAATGCTTTTTCTACTAAACATGTATATAACATAATATGTTGTGCATGAAAAGACTAACTAGTACTATTAACTTGGCAGCATAAGACATGTCATTAACCTGAAAATTCTATGTTACTGTCTGTCACCCATAAATTCATGCAATATGCTAATGGCAGTGTCATGTTCTCCACTCAGACAAGTGTATGATGCATATTTAACAATCCTGATTTGCAAATGTTACTAATAAGTTGTTAAGAAATTGAAAAGACAGAAACAGCACAAAAACCAAATGTGGTTTTTGATGAGAGATCCAATTTCCTTATTTAAGCAACACTCCTTGGAATTAAAGACTTAAAGTAAATAACTTCAATTGGAATGCATGAAACTCTATCTGTGAGATTTGTTTAATTACAACACATTAAGAAACAAGAGCCAAATTAAGTCATAACAATCACAATCTAATCCAATCCTTCATAAATTTGTTCCATCTGGCAATCACATAAATCTAGCAACAATCTCATATCATAATTAATAATGAGTATGATAGCTTTTTCAATTTAGGTAGAATTTTCTATTTTCGAATTGAAATTCACATTAAAATTTGATTATAATTTCATAGTTAATAGTTTTATCCCTTATTTCCTTCTTCAGTTGCAATTTATCTTTATTTCATTTATTAAATCATAATTATAATTTTTTTATTTTTAGGTTCGACCAATTTTGTATATATATAATTAATTTTGTACATTATTGATGAAATATAGTTTCAATGTTTCAATAATATGGATATTGTTGTGAATCTCTATTCTCTTTAGTGAAAAGTGGATCATTGTTAGTTTTTGATGTTTTAGAATTACTTGAAAAATAAAAAATAGATTATGAGTATGATAGCTTTTGTCGTAAAAGTTTGCTCTTTTTTTTTTCATTTTCAATATAGGATATTAAATCTTGCTCTTTATTTTTTTTCTCTATCATGATATATAATATCATTGATATATCTTTATGATATATCGTCAAGTTATTATGTCGCGCCTGCTTACTTCTTCCAGTTTCATATAAGTACTTTTATTCTTTGTCTAGTTCGATTATGTTATAATTGTTTTATACGATATTAGCTAAAGAGCATTTTTGTAAAAATGAAAAAAGGGGCAAAAAATAAACAAGTAGAATGTTGGGCCCCGATTTCGGAACCCAAACATTCGGAGACATCTGACGGATAAGGCAAGAATTTTTCCCAATTACGCAATAACTATAAATATATTACCCACCTAATAAGCTTGCGGAAATCTAAGTCAAGCTTGCCTTTCCCATTACTCTTGGGTAGTATTTCCTTGGTTTCCTAAAACAACCAAAGTTTCAATCAAAACAACATTCCAATAAAGTTCATAAACGTCACAAGCACAAGGTTTCATCTAACATAAATTTAACACAGATCTAACCTACCTATGACCCATCTAGGTTAGAAAAACTAAGACATAGTTTAGAAATCCATAAAATCTACCTAGGGTTTCTCCTAATCCATCTTCTTTTCACAGGAACCTCCTTGCTCTCTAACTCTTTCATCCTCAACACAACCCATTCTTTTAATAAAGCAAGAAGAAAGATGGTTAATTTACCTCAACCACTTGATTTCTCCTTCTATTCTTCATCGAAACCTTCTTCTTCTCTCTTCTTTTCGTTCCTCTATTCTTTCTCCTTGGTTCTCAAGACACTTCTCTCTTCTTCCAATACAAAACCACTTTTTAATGGTCTTTTTCCCCATTTTACCCTTCATTAATTTTAGATTTCCATATTTACCCCTCCTTTCACTTAACACAAACCTACTAACCTTGACATAATTATAACTTAAAAAAATTCAAGACTATTTCAAATCATGCTTAACTTAAAGAAAAATTTTCAGGGTCCAACAACTCTCCCCCCTTAAAGGATTTTATCCTCGGAATTCTTACCTGAGACATTGAAGAGATGTGGATACTTCTCCCTCATGACCTCCAAGGGTTCCCACGTGGCCTCTTCCATCGAATGGTTCTTCCATAAGAATTTAACCAGCTTCACAGTTTTATTCCTCAAAACCTTTTCCTTTGAATCTAAAATCTCCACTGGTTGTTCTTCATAAGTCAAATCTTCTCTCAACTGAACTTCTGAAGGTTAAACTATGTGTGAAGGATCATATCGGTACTTTCGTAACATTGATACATGGAACACATTATGGATCTTATACAATTCCGGTGGCAAAGCTAACTCATAGGCCAAAGGTCCAATCTTCTCAATGATCTCATAAGGGCTTATATATCTTGGACTAAGCTTGCATTTCTTACCAAACCTTAAAACCCCTTTCTATGGAGAAGCTCTAAGAAACACTTTGTCTCCAACTTCAAATTCCATCTCTCTTCTATGTGCATCCACGTAGCTCTTCATTCTATTTTGAGCTACTTTAAGTCTGTTTCACCAACGTAATCTTATCAACTGTGAATTGCACTAACTCAGGTCCTACAAGTCTCCTTTCACCTTCCTCATCCCAACAAATAGGAGTTTTGCACCTTCTACCATATAAAACTTCATAAGGTGTCGTCTGAATTCCCGAATGATAGGAATTATTATAAGCAAACTCGATTAAAGGAAAATGATCATCTCATGAACCTTTGAAGTCCATAACACAAGCTCTTAACATTGCCTCTAATGTTCGGATCGTCCTCTTTGATTGTCCATCGGTTTGTGGATGGAAAGTTGTACTAAAATGTAACTTGGTTCTCAAAGCCTCCTGTAAGCTTTTCCAAAATCTAGATGTGAACTTGGGATCTCTATCTGAAACTATAGAGCTTGGAATCCCATAAAGTCTGATTATTTCATCCACTGGCCAAAGTATTCAAAGAATCTATCTACTTAATTGGCAAGAAATGTGCGGACTTGATTAACCTATCCATAATCACCCATATTGTGTCATGCTTCCTACAAGTTCTCGACAATCCAATCAAGAAATCCATCGTAATCTTCTCCTATTTTCATTCCGAAATCGGCAGAGGTTTAAGTTTTCCTGAAGGTGCCTAGTGTTCAGCTTTAACTTGCTGGCACACTAAGCATCTTTTAGCATATCCTGCAACTTCTTTCTTCAATCCTTTTCACCAAAAATGCTCTTTCAAATCTCTATACATTCTTGTACTTTCTGGGTGCATAGCATAAGACACATTGCATACCTCATCAAGAATCTCATCTTTTAATTCCAACATGTCTGGAATACACAATCTGTTACCCATCACCATCGGTCCATCTCCTCTGATCTTTATTTCAGAATGTTTACTACTTTTAATCTCTTCCCGGAGCTTGTTCAAATACTCTTCTTGTTTCTACAATTTCTTAATCTTCTCATTCAATACTGACCTCACTCTAAAGTTAGCCAATATACAATCAGACTCGACTTGTCTCAATGTCATATTAAGTTTGGCTAATTCCTCCAACAAAGGAAGATATACTGTCTCCATATGTGCCATAGTGGACATCCTAGCCAGTGCATCCGCCACTACATTAGCTTTCTCTAGATGGTTGTTGGACCCCGCTTCCGGAGCCCAACTCAATGTGTTCTTGAAACCTTGTGCTGACCCCCGAAGGGGTTACTTAT
>JANKOE010000007.1:27730908-27743422 GCA_026284465.1 Erythroxylum citrifolium | reverse complement strand
TTGATAATTCTTCAAAATTGTTCATAAATAAAATAAACAAATGCATAAATTTTCATGAGTAACAAATCCTTCAAGCGCAATGAATTTCAGAATTTTTTTTCAATGTATCAAAATCATTGGAAACAATAAATCTAATCTTTTGTACAATTTTCATAAATTCAGAAATTCTCGTAATTTATAAAACATTTGAAACTTGTAACAATTCTTAAAAACAATTGGAATTAAAAATTGCAATTTCTTAAATCATTGAACGTATAACAAATTTCTAAAATTATTCCAAAAGCAAGGAATTTAATCATACAAAAATCAAAATTTTCAACCATTTACATAAACAATTACAAAAGCAAGGAATCTTGCCATTTTCAAACATTGGCATAAACAATATTTTATAAGCAATTTCAAAAGTATTCGGAAATCTTAATTTTTCAAACATTTGCCAAAACAATATTTTATAAACAATTTCAAAAGTATTCGGAAATCTTAATTTTTCAAGCATTTACCTAAACAATATTTTATAAACAATTTCAAAAGTATTCGGAAATCTTAATTTTTCAAACATTTGCCTAAACAATATTTTATAAACAATTCAAAAAGCAATAAATTTAATCATTCAAACCCAAAGAATTTCTCAATTATCAAGATCAAAGAATGCAACATTTTTTTTAAATTTATCAATTCATTCATAAATAAAGAACTTCAAAAATTTTATCAATTTATCAAATCAATTAAGGCAATGAATTTAACCTTTGTAACAATTTTATTCAAAATCATTCGGAAACAATAAAATTCAAAAATACTTTCTTTCTTGATTTTCCGAAAATATAAACAATAAACTTTCAAAACATTTCTCTTCTAGATTTTTCAAAATCAAACAAACAATCATTCAATTTTATCAAAATATTCAAAACAATATTTTTAACTATTCGAAAACAATAAATTAAAATCCCTTTCACTTTCTTAATTTCTCAAGAACACACACAAAGCTTATAATTTCAAAAATAAACATGGTACCCACCTCATATCCATGCTTGGAACTCGCTTAAAGCCTCGATTCCTCAAATCCTCACTTAAATCGAAAATCCCTAATTCAAGTAACATAAACCCTAATCAATCAATCATCCAAAATTGAGCATCATCATAGCATAATCACTGAAATTAATTATAGAAAACTCAATCCCATACATCCTTAACCTATCTAAACCAAAAACTCACTAAAAGATTCAAAATCAAAAACTTCTCTCTTACCTTTTTCCTCTCCATTTTCGGCATTCCTTGGCTTGAGATGAAGCCTTCATGCTCCCCTTCATTTTCCCTCAAGAATTACGTAAAAATCTTGCTGAAAACTCCCCAAAAATCGAAACCTTGCTTATGCCTTCTTCTTCTTCTTTCTTTCTTCTTCGTCCGAACCTCTCTCCCTCTCTTTCTTTTTCTTTTCTTTCTTATTTTGTGTCTTTCTTTCTTCTCTCATAAGACAACCCTCTTTCAATTCATTTAATGAGTATAAAATGACTATCATGCCCCTCCTTACAAGCCTAAAACCTCAACTCTTTAAGTGATCTTCCATAATTACCCCTGAAACATTCTTGAAAATCTGACACCTTATTTCCTTAATTTGATCAGGTAAACGAAATAATTTGACAAAACTTCCTTCTAGAAAAATGTTCCTCCATGTCTCATCTTTAAAATGACACCAAAAACACTCAATTCGGTTAAGAAACGAAGGAATTACGACCAAAACACTTGCAGACCTGCACTTAACCACGACTGAACCTTACGTCAAACTTAACTCCAGAAATTGAACATTTTAGGGGCTAAATTGAGCTTCGATCCCTTCACATGATTTGTAGCCCCATGTCTCTACTTTTTTTTGCCTCAAGAATCACCTCAATCGGATCTCCACAGGTCCCGAATTTCTCAAAATACTGAACCATGTTTAGAAAATTTCCAACATCATTTAATTAAAAACAATCTCTTGCCATTTAATCTCCTAAAAATCATAATTTCCCATGGAAAAGTACCTAAATGGCTTAGGAATCCAACGCTTCAAAAATCGAATCAATCGGATGTCGGACGAAGGAATTATAATCAAAAGATTGAAAAAGGGTCGGATCAAAAGCAAAAAAAATAGCGCTTCAATTATACATATATAATTGAATTTTCCAAAAATCGTAACTCTTGATCCCGAATTCAAAATTTGACAAATTTGGTATCAATAAAAAGATCAAAGGAAACTCTACAACTTCCATGAAGGCCAGAAAAATTAATTTGGCCTCCAAGGGAGTCAAATTTCCAATCAAAAATTCTGTCCACTAATAGCCATGCTAAACGGTAACAAAAACTTCTAAAAATCATAACTCCACTTTCCATGGTCCAAAAATTGTGTACTTTACATCAATGGAAAGATAAAAACGTCATCTACAACTTTTATGAAGAACTTAAAAGCAAATTCAACCTCTAACTAGGTCAATTTTTCATTCAAAGATTCTGCCTGCTATTGTCATCCTATACCAACTCCAAACTTTAAAATTTCATATCTCCCAATTTTCACATCTAAAAAATACATACTTTATAGCGTCGGAAAGATGGACAGACAAGCTACAACTTTCATGTAGACCACTTTCTCCAATTCAGACTAAACCCATACGACGAGTGGCCTCAAAGCCAAGTACTCGCAAATGTACACTTATGGTCATTTTTACAAAACAAAGCTAAATAACACTTAACTTCAGAAAATCATATCTTCCACTCCCGATATCGAAAAATTGCATACTTTATGGCAACAGAAAGCTTTCAACAGACACTACAAGTTTCATGTAGATCATTTTCTCAAATTTTGCCTAAATCAAAAAGTCAACTTTTATCACCAAAAAGTCAAACTTTCCTAATTCTACAAATTTTCACACTTTTTCTCTTTATTTCTTAATTTCAACTTCCATTGCAATTTACTCATTCACTTTACTCTTATAATCTATACAAATTTACTCAAATATCAAAGTCCTCAAATCTTTTCTTATCAATTTTCCCTAAGGCACAAAATATCTATAACACATTTCATATACAAATACACTCATTGAATTTCATTTAATATTTCTAATTTTTCACTTAAAGATTGGGGTCCAACATGCTTAGCTTGACATACAACTATTTTTCTTGCAGCGTCTATAACACAATTCGTAGATGTTAAGTATGATCTTGCTCATTCTTGGAATAGACCAGAATAATATCAACGAATACCACAACAAACTAGTCTATATAAGGCTTAAATACCCTATTCATTGTATCCATGAATGCAGTTGGTGCATTAGTTAGCCCAAATGGCATCACCAAGAATTCATAGTGTCCACATCGGGTTCTAAATGCAGTCTTTGGAGCATCCACATCCTTTACCCGAAACTGATAATACCCTAATCACATATCTATCTTTGAAAATACCCCTGCACCTTTTAACTGATCAAACCGGTCTTCTATCTTTGGCAACGGATACTTATTCTTCACTGTAACCTTGTTCAATTGCTTGTAATCAATACATATTCGTAGAGTACCATCTTTCTTCTTAACAAATAGAACCGGCGCTCCCTAGTGTGAGACACTAGGTTAAATAAATCCTTTTTTCCAGTAAATCCTATAACTGAACTTTCAATTCCTTTAATTCAATAGGAATCATTCTGTATGGCGCTCTAGATATAGGAGCAGTGTCAGTCATAATCTCAATAGATAGCTCCACTTCCCTTTCGGGAGGAAGTCCAGGTAGTTCTTTAGGAAAAAACATTTGGAAATTTGTTTACTGCTAGAATGTCTTGCAGTTTTACGCAGTTTTACACTTTCCCTTCTCGAATCAAACACAAAAGTCAAATAAGCTTGACACTCCTTCCTAAGAAACCTTTGAGCTTACATAACAAATATCACACTAGTCAAAGAACTAGTACGGGTGTCATACAAAATCATTTCAATTTGATCGGGCTTTTTAAGTATAACAGTCTTAGCTCTACAGTCAACAATTTTCTGATGGTTGGATAACCAATCCATACCTAAAATCAAATCAAATTCACGAAAAGGAAATTCAATTAGATTTGCTACAAACTCACTACTTTGGATTAAAACAAGACAATTTTTATAAACCTTGTTAACCAACACACTACTACCTAGAGGAATAATTACATGAATATCATAATCTAATCGATCTTTCTATACTTGAATCTAGAATCAAAACATGGAACAAACCGCATTAGGCTAAACGCAAACGCTTATATGCATCTATAGGCCATCTTTAAGCTTTAGTTAGGTCAGAATTGCCTAAACCATGCTCTAATACCATTAGCTTATGACACCCTAATAACCCCTAAGAGGATGTATAGATGCACCCAAAATACACCTAGACAATTCAAAAACTTCCAGAGATAAGGCAAACATATATCACATCTTATATTTCATTATGGTTTACATAAGTCACAAATTACACATATAACATCCAGACAAAAAAATCTCATCGTAATTTATGGTTAGTACAGGCCATTTATATATACTACAAAATTCCTTCTTAATAGATATAAATACTAAACACTATTTAGATATAAGATCTTCCAAAAAGGTTGCACATCCTTCTTTTTCCATTGCAATTTTCGTAACCTTAACCCTGCTTATCATGACCTACATGGAGAAAAACCACTATGTTAAGCATACAACCTAGTGGGGAATAATGATGCAAGATAGCAACTACTAACAACAGTCGCCTAACAATCACATGTCAATGATTCATAACAATTGAGTAATGGAAAATACATGATAAAATAAAAGACATGAAGCATCATATAACAATATTTGAACATGAAATTCAGAGATTATTCCAAATATAAGTTTGCGTCAGAACAAAACAATTATCTGAACTTATATAAAATTGACTACTAATTTCTTCAAATGTGGGTATTGGGAACAGAATAAAAGATACCTATGATTGGTATCTACAGAAGAGACAATAGCCTCTGAAATAGAAGAGACTTAAGTCTCAAAAACAGAAGATATCGTAATGTCTTAAAACAAAAGCAGCTGCAGACCCTTCTAGGTATGCCTACTTACCCACAATTAAAACTTGACAGGTTAAAACTAATCATCAGAACATCATAATTACATTTTAGGGTCACATTAAAGAGCAAAAATTCATAAAATTTTTCCTTTTTCTCCACTTTGATTTGTTTCGAGTTGTTCTTCTATTTTTGAACCTTCTGATTTTGGTTGATCCATATATATTTCTTGTTGATCCGATTCATAACCATAAATTATTTCATCTTGATCAGTAATAGGTTTTATGAGTTCAGATTTTAAAGAATTGAGATTTACAAATTATTTTTGAAATATGGGATTAATTTTCCAAGTTTTTGTTTATTCGTACATGCTTATATAAGATTTATGGATAACAATTTAGAAGGATTAGAAGAATTTACTTTAGCTTATGTTGATGACATTATTATATTTTTAGATAAAGATAAGGAAGATCATTTAAAAAAACGTCAAAAATGTTCTCACTAGATGTCAATATAAAGGATTAATTTTAAGCAAAAAGAAAATTCATTCCCTTATACTTACAATTATAATTTGAAATTTTTTATCATGCTTATTCGTATTTAATATGCTTTATGATCATATTCCTTTTCAATAATACACCAATGAAAGCATTAAAGTATATATATATTACATGTATGATGAGTCTCATATTACGCTTATACTTGGATTGCTAAGCTTTAGTGACCTCCAAAAAGGTTCGGATGAGATGTGGTAAACATCATAAACGAAAATGATGTCCTAGTTGTGACAAAAGAGAGGATCACAATCGTGACAGACACTCACCATTCATACCTCTATTTTTTCTATTATATTCATATAGCAAAGGTTCGAATTAGGTTTTATGGTCTTTATAGACATTTGTTCCTATATGTCTTAATTTTATAATGGAATGAATTACACGCAATTTGGTTAAGTATTTCTAGTTTTATCCCCAAAACACTATAGGATGTTTGAAAACAAGGACAACAACTAGAACTTAACTTCAAGACGAAATTTAAGACTCTTAGAGGTAGAATTAGATTTCAATTCCTTCATGAAAGTTTTATACCTATGTATCTAGTTTAATCTCCAATTGAAATGATCCAATTTGGAGGTCTAAATACCAAGATATGGCCATATTACAAAAGCCTGTTTAGTGGAACCTATCGATCAAACAAGGTATATTCCAAATCATCTAACTTTGGCCTTATTATGCAAGAACAACACAAAAACACATCCAAATTTAACCAACATCTCATCAGCAAGTAGGATACTTCCTTTACCAAGTCCCCTCACATCACGTTCATAATCCAAGCAAACATATCAAAAATCTCATACCTCCTGAAGAAGTGATCAAAACCTTTTCACTTCACTCGACTTGCTTCTCTTTACCTTTACCTTTGCCTTTGGTCTTCTCCTCCTCTACACATAATACACCCATTCAAAACTCATCTTTAACAATTACATATACATAACAAAACCCTGTATGAAGAGAAAACCACTAAATTTTACCTTGGTTTCTACCAAAGATTAGCTTGATTCCTTATATGGAAAATGGTGTCATGAAGAAGATTAAGTAGAGAGGACAAACCTAGAATTCCCAACCCTAAAGGCCGTCCCTCTCTCCTATCCTTATGCCCATTCATACACTTCCAAGACTCACACACATGCTTACTTAATATTGGAAACATATGCTTTATTATTATTGGTTGCATATTCCTTAATCCTGTTGGTTCATTTGATAACTTTAGGAAAAATTGCACACTAATCCTTCTTCTTTCTTTAATTCTCACAGTGGCACATAATCTCATCAATTAATTTCAATCTCATCCATATTTTACGTCTAAGTATGTATATCCATGCCGAAATGTACAAATTACCCTTTTACACATATCTTTTACATTAAGTACCATTTTGTCCCTTACTATATACTTAGATGCACTTAATTTGTTATGTTCACTTCTTATTACATCCTAGACATGCTATAATACTTCTAGGGTATATGATGGGGCCTTACAAGCTCAAAAGCCATTACTTGAAATAAATCTTTGAGCATTATATATGTCATGTGCTTGTCATAGTCTTAATCTTACTTTTAATGATATGGAGCATTCTTGTATTAATTTTGTTTCATCTTGTACTTTCTATTTATTATGGATATGACAATTACTTAGTCAAAAAATATACTTAAGCAAGTAATAATATTTGAAAGTATTTTCAAATTCTTATTTAATTCAAAAAGGTTGAGGTTATTGGATGATAATGAACTAAGAGAATGTTGCACTAATTTTAAACTACTTTTTCCCATAATAATATGTCAGATATGGATTTAGATTATTTTTTTCTAAATTAAAAATATTGAAAACAACTTTGCCAAATGAGTCAATGCCAACAATTGAAATTCTTGAACTTGTTAAAGTTGCAGATTTTTATCTAAATATTCCAATTATTTGTCGAATTGTATTGACTACTTTTGTGATTGTAGCATCAGTTAACAAAAGTTTTTCAAAGTTAAAATTATTGAAAACCTAATTGAGGTTATCAATGTGACAAGAAAGGTTGAATGGTTTGGATATTTTATGATCGAGAAGAATATGTTGGACAATATTGATCTTAATACTATTATTGTTGATTTTGTATTTAAAAATATGTAGAAAAATTAGTTCTTATTACCATTTGTGTGCTTGTTAATGTAGTTTTGTAACTTCTTGGTGTTTGCAATCTGACATTGCTATTTGGTTGCTACTCTTACTATTTTGTTGCTACTGCTATTGGTTTACATGATTTTATTACTGTTGACATTTGTAAGTTATTTGCTACTATGATCTTTTTGCCTTGGTATTTTCTTGAGTACGTGACTTATAACTTAAGTCATGTATGTATTGATATTGAAATTTGATAATAAAAATATGCTTTTGAGGTTTACATAGTTGCATACTACTAATTCATTAGGCCCTTCTTTTTACTTTGTCTCGGGCATTTAAAGGTTAGGAACAACCATATTTAGCTAGTATTTAAAGGATGAAAAGAAATTTCTTAACGATTAAGTCTAAAAAAATAAATATCAATTTTAATACACTTGGTGCAAGTATAAGAAAGTGGATATGTAGTAAGGAATGTGCCATTATCACACCACAGGATGGGTTTGAGATCAAATAAGTTAATTTCATTAAGAAGAGATGTGACCCAACATAATTCTATAGATATAAGTGAAATACTTATGCATTCAGTCTTAGTATTAGAATGAGCAACAATAGGTTGTTTCTTCACATTCAAGGAAATAAGATTAGGTCTCAAGAAGATCATTACAGTAGACAAAGAGAGTAATAATTGAGGCTTTAGTTAAGTATAGGCCATGAGAGGTTGTTGACCACAAATATGAAGAATTCGTTTAATCGTATTTTAGTAAATGTTATTAGGGCAATAAAAAATTTGTTAATAACAAATTAAATATCATAAGAAGTGAGGCAAAGGTACTAAAGAGCACCAACAGTGTTGTAATATGCAATAGGATCAAAGAGGGATTGTCATAGTCTTTAAAGAAAGGTAACGTGGGGATGATGAGTGTTAGCAAAGATTTTGAATTTACAAGATGTGTATAAGGGAGAAGATCTTGTGTAACGTACCACTTTCATAGAGCATATGCCCAAACATAGCGATGATTATTCGAGAACATACTCTACAAGGATGGCATGTTAAGACGATCAAATTACCACATTTTAATGCATCACATATCAAAAGCATTTCAAACATTCATTTTGAATCATTTCATTCACAATCATATTAAATTAGAAATGTCATTACACTTCATAGTTCACATATACATTTGACAATAGGTGAGAAAAGCTATTCTTGATGCATAATGACTAGAGACATATGCAGGTACAACTGATCTCAACCACTAACTTATGTCCAATTGCAGTAGCTATACTCCAATTAATCTAACTAGATCTCCTCTGAACCTGAAAATCAACATTGCAATTTTGATAAGTTTGCAAATTCAATGAGTGAACCATCATTGATGTATTCACTCAAGCCAGATATACAGAGACAAGTCATATCCCAATTCAACAAATATTATATATCATCCAATATTAAATATCTCATCACATTTCATCATACCTTATTAAGTACATCAAGATTATTATGTTGTCATAAGTATTACATTTCATATCATAACACATCCTCATTTACTTTTCAACTGTATTTCAAACAATTCAATAATTCGTTTCAATTCAATCATATGATACATATAAGGATGTATATGTAAATGCATAAGTGACTCCGATTTATTTTTACTTTGTTGTGATCGAGCGCCTATTTACTGTCTCGTATCCACTGTGGATACCGGACTCATTTCATTTACTTTCCTATATCCGTTGTGGATACCAAGCTAATTATTAACTGAGCATTTGGCTCTATGTGCATAATCCTGAGCTTAAAGCTCTTTTTCACGTTGGTCACTCTAGTCATAACTCCTTTATCTAATCATGCATATCAATGTTATGGAATGCATCAATTTACATAATATGCTATCAATACTTTTCATTCAATGTGCTCATGTCATTTATCACATTTTTTGGATTTGAGTCCGGCATTCAACATTCAGTTAAGTACACATTCCATAATACACATATAATTTGAAAACACTTCCATATATAGTTCCAAGTATCAAACTCCTCAAACCAACAATGTCCAGAATCATAGCAATCATATAAGTAACAATTAAATAACTGAAAGTTAACAAAAAAATGTAATCATAGTGAGAAACATCTAGGTTAACTCACAATACGCTTCATATAAGCTATTGCCTTGATGATCTGGCAATGTCTGGATATTGACGATCAACTTGTGTATTTATCTTCATGCAGTACACAGATATTTCACACATCATTAAGTTGTCAATCATATGATTATTCAATCATTCATATGTATATATATCATGTTTCAATGCATGCTCAATTGAGCTTCTGGGTATGTATTCATATACAAAGATCTTGACCATTCAAATATTATAGCTTGTGTGCTACTATTTTTCAATCAAGTTTATACCTTAATCAAGCTAGATTTATTGCCATTTCATCATTCACACATTCATCAAACATTTTTAGTAATATATCTTCACACAATTTTCCAATTCTCATTTATTCATGCCTAGTATACATTACTCATATCCTTTGGATCATATTTGCATTCATAAGAACACCTTTACTCTTATGAAAATTCATAATTTCCATATTTGGATACATTGATATCAAAATAATCCATTCTTTAAGTTATGTTAACAATCAACAATCTAACTTATCAAGCTCTTGATTAATTAATCAACCAACATACTAGGCCTATTCCTAGCCTTAATTAAGTCCAAATATTCCAATTTAGAGTAACTTATCCTCAGTTGGTTCAACAAACACAAAAAACTGAGATTATCATTTCAAAGCCTTGCCCACGATCATGGAGGACCTTCCCACAATTGTGGGAAGAGTTCCCCGAAGTGCACTATCCAATTTCCCTCATTTCTCCACGAATTTCATCTACTTAGGATCATCATTAACACTTCAAACTTTCCAGAATTCATACTCTCGAAAGCTACTTCAATTCATATTAATATAGCTTCCATCTTGGTTACATTAAAGCTCTCTATATTCTATTCATTTATGTCACTAACAATCATTCTTACACATACACTAACATTGTTGGACCCCGATCTTGAAGTGGAATTTAGAAATATTAAATGAAATTGAATAAGTGTTTTGTATAAGTATTATATTATAGATGAAATTATGTTTTAAGGAAATTATAAGTTTATGAAAATTTAAGTGAATGAATTGATTGAAAAGTTAGTAGAAGATCAAGAAATAAAGAGAAAAGTGTGAGAAATTAAAGAATTAAGAAAGTTGACTTTTGAAATTAGAAAAGTTTGACTTGAGAGTTGACCTTTTGATTTAAGCCAAATTTGAGGAAATGATCTTCTTGAAACTTGTAGCTCCTGTTAAGAGCTTTTCGTAGCCATAAAATTTGATCTTTTTCGATATCGGGAGTGGAAGTTATGATCAGTCAAAGTTAAGAATTATTTTCTTTGAAGTTTAACTTTTAGGGTTAAAAGTTGACTTTTTGATTTAGGCAAAATTCGAGAAAATGATCAACATGAAACTTGTAGCCTTTGTTGAGAGCTTTTCGTGGACATAAAGTTTGCTATTTTTCGATGTCGGGATTGAGAGATATGATTTTCCGAAGATATGCTTTGTTTTAATATAGATTTGTGTGTTCTATGCTTCGAGGCCACTCGTCGTATGGATTTAGTCTGAATTGGAGTAAGTGGTCTTAATGAAAATTGTAGCTTGTATGTCAATCTTTCCGACGCCATAAGGTTTGCAATTTTTCGATATCGGGGCTAGGAGTTATGATCGTTCGAATTTGGGAAGTTGTTTAGGAAAAGTTATTTCGGACAGAATCTTCAAGTGGATTTCTGACTTCCTTGGAAGCCAATTTGATTTTTCTGTTCTTCAGGGAAGTTGTAGAGCTTCTTTTTCTCTTTTTATTGACACCAAATTCGTCAAATTCCGAGTTCGGGATCGGGAAATATGATTTTTGAAAAGTTCAGTTTTGAAGTTCCGATACCTTGTTTTTAATCCGATCCCATTTGTAATCTTTTGCTTATAAATGCTTCGTCCGACATCCGATTGACTTGATTTTCAAAGCGTTGGATTCCTAAGACAATTAATTCCATTTTCTTGAAGCATTGTGAATTTTAGGAGATTGAATTGAAGGTGATTGATTTTAATCAATTGAGTTGAGAAAGTTCCTAAACATGGTTAGGTACTTTGCAAAATTCGGGAGTTGTGGAGCTCCGATTGAGTCGATTCTTGAGGGTAAATAAAGTTAAGATATGGGACTTCAATTATGTGAAGGGCTAGAATTTTAATTTAGTCCCTAAGGTTGTTAATTTTTGAATCAAAGTAGGGTTAATGTTTAATCTCGGATTTTGTGCAGGTCCGATAGTATTTCGGCTATAACTCCTTCGTTTTAGATCCGAATTGAGCGCCGTTAGTTGCGTTGGATTCGTATAATCGAGAGGAACAATTCTCTAGAAGAAAGTTTGTCCAAATTAGTTTGTTTAGCTGCCCAAAACCAGGATGCAAGGTATCATATTTTTTAAATAAGTGCAGGGGCAAACTTGGAATTTGGCTTGAATGGAGGGGCAACATGGTCAATTACCCTTCACTTAAGTGACATGGCAGAAACACAACAGTGGGCTGTCATTTTAGGGAGGGCTTAAATGAGTAGATTCACGATAGTTTCAAAAGAAAAGAAAGAAATAAGAAGAAGGGAGAAGAAGGAGAGGTGCGACGGTGGAGATGAGGAGAAGAAGAAGAAAGGCAAAGGTTGGGTCTTCTTTTCTGGATTTCTTAGAGACATTTTCGAGCTTCTTCAAGAGGAAAGAAAGGGAAGATGATGAGAGCTCTACCATGAACCT
>JANKOE010000007.1:27690368-27700738 GCA_026284465.1 Erythroxylum citrifolium | reverse complement strand
CCTATAATTCCCTTAAAATATAAAACACTTAATGGTGCACTCAGAATAATTTTTCAAACCCAAAAACCACGTTAATCCCAATAAAAGGGTATTAGGCACAAAAATCGGGAATGTCATGTATGCATGCCAACATAGTCATGTCAATATGCACATAGCAATTATAACCGTACTAAATGTCCGTAATCATCTAACCCCTAATTTGGGGCGTTACAAAGTTAGTTTGGTAAAGATGAGATTTGCATTATTAAGACAAATTATATGAATTGAGTGTTATATGAGGATAAATTTTCAAAAGGGAAAAAATATGATTGAAAATAAGTTTGAAGATTGAGAAAAAGGAAAAGAAAGTAGCAAAGAGAATTGTAATTTGTGCGAGGATGAGTTTCCAAAAAGGAAATTTTATGGATTGGTTATGATTTGAATGAGTTTGAATAAAGAGAAAGAAAATAGAAGAGAAAAAAAATTCTACCGATTTCGGTTTTCAGATTAGGCTAAGGTTTCCAACGCGTTTTGCATCGTTTCCTGATTAATCTTTGTTCCGGATGTTGGACTTTCGTTTCCCAATCCGATCGGATTCGTTTCGCCTTATGTTTTCGCTTCGGCCCACTTCCGGATTCGATTTTCGTTTTCCGTTTCTGTTTTCCGGTTGGGATCCGGTTCCTAGATCGGGTCCCAACATGCCTAGTAGCCGAAAGAGAAAGTGACGAGGAGGTAACCTTAAACTTTAGTGAATTACAAGATGCATACTCAGAATTATTAGAAGATTCTCATGCAATACTTAAGTAGTATAAGTTGTTAAAGAAAAAGTATGTAGAAAACTTGAAGAACACGCAAGTGTTAGAGAAGGAAAACGTCTGCTTAAAGAAACAAATAGACGAGATGAAGAAAATGGTAGTTGTAGATAGATCTGAGGAGATCAATCAGCTGAAACAAAGGATCAATACTCTTTTAGCTAATCTATCAACATTCACGAAGAGTACAAGAAAAATGAATGACATGTTAGGAAGATACAGACATCCTAATGATAAAACTAGATTAGGGTTTGCTAACAATCATCAACATAAAAAGAATTTTGTTCCTTATAGGAAGAAATTTAATCAATTGCATCATCATCATTCTATGAATCATTTTAAAACTAACCCCAAAGGTCCCAAGAAAATCTGGGTACCTAAGACATACATAATATCTCCTGCAAATATCCTTCCTTGAAAGAAGCAGCCAGCGCTAATGGTATTTGGACAGTGGATGCTCGCAACATATGACGGGAAGAAGGTCCATGTTCCTAGATCTTCAATATAAGAAGGGAGGATCGATAACTTTTGTAGAAAACCGGCAGGGCAAAATAATTGGAATCTGTAATATCGGTAAAGATTCTTTTGCATCTATTGATAATGTTCTGCTAGTTGATTGCTTAAAACACAACTTGATTAGTGTCAGTCAATTATGTGATTCTGGTTTTGAAGTGTCCTTCAATCAAAATTCTTGTGTAGTAGAAAACAAGGAAGGTTCTATATTCTTTTCTGCCAAAGACCTCTTCACAAATCAATTTAGAAGATTCACAAAGTCAAAATATTTCTTGTTTTATATCAACTGGTGAAGAAAAACTGATTTGGCATAAAAAGTTAGGACATATTAGTTTTAAGCATATTTCTAAGTTGATTAAACATGATTTGGTAAGAGGATTACCAAAAATAAGTTTTAACAAGGATTTCTCTTGTGAAAGTTATCATAAAGGAAAATAGGTTTAAAATAACTTTTTCTTCTAAAAATATTGTAACTTCATCTAGACCTATAGAATTGTTACATATGAATTTATTTGGTCCAACTAAGACATTGAGTCTTGGCGGAAAGAAATATGGTCTCGTAGTTGTTGATGACTTCACCAAATTGTGTTGGATATTATTTTTATCACATAAAGATGAGTCTTTTAAGTGTTTTAAAATGCTTTCCAAAAAGTTACAGAATGAAAAAAGAATTTCTATTGTTAGTATTAGAAGTGATCATAGTGGTGAGTTTGAGAATGAGAAATTCAGAATATTTTGTGAGGAGAATAGAATTTTCCATAATTTCTCAGCTCCTAGAACTCCACAATAGAATGGAGCTGTAGAAAGGAAGAACAGGACGCTTCAAGAAATGGCAAGGACTATGCTGTGTGAAATGAATCTTCCTAAGTATTTCTTGGCAGAAGCTGTGAATACAGCTTGTTATATTCAAAATAGAATACTTATGCGACCTTTGTTGAAGAAAACTCCATATGAGTTATGGAAAGGAAGGAAGCCTAATATATCTTACTTCCATCCATTTGGTTGCAAGTGTACTATATTGAATACAAAGGAAATTCTGGATAAATTCGATTCTAAGACCTGTTCAAGAATTTTTCTAGGATATTCTTTATCTTCGAAAGCATATAGGGTTTACACTCTTACTTCTAAGACTGTTGAGGAAACTATTCATGTCAAGTTTGATGACAGTGCTTAACCAAATAAGAGAGATGATACTGATAATGAAACTCTATCAGTACCCTTGGTTGATAGTGAAGATGTATTACCATCAGATACTCCTTTAAACAAAGTAGAAGATATTCCTGAAACATTTAATTTGAAAAGGGATTGGAGATATAAGAGTTCTCATCCAGAAGATTTGATTATAGGAGAGACCTCAGAAGGAGTGAGAACTAGGTAGAAATTTAGAAGAGAAGCAAATGTAGCCTTTATCTCTGAGATAAAACCTAAGAAAATTGATGAAGCTCTTCAAGATGAAGCTTGGATTTTGGCCATGCAAGAGGAACTAAACCAGTTTACTCGGAATAAAGTTTAGTCTTTGGTTCCCAGACCCTTTAAAAAGTCTATCATAGGAACTAGATGGGTTTTTAAGAATAAACTAGACGAATCAGGTAGAGTCAGTTGTAACAAAGCGAGATTAGTAGCACAAGGCTATAATCAACAAGAAGGAATAGACTACAATGAGACTTATACTCCTGTAGCAAGACTAGAAGCTATTAGGATTTTGCTTGCATATGTTGTTTGTCATGATATAAATCTATTTCAAATGGATGTGAAAAGTGCATTTTTGAATGGTTTTATAAATGAAGAATTTTATGTAAAGCAACCTCCTGGTTTCAAAGATTCTAAGAAACCAGACTATGTCTATAGACTTCATAAAGCCTTGTATGGATTGAAACAAGCTCCTCAAGCGTGTTATGATCGTCTGAGTTCTTTTCTAATTGAGAATGATTTCAGTAGAGGTCATGTAGATAAGACGTTATTTATAAAATGCATTAAGAATGATTTCATCATAGTTCAAATTTATGTTGATGATATTATCTTTGGTGCAACGTCTAAGAAGCTATGTACTAGTTTTGAGAAATTGATGAAGAATGAATTTGAGATGAGCATGATGGGTGAATTAAAATTCTTTCTTAGTTTGCAAGTTAAGCTAACCGAAGAAAAGATTTTTATTCATCAACAGAAATATATCAAAGAACTGTTGAATAAGTATGGGATGGAAAAAGTGAAACCAATGTCAACTCCTATGCATCCTTCAAACCTTTTGTCTAAGGATGAAGTTGGTAAAAAGGTTGATCAAACCCTATATAGAGGAATTATTAGTTCTTTACTCTACCTTACAGCAAGCAGACCTGATATTTTATTTAGTGTTTATTTGTGTGCAAGATTTCAAGCAGATCATAGAGAGTCTCATTATATAGTTGTTAAAAGAATTTTGAGATATCTATCAGGTTCTACTGATCTTTGCTTAATGAATGAGAAAAGTAAAGATTTCAGGTTAATTGGCTATTGTGATGCTGATTACGCTGGAGACAGGATTGATAGAAAGAGTACGAGTGGAGGATGTCACTTTCTTGGCCGCAACCTAGTTTCCTGGCCAAGTAAGAGGCAAAGCTCAATTGCTCTATCCACTACAGAAGCTGAGTACATATCATCCACAAGTTGTTGCTTACAGACGTTGTGGATTAAGTACCAGTTAGAAGATTATTCAATATAAGAAGAACAAATCCCAATCTTCTGTTACAACACAAGTGCTATCAACCTATCAAAGAATCCAATACAACACTCGAGGGTAAAGCATATCGAAGTTAGACACCATTTCCTACGAGACTACGTGCAGAGGAAGATCGTAAGTCTACAGTTTGTTGAGACGAAGTATCAATGGGCAGATATCTTCACTAAGCCATTGAGTGAAGAAAGATTCAAAGAAATCAGATGAAACCTGAATATGGTAATGTTGAGTGATCAACCGTCTGACACGTCATGACCTAGATGATCTTCTTAGTTAAGAAGATAAAAAGTTGTAAGAGTTCAAGGTAACAGTAACAGTAAGTTACAGACGATAACTTCTGTCATAAGAAAGTTTTGGAGGAAAAGCTTCTCAAAGCCTTAAGAATACCACCTACTCTAGAACACTCTTGAAATACCCTGACATCGGCTTTTGAAGAACTATCAACAAAACTTTTCGTTACTCTGTTTTGATATCAAACTCTCTTTGCTCACACTCTCAACTTCAGAAAACTAACTTCACCTCTTTGAGAAATACATTTGTGCATTTAGTTCTTTGTTGACTACAGATACAAATGGAGCAATCAATGACTAGTGGAAGGACTTATTGATTTCGAGTCCTTGAAGAAGGACCAGATGGATATCGAACCGGAGATTGTGGCAGCTGGATGGAAGAACTTCTTTCAGGTTCATGAGACAGTTTACCTTAATGAAGTATATGATTTCTGGAAGAATGTAGAAGTAGTAGAATATTCTTTAGTATCAGTGGTGGACAGATTATCGGTCATAGTAACACGGAAGTCAACCGAGAAGGCTACTGAGTGTCCATGCGTTGGAGTAAAGCTTGCTCATAAAGCAAGATGGATGACTCAAGCTAGTGTAGAGAAGATTCAGATTAATCGACAACTATATGGATGTAGTGACCCAAAGGAGAAGAAAGCCTCAAGTCTTATGCCGAAGGCTAGGGTTCTACATTCGCTACTCTTCCATTGTGTTCTACTAAGAACAGGATCGAGGAATCTGGTAACGACATACCTAATCGCCAGCCCATAGATCTTCCATACCTAATCCTCAATTACGTGGTAAAGTTAAAGAAAGACTCGACTGCCCTACCGTATGGTATGATGCTGACAAGAATCTTTAGAGATTCTGGAATTCTTCTTGAGAGAGGAAACAGGATGAAGATGAACATCAAAAACGTCATTAACTCTACAACTATCAATACAATGGGCTTGAAGAATCAGGAAAAAGAGGATACAGATTTTAAGATAATAGCAAGGATTGAGGGGGAGCGTGCTGTCAAGCAAAGTTTGAATGAAAAAGTAACTCCCACAATCATTAAACCGGATACCATAACTTCATAATCATATAGTACTACTATTGGTTTGGAAGAATTACCGCAGAAGAGTGATGAAGCCTTAGTCGAAGAAATTAAAGAAATTCATGACAAGGTTGATGATCTGCGTGTTTCAGTAGGTGACTTACATGAGGAAGCAGCTCACATACGACAAGACCTCAAGTTACTCGACACTGAAATGAAGGAAATGTTCTATGAAATTATGAAGCATCTTCGGTCATGATTTTTGATTAATAACAAATAGGGGAGAAAAGAAGAAGAGATGAAAAATGAAGAGATACTATATGGGAGAGGAGAAAATGAGAAAGATAGGGGGAGAAGAAGAAGAGAAGAAGAAGAGGAGAAGAAGAAGAGAAGTGTATAGAAGATAGTAAAGTTTACAATTTTTCAATTGTATATCTTCTTATAAATAATACTAAATAATACTCGATTATCTTTCTAAAATTATGACTATTTGTTATCATCAAAAAGGGGGAGATTGTTAAGTCAAAATGACTTCACGATTAATAATTTTGATGAAAATCAAATAATAATAATATTAGAAAGTGATAAATCGTTTTAGTCAGACGGAAGAAAATAAAACGAAAGAAAGTAAGACGAAGCGGAAGCGAAAGTAAGACGAAGCGGAAGCAAAAGTAAGATGAAAGAAAGTAAGACGAAGCGGAAGCAAAAGTAAGATGAAAGAAAGTAAGACGAAGCGGAAGCAAAAGTAAGACGAAAGAAACTAAGACGAAGCTGAAGCAAAAGTAAGACGAAGTGGAAGCAAAAGTAAGACAAAATAAACTAAGACGAAGCTGAAGCAAAAGTAAGATGAAGCGGAAGCAAAAGTGAGACGAAACAAACTAAGATGGAAGCAATACGAAGACGAAGACCCGATACTACGTCGGACAGTTAATTAGTTTGAGTTAGTTACAGAACTCAAATAAATAACTGTTTCTTCAAAGATCAAGAAACAAGAAGAAAGAAGCGGTTATCAAGAAGCAGTTGAAGACGAAGACTATAAATACGAGTCGGAGTCGAAGACTGAAAAAGTTAGTGATTCTAAAGTTAGCGAAAAAGCTTAGCGATTTGAGATAGTGATCTTAAGCATTCATTGTGTGAAATACTAAAGCTATCATTTTCTGTAACAAAGCTCGCAATATCTTCTGTAAGAGAGAAGAAAAGCTGAGAGCCTGAAGAGGCTAAGTGAGAAAAATAATACTTACTGTAAGAGACCTGAAGAGGCTTTGTGAAAAAGAATACTTGTACTTTTAAGAAGAATAGTGAATTCTCATAAAGTATTCTGAGGACTGGACGTATCCCACGGTTTGGGGTGAACCAGGATAAAATTGTTGTATCTACTCTCTAACTCTCTACTTTTAATTTCTATTGTTCTATACAAGTATTTAGAAGTTAATCACAATACATTCTGATTTTTACTTAATAGCTTTGAAAAAGCAAGTTTTCTAAGAAATATAAAAGGGGACTGTATTCAAGAAAAAGGATACACAATTCAACCCCCCCCCCTTCTTATGCATTTTGTATATTGAACGTAAAGTCTATACTAATGCATGATTTACTTCAACTTTCACTCTATAAGTATGTATTAAAATTTGTAAATAGTTGGTAACAATAGTACCAATATACGTAACAAATTCCTTATTGAAAGAAACTACAACCATATTAATGTTAATTTCTAAAATACGATTCAAACTTTTGTTATATTTGTTAGATGTGTTATTTATAAACATAGAAAAGTCAACACTTGTAAAGTTCTGAAGTTATACATTGTTTCTTTTAACAAATAATTAACTTTGTAATGAATGGAAAATGTAAAAAAAATGTTCTAATGTGATTCAAACTGTGGGACCAAAAATCCAATCATCTTCTTTTTTTCTGAAAATTGAATATTATATTTCTATAGTAGGAACCAATACAAAATAGTAGCAACTTTGTGGCATAGAAGCCTTTAGGGTCATTGCAAAAGATTTGTACAAGAAGAAACAACTAATAAGAACAAAGAGCAACTTTCAGGAAAAAAAAAGCTTAAAGTTTCCATCCGTTACAAACATCTTTGATAATGATATGTTAATGTTTTGTCAAATGCTTCAAAATGATTTAAGGCAAAATTTTACAAGTTCTTTATGTTGTTATTCTAATTAGTTTTGATTTATATTGGAAAATCATGGAGAAATAATGTAATAATAATATTTTATATTGGAAAATCATTGAGAAATCATTATAGATATTCAATATAACGGTACATAGACGAAACAAGGGAAAAAAGGTGGCAACTAGTGAAGATGTTCCTCCCCCACAATAACTAGATCAATCCGACCCTATCCAATAACGACAACAGACTTCATCCACCAATGAAGTCAGTCAACAATAACCTCTATCTGCCTCAACTAGTATTGAAGGATCTTTAGGTTTATGAATTTACCACCTATAATTATACTTATCATCAAATATATCTTTACATGTTTAACATGTTTTTTGTTATAATTTTTTTTTCAGGTTCCAATACCGACATCAGAAAAAAGCGGTAGAGGTATCCCTAAAGCTTTTTAAGTTGTAACGCATGAATGTTGCGATGAACAACAAGTTATCCGTTCATATTGACACCTCGCAAGGTCACCCTGTTGATAAGATTAAATCAACAAAATTGTTCAATGAGTTAACGGTCGTTGTCAGGACTAAATTGTCTTGCCTTCAACATGCCAAGCAGTTGAAGAAAAACAACTTGCTACAAAATTCTCTGGATGAAGTTTCGGTAATTTCTCAATTTATTTAATTATACGAAATCTTTTTACTTATTTAAAGACTAATTTTACTTTTACTTGTTGTTCACAGATGAAGCTCAATATCGTCAATATTAAGAAGCCTGAAGTGTCAAGCTGTGTGAGTTCACTGTTGAAACAAAAGGCCAAGGATCATCGTTATCAACTATATAAATACTACAAATCTTTTCTTTCGGATGAGGAGGCAAGGAGACATGTTCCTGAGCGAGTGAGTCTAGAAAATTAGATCGAAATGTGTGATTATTGGTCCTCTGTCAACATTAAGATTTCTCTCCACATTTGCTTCAGTTAATCTTGTTTCACAATTTAATGCCAATTTCTTATCTTTATTTGGAAAAGAGTGAGAAAGCCAAGGTTAATAGAGGAAAAATGAAAACTGCTCAAGACCAAGGCTCCAAATGAATTTGTAAGTTCTTTGTTTAGAAGTTATAATTATATTAGTAAATACAATAGTATTTATTGTGTTTCATTCCTTTTTTTATAAAATAGAGTCAAAAAGAACTAGAGAAAAGAGTGATAGGATCACACTCTACAAACTTATACACTACAAGGAATGAGAAGGCTGGACTTTTTAAGAAGCACAGAATAATTAAGTAAATATATACTTATTTGTTTATTATTTAATTTTTATACTTATTTATTTATGTAGTACTAACTAATAATATTTTAAATTTTAGAATAAGATGCAGGAGTTGTTACAAAGATCATTGTCAAATGGAAATGAGCCAAACGTAGATTAGATTTGCAACAACATCCTTAATACAAGATCAGGATACATCAAAGGTCTTGGACATGGCCTTAAGCCAATTGGTTCATCATCGTCACGACCAACATATATAACGACGCTTTAAGAGGACAAATGGTCGCTTAAAGCTCAGTACAATGTAATGAGAAAAAATTAAACTGTACAAAACAAAAGTTGGTCAAACTTGAAAAAATACTTAAACAAATACTTGCCCCAAATTATATAAGTAATAATAACGTTGAGCAGAAATCTTACTTTGTATATTACTTTTTTGTTAACATTTATAAATAACATTTTATTTTTTATATAAAATGCTTCTAGTTTTTAATTATTTTTATTTTATTTTCATTTAATTAATTATTATTCAAAAATTCTAAATATTACAAACAATAAGATGGATTTAAAATTTTACCATTAATTATAATTAAATGAAAATTTATTACTAGGATTGTTTAGTCAAATTTCAAAAATAAAAAATCGTCTGCAAATTTTTTTAATTACGTTCCTAAAAATGTCAACAATAATTTTTAAAAATAATTAAAAATTAAATTAAAAACATAGCTAAAAGATTTGGCAACGATTCTCAATCGTCGCCAAAACCTTTTAGGTACATGCCATAAACCGTCGCGAATAACATTTAGCGACATTCTGAAAATAGTGGCCAAATATCATTTGCAACAAAATATGGAATGCTGTATAACATTATTACCTACTCATACGGTAACACTGCTAATAACTTTTAGCCACAAAAACAAAGCATCCGTAGGTATTTTTGGCAACGATTTATCTTTTCTTTTCCTATAACTTTTAGCTACTTAACTAAGATCAAAGTGAGAAATTATTTACAACGATATTCAAAAAACGTCACCGATAATATTTTGCTACCACGATTTTGCGACAAATTTTTGTCGTCGCTAAAAAGTATTCGCAACAAATATTTGGCTTTTAGCAACGATTATAATACTCTTTTCGTTTGTCTTGGTATCACTACAATAGAAAGGGCTTTTAGCAACGAAAAACAAAAAGAGTGTTATAAAGCAGTGAATATCACTTTTTGTCCTCCTCTTTCATACCTAAAAATTAACTTCCTTCTTTCTTGTAAAGATTCTTTTTTTTAATCTAAATTCTTAAAATAATTCTCCTAACTAAATTGAAACTATTGGGGTAAATCTGACATGAAAAGTAATAATGCCTTATACAATCTCTAATTATCATCTCCTAAAATAAATCAAATATTAATTTTACCAATTAAGCATTATAATTGATTCAAAACCTAAAAGACATGTCAATAAATATAACCAAATAATATCTGATCGATACTTAACTGTCACTTATAATAATAACGATTCAAAGATTCTATTAATTAAAAAATTGTTTTTGAAAAATCTAAATTTTAATTAAAAAAAGTTAAATTCAACTAATTCTGAAATTTTTAATTTTTTTATGAAAACTTTAAAATTGAAAAGGGACTACTT
>JANKOE010000007.1:27661158-27673642 GCA_026284465.1 Erythroxylum citrifolium | reverse complement strand
TTCACTCTCAACCGAAGCTCTCTCCCTTTCTTTTCTTCAAATTTCGTTGTCTTCTTTCAAAACAAGACAAGTAAATGCTTTTCTTTCTTTCTTTCTTTCTTTTAAAAGAAGCTAAAATGACCTAAATACCCCTCCTTGTAAGTCTTATTCCTTTTAACCTTAAGTGATCTTCCCAAATTGTCCTTATACAATCTCATTCCTTCAATTTCAACTAACACCATACAACATTCTAACTTAATCTTAATTTCTCCATTTAATAACTTCTAATTCCATCAATCTAAACATTAAAATCCTCCAACCATTGACATTCTAATTAAACTCTAACAAAAAACAATTAATCAAACAAAACCCCAAAAATAAATTTGAAAATCATGCTTATTCAATAAAAAAAGAATTCGGGGGCCAACATTTCTCCCTCTCTTAAAAGAATTTCGTCCTCGAAATTCTTACCTGAGTCATTAAAAAGATGCGAATACTTCTCTTTCATAGCTTCCAAAGGCTCTCACGTGGCCTCTTCCACCGAATGGTTTCTCCATAAGACTTTTACTAGCTGAACTGTCTTGTTCTTGAGAACCTTTTCCTTAGTATCCAAGATCTTCACTGGAATCTCTCTATAACTCAAATCATCTCTCAACTGAACCTCAGTGGTTTGAATAACATGAGAAGGATCCGATCTATATCTCCTCAACATGGAGACATGAAAAACATCATGTATCTGTGATAACTCAGGTGGCAGTGCTAACTTGTAAGCTAACGGGCCAACCCTCTCAAGAATCTCATAAGGTCCCACATATCTGGGACTCAACTTACCCTTCTTGCCAAATCTCATAATTCCTTTCCAAGGAGATGCCTTAAGGAAGACTTTTTTGTCGACTTCATACTCCATTTCCTTTCGATGAGCATCTTCATAACTTTTCATCCTGTCCCGAGCTGCTTTAAGCCTTTGCTTAACTAATTTGACCTTGTCAACTGTCATCTGAATTAATTCCAGTTCCAAAAGTTTTCTTTCTTCTTCTTCATCCCAGCATGCCGGAGTTCTATATCTCCTCCCATACAGTGCTTCATAAGGAGCCGTCTGAATGCTTGAATGATACGAATTATTGTAAGCAAATTTGATCAATGGAAAATGTTCGTCCCAAGCTCCTCTAAAATTTATCACACATACCTTGAGCATTCCCTCAAGGGTCCAAATGGTCCTCTCATATTGTCCATCTGTCTGAGGATGAAAAGCAGTGCTAAAATTCAGTCTGGTTCCTAAAGCTTCCTGCAAGCTTCCCCAAAATCTCGAAGTGAAACGAGGATTCCTGTCAGAAACTATAGAATCTGGAATCTCATGCAGTCTCACAATCTCATCAATGTATTTCTTGGGCAACACATGTAGAGAATCGGTCTGCTTGATTGCCAGAAAATGGGTTGACTTTATCAATCTATCCACAATGACCCATATGGCATCATGCTTCTTACTGGTCTTGGGCAACCCCATCAGAAAGTCCATTGTCACCCTTTACCACTTCCACTCAGGAATGGACAATGGCCTTAACTTGCCTGAAGGTGCTTGGTGTTCAGCTTTGACTTGCTGACACACTAGACACTTACTTACATAATCTGCCACATCTTTCTTCATGTCTTTCCACCAGAAGTGCTCTTTTAAATCTCTGTACATCATGGTGCTACCTGGATGCATGACATAAGGCGTATTGTGTGCCTCATCCAGAATCTCTTCTTTCACCTCCTTGACATTCGAGATACAAAGCCTATTCCCTACAGTCAGGAGTCCATCATCTCTCACTACCACTTCAGACTTCTTGCCCTTCTGAATCTCTTCTCGGAGCTTACTCAATTCTGCATCTTGTGCCTGTAACTTTCTAACCCTTTCTCTGAGTATCGGCCTCACTCTAAAGGTAGCAACAACACAATCAGGCTCCTCCTATTTCAAACTGATTCTAAGCTTAGCCATCTCTTCCAATAGCGGCAGATAAACTGTCTAAACATGGGCTATGGAAGACTTCCTACTCAAGGCATCTGCTACAACATTTGCCTTGCTTGGATGATACTCAATCAACAAATCATAATCATTAAGCAATTTAATCCACCTTCTTTATCTCAAATTCAACTCCTTCTGACTCAATAGGTACTTGAGACTCTTATGATCAGTAAAGATCTTCGTCTAAACCTCATATAAATAATGTCTCTAGATCTTCAAGGCAAAAATCACAACTGCCAATTCCAAATCATGGGTCGGGTAATTCAACTCATAAGGCTTTAGCTGCCGCGAGGCATATGCTATTACCTTGTCTCCTTGCATCAGTACATAACCCAACCCCTTTCTTAAAGCATCACCAAACACTGCATAACCTCCCTCTCCTGTGGGCAAGGTCAAAACTGGAGCACTTGTCAATCTGTGCTTGAGCTCCTCAAAGCTTTTCTGACATTCATCACTCTAAACAAACTTCTGATTCTTTCTTAATAACTTAGTCAATGGAGCAGCAATCATGTAGAATCCTTCCACAAATCTCCTATAGTAACCGGCTAGACCCAGAAAACTCCTCACTTCTGTCACTATCGTCGGGGCATGCCAAGTCACTACTGCTTTAATTTTCTTTGGATCCACATGCACCCCATTCTCAGAAATAATATGCCCAAGGAAGACTACTTCATGAAGCCAAAATTCACATTTGCTGAATTTGACATAAAGCTCCCTCTCCCTCAATCTCTACAATACTATCCTTAGGTGCTCCTCATGTTCTCTTGCATTCTTTGAATACACCAAAATGTCATCAATAAACACTATCACAAACTGATCCAAATACTCCTTAAAGACCTTGTTCATAAGATCCATGAAAGCAGCTGGAGCATTGGTCAATCCAAAAGGCATAACTAAAAATTCATAATGCCCATACCGTGTTCTGAAGGCTGTTTTGAGTGGGATATTTTCTGAAAGAGTATGAGTATGAGTGGGATATTTTCTGTCTTGAGTGTTCTGAAAGAGTATGAGTGGGATATTTTCTGAACAGACTTCAGTATTTTGGCGATATCTTGATTTGTAGAGCTCCAATTGAGTTGATTCTTATTTCTGAACAAACTAGAGTCATGGAGCTACAACTTATCTGAAGGAATCGAATTTCAATTTAGGCCCTAAGACTTTCAATTTCTGGAGTGAATTTGGGTGTAGTATTAAGTCTTGGTTTAATTTTAGCCCGAAAGTGTTTTGGCCAATACTTCTTTATTTCTGAATCAAATTGAACGTTTTTAATGTCGTTAGAAACTTAAGGCAATGAGGAACAAATGTTGTGAAGAAGTCCTTTAGAAATTCCTTTATGAGCTATCCCAAAATCTGTTCGGAAGTAAGTGAGATGAGTTCGTTTTTGAGATTTAACTTGGTGTGGGCACACCAACCTTATGGGATGCGCGCCTAGATATCACGTAGGACTTCGGCATGTGACTCACAAGGGCGGGGTCCCAACAAAAAATGAGATGATTATTAATTATGATTAAACTAGATACATAAGGCTACAAATTGTATGAAGATATTAAATTCTAATTCTGCCTCTAAGAATTTCAGAATCTGATTGGAATTTGAGATAAGAATTCTGTTGAAGCTTAAGAACAATCCAAAATCTTTTGAGTATAACTTTCAGTATACTAATCCAAACTGGATGAACTTGGTATCATTGGAAAGCTAAGACAAAGAGGGAAATTTTTTTAGAGAAAGTATTACCAAATTACCTCAAATTCCTGATGAAAATAATTGAGCAAAGTGGACCTTGAGGAATTGAGTATGGTTTCACATGACCGATATTGTGAGAAGATTAAGGATAAGAAACTCAGAATTTGTCATGCACATGCATCATACATATTCAGTATACATGAGCATGCATAAATGATTTCATGATCATGCACAATAGTGATGTATGTTTGTATTAAATATTTTAGAAGAATCCTTACAGTAGCCGATTCTAGATATTGCCGGGACTTCGAGGCAATAAAGCAACATGGAGCTTTTATAAGTAATTTAGACGGTAATTTTTGTAAGTAATATAGTAAGAAGTTTTGTAAGTAATTTAGATAGTCAATTTTGCAAGTAATTCAGTGACTAAATTTTGATAGTTTTGCTTTGACTGTTTTGTTTACTATTGATTTGGAACAATGAATGATTTACAAAGCTGTAAGAATATGATATGCTTGAATACATGGTATGAAAGCATTGATTGATATGTGAATTGAATTTCAGACATTTCTGTTTTTGAATCTGTTAAGTCCTAGTTGTGGGTAAATAGGCATGCCTAAAAGGATCTGCAGTTGCTTCTGTGATACTTCGATGTCTCCTGTACTGACACTTCGGTGTCTCCTATATTGATACTTCAGTGTCCCTTGTATTAATCTTCTATCAATATTGTAAGAGGGTTTAGTATTAGGACATAAAATTATAAATAAAGGAATTAAACTGATAAAGCAAAAGTTAAAGCAATCGAGAAGCTTCCATAACCTATATTGGCCAAGCCAATTAGAAACTTTTTAGGATATGTTAGATTTTATAGACGAATCATAAAGAATTTATCTAAGTTTGTTTAACCCTTGAACAAACTACTTCATAAGGATGCACCTTTTAATTTTTCTCCAAGATGTTTCAAGGTTTTCTCAATCTTGAAACAAAAGTTAATTGATGCCCCCATTATGATAGCACTAGAATGGAGTCTTTCTTTTAAGCTTATGAGTGGTGCAAGTAACTATGATATGGGAGTAGTGCTTGAACAATAAAAGATAAGCATTTTTAATTGATATACTATGCTAGCAAAAACTCTAACTAATGCTCATGAAATTTACGCTACTAATAAGAAGAAATTAATAGTTATAGTATTTGCATTCAATAAATTTATATTGTGTCTTATATTTTCTATAAGTCATTATTTACTCAAACCATTAATAATTAAGGTACCTTCTTTATAAAACTAATGTTATACCAAAGTTGATTGGATAAATTATGTTACTATATGAACTTAATTTGGATATTAGGGACAAAAAGGAGTAAATAACTTAAAAATAGACCATTTTTTGGTATTTAGAAAGTCCAAATCTGGAGGGGTTAAATGAAGAAGACATATAAGATAACTTCCTTAATAAGCAATTATACTTCACATAGGTATTGGGTCCTATTTCTTGGTTTGCATATTTTGCTGACGATTTAGCAACTGGGATTCTCCCTAAAGATATTTCATATTAGTAGAAGAACAAATTAGTTTTTTAATTTCAAACATTACATATAGGAAGATTCATTTCTATTTAGAAATTTTCAAATTAAATAATAAAAATGTGAATACTAAAAGAAAAGAGACGGAGTCTATAATGCAATATTATCATTCAAAGGAAGTAAAAAGGCCATTTTAAGGCCACCGTAACTACGACAAAGAGATTTGCAATTAGGTTTTTATTAGGTATGCGTGTTTAGGGACGCTCATAGATATGTGAAATTCCAATGGATTTAAAGGAGCATATATTATCTCTTGGAGACATAGAATGCCTCTTACTAACATTATAGTTTATAAATTATTTGATGAGTGGGAGAGTGATTTCATAGGTTCATTCCTAAGTTTGCTAAAAAATAAATAAATTCTAGTCGTAATAGATTATGCATATAAATGGATATAATTCATGGATTTAACAACCAATGATTCTATGGTTATTCAAAAATTTCTCAAGAAGATATTACTAGATTTGGCACACCAAAAGTTATAATCAGTGATAGAGAACATACTTTTGCAATGTTCAATTTGATATATAACTACACAAGTATGGTGTAATATATAGAACTGTAACTCTTTGTCATGCTCAAACTAGTAGCTAAGTCGAAATGTTTAATAGGGAGCTAAAGAGAATGATAGAAAATATGACAAAAATTTATAGCAAAGGATTGGTCACTAAAGTTAGGTGATGCTCTTTGGGCATATAGAACTAGATATAGAACTCCTATTAAAATGATACAATATAAGTTAGTTTTTAGGAATACAAGTCATCTACATATTGAGCTAGAGCTCTAAGGTATATTAGTCTTCTAAATTTCTAAGTTTTAATTTAAAAAATGCATGTTTAAGAGAATGCTCTAGTATAATGAACTTAAGAATTTATAAATGTTCGCATAGGATGGCACAATTAATACCTCTTGGTTAAGGAGTTTTGCAAAGGGTGATCAAGTTCTTATATATAACTCTCACCATTAATTATTTTCAAGTAAGTTTAAATCATGATTGTTTAGTCCATTCATTATTACAAAGGCATTCCCTTCCAGGGCACCTGAGATATCATATCCGATAAAGGAACCTTCATGGTAAGATGATCAAAGATTAAAAAGGCAATTAAAGAGGTAGATTGAAGAAGGAAAAGAGACCTATTCTTTGATGACCGCCGACTAAGTTGCTGAAAGAATTCCAGCTAAAAAAAATCAAAAGAAATGTTTGTAAGGAAACAATCTGACCCAAAATTTTAAGAACTTTTAAATTTCATTTAGAGTTTTGACATTTTTGAAGAATAATTTTGATATTTACTTAGTTAACATGTTTATTTATTTTTATGGTTATTTTTCTGATTTTCATTTCATATTTATCATCCTTATGTTCTTGAAGTTAAAAATGTAAGGAAAGACATATATGAGCCTAAAAAGGAGACTTAAAGGTAATTAGAGTGGAAAGACTCAAAGGACAAGTCAATAGGAAGCTTAAAAATTAGGTAAATATTAAACTTAAATGTTGAACATGACTTAAGAAACACTCATATCTTATATTGTGCCTGTATGTATGGTAAAATAGGTTGATCCACAGCTTGGGACATGTTTGTGTCCTAAATCAAGTCAGGTAAGATAGTAGGATCTACAATCTAAGACATAAGCATATTTTAATAAAACTCTTTCCATAGGATCTATGGCTTGGGGGCATATTCGCATCCTAGGTCGTGTTTAAACATAAATCAGTATACAATGATCTAAGAATCGGGAGACACATTTGTCTTAAACCATTTTCATACTCATTTATTTTTGGAATAGACTATAATATGTGTTATAGTCATGCTACAAATCATGTGGGATAGAATTTAAATAGCTATTTTCATAAGTAACTGCCTTTTTCACTTAACTATTTAGTTTCTAACACCATTTTCTTCAATTTCTCTCAAATTCTCACGCACCCAACACCCAAAATTAGCCCAAAAAAATTAGCCAACTCAATCCTAAAAAATAAAATAACCTTTTCTATATGGAAATCATTCAAAGAATACTTTGAGCCATAGGATGAATTAATGGAAATGGGAGGCCACCATATGAGAAGGTTCAAGAAAACAATGATATACCACCAAAAAACCATTTCAACCTTTATCGTATTTAATGCGTCTAAGGTGAGACTATCTTAAATTCTAACTTTGTAGAGATAGTAGGATAGTGGATTGGAATACCTTAGAAATAATAAGTATAGCAAATAAGATGAGAAGGTATATTGATTATGGGGGATGGAGGAATTTCTTTAAGTTATATATTCTTTAAGGAAATAGCTTCAAAGATCTTGTCTATCATTGAATTAAAAAAAAATGCAAGCATGAATGATTGATAAGTGCTACTTCGACTATATTCTTATTATGATTTTGAGAATATTTTGCTTAAACTTTGTATGGTTTTTATAAGATTTGGAACTCAATGTGGTTCATAATGTGTTTCAAGTATTGTTTTAATTCATTAATGAAAAAGGAATAAACTAGGATATATTTGAGTTAAGATAGAGTGATTTTGGAATGATTTTAGAGCTAGGACTCAGACTATGGATCAAAAATACAACCCATATTCTACCTACATCTGTTACTAGTTCATTCTATTTTTTTTGTTGAGATTTTTCCATATATACAATCACAGACCTATGTTTATGCCTTTAAATATGTTTTGAAGATAAAAACTCAAAACTGTGATTTAGGATTTAAATATTGAGTTATTAAGCTTACACAGGTGTAATATAGACCTGTATTGGTCCTTTGTTAGTGGTAATTTTTATGACAATTCTAATGCTTTATATTTAAAAAGATAGAGAGGGATAAAGCATAGTGGAATAGTTATAAAGAGTCAAACTAGAGTGTTTTTGGCAAGAAAGGAGCAACTTTAGAGGAAAAAAAGGGATTCCATCAAATTTAATAAAGAATTTTAAGATTTTGAGAATTCGTGAGAATGAATTATTTTATCTTATTTTCTTTATTTATTATTATGGATATGTTTACCGTAGTTTGAACTAAATTACACTATATTTAGATGGGATGAACCTTATGACTATGTATCTGGATTAATTCTTTGATTTAATGAAACACCCAAGTTTTCTTATGAATTATTTATAGTTATATCTCATGTTGAATTTAAATATTATAGTTTTACTAATTCAATTTCAAATTTCATTTATAGGAATTAAGATCATTTGTATGAATAGACTAAGTAAAGAATAATAAGAGTTTTAAAGAATCCTAGAGATAAGACAATATAAATCTTTTAGGTTAGAGTCAAATCCATCAAAATCAATTTAAGGATAAACGTTATATTTCTTGAGAAATAATATAGTTTTAACTTTCGAATTTCTACCTTTCCAAGAAATTAAGGTTAACAATTGAATTAAAATAAATTTAGGCATAAAAAGGATATAGGGTGATTCGTCATCTGGATCTTGATTATCAATTAATTGATCCATTCCTATCTAATATGTTGGTTTGTTATCATAGATTAGTAACTTTAGATTTGTTTAGCTTTAGATTTATTAATCTTTTTTTAATTGAATCATTCATCTTATTAGGTTAGATAATAAAGGGATGCTTAGTACTAGTACTTGTAGTACTCATAAGTCAACACTCTATTCACTAGACTATATTATAAAATGATGGATTCACTTTCCTAATTATTTTTAATATTGTTTTGATTAGATACACACATCATATCAAGTTTTTGGCATTGTTGTTAGGGACTAGATTATTAGGAACACTTTATTTTTACTAATCTAATCATTTTTCTTTTTTCACTATTAATTTTATAACTTTCTCTTTTAATCTTATAATAGTTGATAAATTTCAGGATTTAGGTACCTTTTTTATGGTTAAAAGGTTTTCCAAGCTACTACTTGAGTTAGAGATAAAGATTGAAAGGATTTTTTTTAAATTTAAAGGAAAGAAATTTGAGAATTCAATGGCAACTATTAGTTTTAAGGTTACATTTACTAGACATGATGACAAATAAGAAGGATAATGCATTGTAAGGGACTATATTGGATAGGCATTCACTAAGATAGAGTCTAGCATTACAAAGCTAAGAGAGGAGGCTAATAATTTTAAGATCAATCCCAACATGATTCAACTAGTTTAGCGTTGTGTAGTTTGATGGCTTGCCTAATGAGGACCTGAATACAAACATCTTCAAATTTTTAGGGATTTGTGATACTTTTAAGATTATTCCTTTTTATATTGAGGGACAAAGTAAAATTGTGGATGAATTATTTATTTCCTAGATCCATTACTACCTAGAATAAGTTTGTTAAGAAGTTTTTAGCCATGTATTTTCCTCTAACACAAATAACAAGAATAAAAAATGACATTTTCTCCTTTCAACAATCATAAAGTGAGACATTGTATGATATATGGGAGAGATGAGAAGAACAATTGGCAAAGAATCAACATTATGGATTCAATTTAAGATTGTAAATACAAGTATTTGATAATAGGTTAGGTCATCCATCCAAGCAGTTGATTGATGCATCTTCGAGTAGGCTAACTAGCTTTAAAACTCTTGAGGAATTGTAAGAGTGTATTCAAAATATTGCCATTAACAATTATCAATAGGAGAATCTTAGGTTGAAACCAAAATTAGGTGACATCTATAATGTAGATTTGGTGATAATATTAGAGGTAAAGTTGGAAGCATTGAGAAAAAAGATTGACAAAATAGGATTGTCAACTCAACTAAAATAAGTGACGAGTTATGAAATTTATGGTGGATGACACCTCAATCATGAATGTTAGGACCTTTACGGTATAGGACAGTTAATTGAGCAAGTTATTTTATAGGGAATTAGTCTCAAAGTAATCCCTATAATAAAACCTATAATTCAGGGTGGAGAATCCATCCTGCTCCATTCTAACTTTTTGTGAAATAATCGAGGACGACAAAGATAAGGTCTTTAATTTCGATTTTAGCAACAACATTAAAAACAAAAGAAGCAAAATCTTGAATAGCTTGTGACAAAATTCATCACTATATATAAGACTTATTTTCAAAGTATTAAAGCATCTCTTTAAAATTAAGAAGTATCCATCTATAACTTGGAAAATAAGATTAACCAATTTAACAAGATTATTTTTGAAAGACAACAAATACTGAGCCAAACCTAAGAAAGTTAGTGAATGCAATGACTTAAGGAGTTGAAAGGAATTCAAAGTTGAAGAGAAAAAAAAATAAAAGAAAAATAAGGTTATTTTCTTTAAAAAAAGAAGGATGAGTAAAAGGAGAGAGAGAAACTGGAGTACCTAAACAAGGAAGTGGTATCAATCGAAAATTTTGCACCCAAGCATGCTTTAGAAAGGAAGATAAATTTGGTAAATTTTTAAAGCTTTTTTAATAATTACATCTCAACATTCCTATTGTTGAAGCTTTCTTCACAAATGCCAAAATATACTAAGTATTTAAAGTGTTACGACTCGGTACCACATCGGATCCATGACAACTGCTGCATAACCGGGCTAAAGACACTCACGGTATCCCTAATCCGACTATGCAAAGCTAACTGAGTATCTATTCTTTTCCTTTTTTTGAAAAATTTGGGTGGTACAACGGTTGTATTTTAAAAATCCCAAATCCTGCAAACAATTTCAAACACACTTCTATATTCACATCCAACCACAACTTCAGGACTTTAAAGTCTACTTAAGGCAATCTTAACTCCAGGTAATCTCAACTCAATGCAATTTCAACAACAGTATCAAAAGTTCATATATAAAATCTTTTATAAAACACAAGGCAATCAAAGTTAACTTACAAAATTATAAAGCGTATTTACATAAACATAGTTCATGAGCCATTAGACAATAAAAGTACAAAATAGGAAACTACCCACGTGAAATAATACCCTGAAAATGTCAGAAGACCGTACAATCCACTCAGAGCTTCAAACTCACTAAATTAACCTACATGGTTGGAAAACGAAGGGGGTGAGTACACTAGGTACTCAGTGAGTAGGAAAAACATATATCACAAATAGAATTCGATTCATACCAAGACGGTGTAGATAACCTATGAAGTGAATATATATCACATAAGAAATATATAGGCCCAGCCTAAGACTCAACGTATATTGGTTAGGAACCATATAGGTCTAGCCTATTAACTCACTCATCCGGTGAACATAGGTTCCAATTCTAGTACACAAAAACATAAAAACATCATCATATGTATCAATCAAATCTCGACAGGAAAACCAATATAAGGATAAGATAAAACAATCATGTATGACACCATTAGTCGGCCAAACTAATGTGCACACCCATCGATACTCGGTGTTGGCTCGACTTTCATCTGTGGTGAGTCCGAACTACAGTCGACAAGAGTGTCATGACCCTAGGTGATGATCTTGTCGGTGTCCAAACCTTAGGTGTGGAATCACCCACAAGTCTCTTAGAAAGGAGTCAATACGGCAACTCAACTTTAATGTACCAACGTAAAGGGTATGGGAGTCACTTAATCAGTTGTGCCCAACACACAGTTGGCCAATCGTTTCCTCACTAATCACAAAACAAATCATATACAATTATTCAAGTAAGGCACCATGCCTTTATTTATCAGTCCAATCGATAAATAAAACTTATCAAGGCTCTAAGCCAAAAGAGAACAAAAACATGCATCATACATGACTCAATTATGCATATATAAATTCCAAAACATTATTTCATGAAATAAAAGTCATCTTTTATATTCCAAGTGCAAAGTTGCTTAAAAATGTAGTTTCATAAAATAAAACATTATTCTTTGCAATTTAAACTCATATTTGTTAAAAATAATAACATTTCTCAAATATGTAATAAAATATCAGTTTCAAAAACTATGTTGAAACATTATTTTGTACTATAAAAGTTATCTCTTGTACTCCAAATGCATAGTTGTTCAAAACAATGTCATTTATTAAATACATAAGCATATTAGGATCCATTTGAAATTCAATTTCTACCTTATGTTACCTAGGTTCAAAATTCACATACAAGTCATCATGCTTGTCTTAAGATGTTCTAATCCTTTTTGAGAAATATGGCTTCCCCAACTCACCTCAAAAGAAGGTATGCACTCTCTTAGCTTCAACAACCCTGGGTACGAGCTCCTTAATTCACTCCTTTTGAGCCTTTATACATAAAAACGATATACAATGAAATTACTACCTAAACATAAATTTCCTATTTATACACCCTCACATAGGTGTATAAAACACAATATCACTCC
>JANKOE010000007.1:27641103-27661058 GCA_026284465.1 Erythroxylum citrifolium | reverse complement strand
AAACTAATTTCTAATAAAACTCTTGTCTAATGTTAACTAAACAAATTAGTATTTATTCAATTAGAAAATAAACCAACGAAATTAGTTTATTTCTAAGGTTATTTTAACTAAACAAATTAGTTAGTTTTTTTTATAAATTTAAAAAATTCTAATTAATTAGAAACTTATTTCTAATTTAAAGTATAATTGAACTAATCAATTTATTTTAAACATTTTAGAAACTAATTTAACTAACTTAATTAGTAAGTGTAAATTAGCAAACTAATTTCTAATTCTTTACATTATATTATGTATAACTCAATGATGTATTAAAATAGTCCATTCTTAATGTAGGCCATAAAAAACAATTAGACTTCAAATTTCCCTTATAGTGGATGTTTGAGACATATGACAAGTGAAATATCACATTTCAACTACATTGAAGAAAAGACGAAGGTAATGTTGTTTTTATGACAAAAATAAGGCAAAAGTAACCAGAATTGGTAAAATTGGTACTTTAACTCCGCTTCTATTGATAATGTTCTTTATGTTGATGGATTCAAACATAACTTGTTGAGTGTAAGTCAATTACGTGATAAGGGTTATAAAGTTACTTTCTATGCATGACATTGTGAAATTATTGATAATATTAATGACAATACTGTATTTTTTTCATCCTAAAAATCAAAACATACATTGTGCTCAATTGGAAGATTTGTCTTCCCAAAATGTTAAGTGTTTTGTTTCTACAGAAAAGGACTTTCTTAGCTAGCACATAAGATTTGGACATGCTAGCATGAGCATTCTATCAAAAATTTCCAAAAATGAGGTAGTAAAAGGACTACTGATTTGAAATTTGAAAGCAATCAGGTTTATGAGGCTTGTTTAAAAGGTATACAAGTTAAAAGCAACTTTCCTGCCAAAAATATTATGTCTACTAACCAACCGTTTGAACTTGTGCAAATGGATTTATTTGGTCCTACTATGACTCAAAGTTTTTGTGGTAAACATTACGGTTTTGTTTTAGTAGATGATTATTCCAAATTTACATGGGTTTGTTTTCTATCAAATAAGGATGATACTTTTGAAGTCTTTAAGAAGTTTTATAGAAAAATTCAAATTGAAAAAGGATACTGCATTACTTATATTCTAAGCAATCATAGAGTAAAATTAAATAATAGGAAATTTGAAAATTTATGTGATGAAAATGGGATATTTCACAATTTTTCATGCCCAAGGACTCCTTAGCAAAATGGAGTTATTGAAAGAAAGAATATGACTATCATTGATATGGTCAGAATAATGCTATGTGAAAATCGTCTACCTTATGGTTTCTGGGCAAAAGCTATGTCAACTACTTGTTAAATTCTTAACAGGTGTCTTGTAAGACCCATTCTAAAAAAGACACCCCCTATGAGTTAAGGAAAGGAAGAAAATCGAATGTCGTTTACTTGTGAGCATTTGGTTGTAAGTGTTTTGCTCTAAATAATGGAAAAGACAATCTTGGAAAGTTCTAAGTGAGATAAGATGAAGCCATCTTTCTGGGCTACAGTACCCCCAGTAAAGGATTTAGAATTTACAACAAAAAAATAAAGAAAATATAAGAATTAATACATGTAGTATTTGATGAAGCGTTACCCTCGACAACAATAGCTGATTCAGATGATGAAGAGCATTCCTTGGTTCATAAAAATACATTGACTACACCTATAGTACCCTCAGAATCATTAGATCAATAAGGTCCTTTTGAAGTCGGGATGAAGCAGGCTCCTTCCTTTCAGCAGGAGCATATGCAACGATGAACACCAAAGGAATGGAGAGGTCAAGATACACATCAATACATTCTAAGAGACCTATATGAAAGTTTAAAAACCATATCATCCTTCAAGAACAACTTTGTTGCCCTCATCTCCAAATTAGAACCAAAGACCGTTGGAGAGGCTTTTACTGATGAAAAATGGGTTTCATCCATGAAAGACGAACTAAATCAATTTGACAAAATAAAGTTTGGAATCTAGTACCTTATCCATAAAACAAGTCAGTCATTGGAACTCGTTGGGTTTTTCGAAATAAACTTGACGAAAATGGTAAGGTGGTAAGAAACAAAGCTAGACTTGTAGCTCAAGATTATAATCAATAGGAAGGTATTGATTTCAATGAAACTTATGCACCTGTTGTTAGATTGGAATCGATTATAATTTTACTTACCTTAGCATGTCATAAAAACTTCAAATTGTTCCAAATGGATGTCAAAAGTGCCTTCTTAAATGGATATATTAACAAAGAAGTGTTTGTTAAGCAACCTCCAGACTTTGAAGATGAAAACCATCCTAACTACGTGATGAAGTTGACTAAAGCCCTGTACAGTCTAAAACATGCCCTCGAATATGTTACGAAAGGTTAAGTAATTTTGTACTTGAGAATAACTTTGAAAGATAAAAGGTAGATAAAACCTTATTTATTAATAAAAAGTAGAATGATTTACTCACAGTGCAAATATATGTTGATGACATAGTATTTGGTGCTACTAATCAATCTTTCTGTGAAGAATTCTTAGCATTAATGCAAGGTAAGTTTGAAATGAGCATGATGGGAGAATTATCTTTCTTTTTAGATTACAAATTAGGCAAACAGAAAAAGAGATCTTCATTAGCCAAGACAAATATACAAAGGAACTCATCAAGAAGTACCATTTTGAGAATGCCAAACCGATGAGTACTCCTATGTGTACTGGAACTAAGGATGAGACAAAGTATAGAGGAATGATTGGGTCACTACTATATCTTACAAACTCAAGATCAGACATTATGCTTAGTGTGTGTCTTTGTGCACACTTTTATTCAAATCCAAAAAAGAGCCACCTTCATACAGTCAAGAGGATCTTTCAATATCTTCACGGAACTATGGATTTCAGATTATGGCATCCAAAAACTGACTCTTTTAACATAGTTGGCTATTGTGATGCAGATTATGTAGGGGATAAAGTCGATCGAAAAAGCATAAGTAGTCACTATCAATTTCTTATAGATGCCTAGTATTTTGGTCTTGCAAGAAACAAAATTGCATAACTCTTTCAATAAATGAAGCGGAATATATAGCATATGCCAGCTGTTGTGCTCAAGTACAGGATTTCTCTCTAAACTTTAATCATATTCCTACATTATGTGATAATACTAGTGCAATAAATCTTTCAAAAGATCTTGTGCATCATTCTAAGACTAAGCATATAGAAATCAAGCATCATTTTCTTAGAGATAGTCTTTTAGAAGGAACCATTGATCTTTTGCATGTTAATATTGAAAATCAAGTAACCGATATCTTCACTAAGCCACTCTCTGAAGATAGATTTTATATGTTAAGAAAAGAGCTTAGTATGTGCAAACTATTTGATATCTTTTATGTATGAATTTTCTATGCTATTCTCTCTTGACATTGGTAAGCTTCTTATACTTTAGAAGGCTCCTCTCAGTTTTGAGAACTCCTCGTAGTAAGCTCCTTCTACTTTGGAAGGCTCCTCTCGGTTTAACAGAGTAGTATACACGTGTCCTAAAAAGGAAGTTACTCATGGCGTCTTTTCAGCTTTTAAAAACACGCGTGCTATTTTGACAAGTTTTCGTACATGTCTGACAGAAGATATGCAGACAATCATACTTTTTCTTTTACAATCATACGATTGCCCATCCTCATACGAGATCAACATACAAGAATGGCTTAATATACCAGTGACAAACTTCTCTCTTTTACTCATCTTGTTCTTTTTTAGAAGCGTCATTCTTTTCCTCTCTACACCCTAACTTTCTGCCTTCTCTCTGTTCTTTCCTCCAAAAACTCCTTACCTATAATAGCCAGATCAAAATCAAAAGGACAGAAGAAAACCCCCACTTCCACTGCTAGCCTTAATGAAGCTCATGTTTCTAATTCTGCTCGTACTGAACCTATCTCTATCTCTTCTATGCTTGGATCTACTACTCCTTGACTTGGTTTTAAAGATATGAAAGTGTTTGGAGTACACTAGATCATCAATGATACTGATTTAGACAAAGAATCGGATCAAGTAATAAGACATCTAGAAACAAGAGGAATTCTTGCAAAACAAGCAGAGGAAATTTCTTAATAAAAAGAAACCCCTATTGCTGAAAAGAAAGAGGAAGATGAATCTAGAAAAAGAAAAAGAGAAGAAGTAAAGAAAGGAAAAGCGCTTGTGACTGAAGATACTATTAAGGACCCTATTGATAGAAATAGGATGTTTCATAAAGAGATAATTCCTAAAGAAAAAATGGTAAAGAAAATAAATATAGCTGCACAAAAAGGAAAGACACCAACATCCCCAAAAATGTTTTAATCAATGGAAGTTGAAGTCTGTTATAAAATGCAGTACAAGAAAGAAAGGTAGTTGCTGGGCAGAACATAGATATACCTATCTTTCCTTACTTTGTTGCCATTGGATGGGAAAATTTTCTAAAATTATATGAGATCGTATGTGATGAGCTAGTTGGGACATTCTACACACACATGAGAAAAGAAGAAATTGATGGAAATTTAGCCATTGTCTCATGGGTGTATGAATGTGAAATTTTAATTTGTGAAGAAATTTTAGGAGATATACTGGATATAGGGATGTGAAAAAAGGCCCAGCCCGACCTGATTTTGGCCAAGGTTAACCAAGCCACGGGTCACGGGCCAAGGCCGATTGGCCTGTGACCTGACTGTTACTTAAAAAATGACGTCGTTTTTGATGTTTTTTCTTAAAAAACTACCCGTGGCTCTTCAGACCATAAGCCAATCATCCCGTGATGCTGGCCACTGTAGCCCAAGGTTAGGCTAGGCCAGGTCGGGCTAGCCCATTGACATCTCTAACTACACATAACTCCAATAGGGAGAATTGATTTTCCTGTTAGAAGTGAGATGTCTATGATCTAGATTTGGTAGAAGTTATTAATTCCATATGTCTTCATGTTGAAAACACCCAAGATAGGAGACCCTGGAGTAGGCAATTAGATTTACTGCCTCGATGCCTTGCATCGTTATCAGCTACTTCAATGTTTCCCAGAAATAACTTTGTTGAAAGGTGTAGTTTGTTGGACACTTATGTAGTGTACAATTTGTTAAGAGGGAATAGAATGAATCTTCTAGCAATGATCTTGAGGTTCATGGTGGATAAGGGAATCATAAGAATAACACTATTTGTCTGCCTTATGGAAAGTTTCTCACCAAGATTTGCACCCATTATAGAGTACCTTTTCATAATTTAAATTGGTACCCACTAGCCAAGTTTCATCCTTCTATTTCCTACCATTTTGGATACAAATTGCAAAACAATATCTGGGTATAAAAGAAGTCTGAAAGAGTAGCAGAAAGTTTAGATCTTAGACAAACCGATAGCATGCAAAATCCGCATGTCATGCAAAATTAGCTTCTTGACATGCAAATTTTACTTAGGAAATTTTCTAAATCTCTTCAATAACTATGTTGCTATTCTTCATTGGTCTGCTATTATTTACTTATGATATTGTTTGATACCTTCATTACTTTTTCCCTCTATTTTTTGACAATGACAAAGGGGGAGAATTAAAATGATATACTATGCCTTGATGATATATTTTCAAATATTGCATTGATAATATATTAGCTATTGATAATATATTTTGCTGAAATGTTGCTATACTTGTGGAGTATAAATCTTTGATAAACAATTGATCGGCTCCTTCCTTTAGAAGTTAGGCTCCTTCTAATTATAATTGCTAGTAAAGTTTACAAGTATCTTTCGAGACCCTTTATTTTTATTTGAATTTTGAAAACATATCTACTATTATTTTTCATCATCAAAAAGGGAGAGATTGTTAGCTCAAAGGTTAATTTTAATGATTTTGATGATAACTTTATAATATTTCAAAATTCAAACTGGATTTATTTGCTTACAAGCAACGTTATAATTCTTAAAAAGCAATAAAATCATAGGTTAATTGCTTCCTTTCTTGAAGGAAACTTATTTATGAACTTGCCTATTAAAAAATGGTTCCAGGACATCCGAAAGTTTCTTTTTTTTTTTATGAATTCGAATAATCAATTCCGAAAATCTTGACATAACGTATGAATATTAAAGATTTTAGGAGAAATAATATGGAAGATTGAGCAACAACTAGTTAAAGAAATTGTCTACATAAGGAAGAATCACTCCATTTGCAAAACATACACAAGACACAGACACGACACTTGCGAAATATCTTAGAACATTAATAATCTTGAAAGTCATATCAAACTCTTTGAGCTTTATAAAGTGATACCACTCTATTAAGAGAGACTGTTAAATTCTTCATACATTTCTTCTTAAGAGCTTGTAGAGGCTAGCAAGTTACTACTGTTGTGGAAGGATGAATAACCTTGAAAAATATACACTTGTGAGCTTGAAGAGACTCGTCAAATTACTATTTAACTTTTATAGTGAAATACTCAAGTTGGATAATTGGGAACTGACGTAGGCTTCATTATAAACCGAACCAGTATAAATCTATTGTGTTATTTTCTCTCTCTTCCTAACTTTTAAATTTCTACGTTATAAGTTTGTATTTTCAAGAGGCTCTTTCAGTTTTACAATAAGCTTCTGTTTTTATCACAAGTTGTTCTTTTTGGTTTAAAACGTTAGCAGGCTCCTTTTGATTAACAGGCTCCTTTGTTTTTGAGCGCTAACAAACTCCTTTCAATTAAATAGGCTCCTTTAGTTTTGAGCATTAGTAGATTCCTTTCTTTTTCAACGTTAACAAGATCCATTTGAAAGTTTATAGGAACCTTCTATTTATAAATTTATTTTGTAGTAGGATCTTATCAATTTTAAAGTACCTTGAAAATTTGTTTCACACAATTCACCCCCCTCTTGCGTGTGTTTGTTTTGTCACCATTTTCCTTGATTTAATTTGGTAACAAGGCATTTGTATTTTATTGAAAAGAAGAACTCAAAAGGCTTAGGATTGGATTGGTTGAGAACGTGACATGCCACGGCATGCATTATTATTACAAGTAGCATAACAAGGTGAACAACTGAGTCATCCTCCGAATGATCTAACGAGAGAATAGTGATGGGATGAGGCGAAGATGAGTTTTCTTAGAAACAGAGATCCCAAATGACTCAGTCATGTCCAATTCCTCTTGGGGATTAGCATTAGGCAATTTCCAATCAAACCAGTACAAGAGATTGGCAAGAACAGGTTCTGCTACAGCCACCGCAAACGATAGACCAGGACAAGCTCTTCTTCCACCACCAAATGCGAGGAATTTGTAGTCCTGGCCTTTGAAATAAGCCGGATCCTTCACAAATCTTTCTGGCATGAACTTTTCTGGGCTGTCCCATACTTCAGGATCCAACTGAATTGCGAATGCATTGACAAACACTGTTGTCCTTGGAGGAATAGTGTAGCCTCCCAACTCAACTTCCGCTGATGTTTCTCTAGGAATTAGAGGAAGAGCTGGATGCAATCTTAAGGTCTCTTTGATAACCCATTTCAAGTAGGTCATTTTATCAATATCCTCTGCTTCCACATTTGATTTGCTTCCTACAACTCTTCTTACCTCCTGCTGTGCTTTCCTCATTGCATTTTGATCTCTTGCTAGTTCTGCCATTGCCCACTCTAGTGTGGCTGCAGTTGTTTCAGTTCCTCCAGCAAACATGTCCTGTAAAGTTTTGGATCATGGCACAATAAATGCGTTTAAAGGCCAAGGTCATAGAGAGTTAAATGTCTAATCATAGCTCGGATAGATAACATAGTTACCAGTAGAATTGCCTTGATATTGTCTCGCGTAAGCTCAATACCGAGCTTGCCATTCTTTTGAAGCTCAAGGATAACATGGACTACGTCTTTAAAATCCAATTGTTCATCATAATGCTCCATACTATGATCTTCAATCACTTGTTCAAGATAACCATCTATCTCTCTAAATGTTGTTCTAAGCTTTGAAGTTAAACCTGTCAGGTTATCCATATATGCCATGGTAGGAAAGTTATCAGCAAAGCTAAAGGATCCAAATTGTAACAACATCCGCCTCAGTAACTGTCCAAACTCACTATTATCTTTACCCCCTGTAGCCTTACGACCCATTACACATAGAGAAATTATGCTATTGGTAACACCAAGCAACATCTCGCAGATATTTACAGAGGCTCCACTAAGACATGCACAGCGAATGTCACCTATCAAAACGGCGACTTCTTTATCCCGTATGGATTGATAGGATCGCACCCTTTGCGCACTTAGAAGTTCTTTAACGCAAAGTTTCTTAAGTTGCCTCCAGTACTCACCATAGTTAGAGAAAGCAACGTCACTGCAGCCATAGGAAAAGAAATCTGGAGCTGTTCTTTTGGGCCGATTCGCAAAGACTATATCGTGGGTTGTCATTACTTCTCTTGCTGTCTTCTCAGAAGAAACGACGAGAGTTGGATTCTTGCCGATATACAAGAGCATTAGAGGGCCATATTTCAATGAGAGAGATCGGAGAGAGCGGTGAGGCAGTTTGCCTAGTTGGTGAAGATTTCCAAGTATTGGCAACTTCGGAGGGGAGGGTGGTAGATTGAGTTTATCACCTTTGCCAAGCTTTTTCCAAAAGATAAAGCATGGAACTAACAAAAGGCAGAAAAGGAAAGGATTACAAAATTCTGGTACTTCTAGTTCCTGCCACATTAGCTGCATTTTTTGTAGCATAGACATTTTCTTTTGTTACTCGGTTGGTGCATGAAGGGATCATCGGACCAGTTTATTTATATTGATAATGGATCACAGACTTCAAGCCAAGCTGAAGAGAAGCACAGGGCCAATTGCCGACGATCAGCAGAATAATAAATTCAGGTAAAACCATGAAAATCCAGTGATCTTCCCTTTATTTGGTTTTTTTAGTGTATGTGAAAACATGGCAGATAGTGACAGCGTCAGCGGCTTACGACATGATCTGTTATTTTCTAATAAACTTCTTTCATCCTAGCTATGCTTCAATTATTGCTTTGAAATTTCGAACAGTTTATGCATTAATTATTCTTCAATTCTCCTCCAAATCTAGTCCGACAAAGAAAATACTCGTCATGTATTTTAGAAGTCGTGTACTGTTTTGATTCAGCGTTTCCTGGATTTTTCAGATTGTCCAAAAAACATGAATCAGAGAGTGCAATATTGTTTTTAACCTCGTTCATTTCTGTTAAATAAAATAAATATGGACACGTGTACGACATGGTTAAGAGAACTAAAATGGATGATCCTCCCTTATGTATCCATTAGAAATTCCAGCTGTTGATATTCCAGGAGCTTCTTTGTTTTTACTTTATTATCCTTCCTGCACTGTATAAGGGAAGGGTCAGCTTTTAATAGACATGGAATAGAGATATTCTCTTTTCTCACGTAATCTTCTTCTAATTAAGCTTTTGATTACCACTAATTCGACAATTTCATTAAGAAGATGTCACGACCTGGTACAACATCAAGTCCTTGATAGCTACCGTATACTCGGGCTAAGGATACTCACAGTATTCTTAATTTAACTATGCAAGGCTAATTGAATATCTCTCTCCTTTTTTTGTTGAAAAATTTGACCAGTACAATGACTGTATTTTAAAAATCCCAAACCCTATAACAAATTTTAAACACACTTGTATATTCACACCAAAAATTTTACCACAACTTCAGGACTTTAAAGTCCACTCAAAGTAACCTCAACAACAGTGTCAAAATTCATACATAAGGTCTTTTACAATGACAAAACAGTCAAGAGTTAAATTTATAAAATCATAAGGCATATTCACATAACCAACCCAAAGAAAATAGTTCATGAGCCACTATGCAACAAAAGTACAAAGTAGAGACTACCCATGTGTAGTAATGTCCCAAAAACGTCAAAAAACTGCATGATTCTCACAGAGCTTCAACCTCACTAATTTAACCTGCATAGTTAGAAAGTAGGGGGGTGAGTACACTATGTACTTAGTGAGCAGGAAAAACATATATTACGAATAGAACTCGATACACACCAAGACGGTATAGATAACCTATAAAGTGAACATACAACACCTAGAAAACACATAGGCCTAGCCTATGACTTAACGTATACTGGTTAGGAACCATATAGGCCTAGCCTATTAATTCACTCATCCGGTGAACATAGTTTCCAGTTCTAGTACATAAAAGCATAAAAACATCATATGTATAATTCAAATCTCGTCAGAAAAAAATATCAGGATAAGCCAAAACAATCATGTATGTCATCACTAGTCGGCCAAACTAACGTGCACACCCATCGATTTTCGGTGTTGGCTCGACTTTGATTCGTTGTGAATCTGAACTACAGTCGACAAGAGCATCATGACCCTAGCTGATGACCTCCTCGGTGTCCAGACCCTAAGTGTGGAATCACCCGCAAGTCCTGTAGAAAGGTGTCAATATAGGGATTCGACTTTTATGTACCAGCGTCAAGGATACGAGGGTCGCTTAATATGATGTGCCTAGCACATAATTGGCCAATCATTACCTCACCAATTACACAAAATCATATACAAATATTAAGTGTTAAAATGAGGTAAGGCATCATGCCTTTATTTATCTGTCCAACCGATAAAATGAAATCGTGCTATGACTTTAATCCAAAAGACAAAAACATGCAGCATTCATGACTCGATTATGCATATGTAAATTCTAAAACATTATTCCATGCAACAAAAGTCATCTTTTGTTGTCATTTCATAAATACATAAGTATGTTAGCATCCATTTGAGATTCAATTCTACTATGCATTACCTAGGTTCAAAATTCACATACAAGTCATCATACATGTCTTAAGGTGATCTAATCCCATATGAGAAATATGATTTCCCCAACTCACATTAAAAGAAGTTGTGCACTCCCTTGGCTTCAAAAATTCTTGGTACGAACTCCTTGATTCACAGCTCCCGAGCCTTTATACATAAAAGACATACAATGAAATGACAACTTAAACATCAATTTCATATTTATACACCATCACACAAGTGTATAAAACACAATATTACTCCCTTTAAACTATAAGATTTGACCATTAAACTTCTCACATGATTACTACCTTACTATTCACATTAGCTATTCTTTTACATTTTCTAAGGTGTTTAATGCCTTTAATTCCAATACTTACTCATTTTAAAACATAATTAAGTACATTTTTATCCAAGCACATTAAACCATTACTTATCAATCTAAGCAACAATTCAAGTTTACTCTAAGTAAATATGAAAGCGTTTTTCAATGCATACCACACAAAACCTTATATCCTAAGCCACTTAGGCATTTTAGCAAACACCTAATGTGCATGACTTTCAAGTCACATTTTTAAGACTTTATCATAGTAATTCATGTTCCTATTTTGTTATATAGTAAACACTTCTAATCAATGACACATTCTACCACTCCATTCAAACCAACTCCCTTCATTTAAGCTACATTTATCAATTATATAACTCATTACCTTAATCGACTTCTTCTCCCATCATTTCGACCCAACCTTAACCAACATACATCTTCTTCATTCTTCATCATCAATTCACATTATACATATATAATTAACACCATATAATTCATTTAAATCATCAATCCCAAAAGTTATTCAAAAATTCACAAACTTTTACCAAAGAGAGGGCATTTCGGTTTTGGCTTAAAGAACCATCTTCATGACACATTTCATTCCTCTAAACCATGTTTGATGTATATTCAAGCATGGAGAACAATATATCTTAACACCAAACTCAAAATCTTAATGTAGAGAGAGATGAGATAAAATTTACCTAAACTTTCCTTTGGTGATATATTCAAATCCTTTGATAATTTATCAAATCTATTGATAGATTTGTATTCTTTGACTCCAAATTAGCTTAAAACACCTTGATTTGAGTTGAAAAATAAAAAGAAGGGTAATTTTTGGCGATGGCCAAAACTTCCTCTTCTTCCTCTCATCCTTTCTTATCCTCTCGTTTAATTTAAAACAAGATGGTTTAAGTCTTAGCAATGAAGTGCACGGCTACACATAAGAAGAGTCTAGAATTTTGACTCTTCTTTGACCAAAATATTATGAAATTACCTTTTTGCCCTGAGATTATGTGAAATTACTATTTTACCCTCCAAACTTTTCCTAAATGTGCAATGAAGCCCAAAATTTGAGAATGACCCAAACTTTTATTTTCATTTTGGTCCTCGGGCTTTTGAAAATTATAATTAAGCCCCTTAACTTTATAAAATTACAAATTGGTCCTCCAAGAATTGAAAAATTACAATTAAGTCCTTTAACTTTTAACAAATTTGCCAATAAACCCTTATATATATATATCAACTTTTCCAATTAAGCTTTCTAAGTGTCCTATAAGTCTGTAGATCATGTCTAATCACCTCTAAGGCATTAGAACACATTTAATTTAACCACTATGGTCATATCCATCCAATGGACTTGGTTTTTCACACTTAAAAGCTTATATGTCGGAAATCTCTAAGATTTCACATACTGATGAACTCTAAGTTAATGTAAGGGCATATAACATTATAAATCATTGGCACACGTACCAAAAGGATTCAAATTCATCTTTGAACTCATATACTACCATGTATATATCAATATACAGTAGTATCTCCAAATATAGAACAATCACCAAAGTGCTCAGAAGTCTGGCGTTACATAAAGGATCTCCTTTTAATAAGAAGAGGCTTGTGGAGTTTTGAATAGTTCCTTTGAGTGAGGAGTACACTGCAATACTATAAAATAAGCTAGCCTAGAAAATCAAAGATTCATAGAGTTTTACTATTCCTTACAATATGGATAGTTTTTTTTAGTTTTTTTTGGTGAGATATGGATAGTTTTTTAATTGAAAGGACATTAGAGAATTTAGGATATGGTATTACTTTGATGCAACTAACATGTTTCAGAGATTAGGAATAGATGGACCTAGACCAACTAGGATGAGCATTCAATTAGTAGATAGATCAATTAAGTATCCTAAGTCCATTATAGAACATACTTTAGTTAAGGTTGACGAATTCATCTTTCCTACCGATTTTGTGACTTGGATGTGGAGGATAAAATAGAAGTTTCCTTGATCTTACGACAACCTTCCTTACCTACTTCTAAATTTATGATTAATGTGTATGATGGGAAATTAATCCTGAAGGTAGAGGAAGAGGAAGTAGTTTTTTAGATATCCAAAACCCTTAGGCATCCACTTGTCAAATATGATACTTATTTCTTTATAGATGTGATTGATACTGAAGTTTCATATGTTATTTAGGAAATAATCACAAAAATATCCATTGTAAACTTGTATCATGAAAGGAGAAGAAGGCAACACGGATAAGCTTATTCTAATATAGCATATGCCATATTTGGAAGCTAATAAGCCCATGATTATAAAGAGTAATCTTTGAGGAGATTAAGAGACCTAAGAAGAATATAATCAAACCTTCATTTAAGGAGACACCAAAGTGAAGAGCTTGAACAAGAAGTACAGTTAAAAATCTATAAAGAAGTGATTATTGGGAGGCAAACTAATGATTTATGTGTTTAGTTTCAATTTGATAGATTTTAGGATCTTTACTATTAGTATTATATATATTTTTAGTTGTTGTTAGTTTTGTTGCATGTGTTTTAAGTTAAAATTAGTTTTTAAGTAATATACTCAAGCACATTTTGTTGTTCTTTCATTATTAGATCGAGAATATCTTACTTAGGATGAGATTTAGCTAAGTTTTATAGAATATATAGGCAATAGAGTATCCAACACAAATCTGTGTTTTTTCATGTGTTATATATAACATCCTTATATGTCTTTACAGAGAAAGCCAATGGCTAAGGAGTACTAGTAACATAATAAATATTAAGGATTATTGATGGCATTGGATAAGGTTGGCATTCTTTTATGATACAAAAAAAGTACCCCATATTTTCTAGCTTTTTATTGTTTTTCTACGTAGTGTATTTCAAGGATGATGTGCAACTTAAGTTTAGGGGAGGGAGTAATCTACTTATACTTATTACTTTTTGTTATAATTAGCTTTAATAAAGAATAATTCTAGAAATATTTTTAACTTTTAAATAATATTGATAAAGATGATTCATTATAAGTTTAGTTGTTATAAGTGATTTGATTTGTTTAGATAAATAGTCAAGAGTATTGATAATCAAGTTTATTTTAATTTGCTTCATTAATTTTAAAAATGGATACTTGATTTTCACTTTAATACTTTCTATATATTTTGGACATACAATTAAGTTAGAAGTCAATTCTTTTTAAGAATTTTAATCATCTCATTGAAAAAAAATATGTAAATAAATGAGCATTAAATAAATACATTACTGACTTCAAATTAAGTAAAAAAACTGAAGTGAAAGAATAGTGTCTATAGTTATTTGAAATAGCAACCTAATTTAATATCTAGGAGTATTCAAGACAAAGTGTTTACTTTCATACCAAAAGGTTAGATGACTGTTCAAATAAACCTTTAAATACTCATATGTTATTTTAAAGTTAGTGTTTTGTTTTTCTTTGAAAAAGGGTTATGAAAATATTTGAAAGTTTACTTATCTTTATCATGTATGTTCACTTTATATATTAAGTTGAATTTTATGGAATGAGTTGAAGTTTGAAGGATTGTGGAGTTAAATTAATTTATTACTTGTAATAGCTAAATACCTAGTAAATTGATGATTTTTGCAATTGAATGAATAACTGAGAGTCTTAATTGATTTAATTGATTTGTTAAAATCATTCCTAGAGTTGCCACTTATTTAAGTTAAGAGTGATAAAATTGATTTATTTAAGGACAATAAATGCTTCAGTGTGGGAGAATTTGATAAATGATAATTAGATTACATTTTTACCATAATTTTTAGATAATTTTCGTTTGAACCCCTATATTTTTATAGGTTTGGTACTTAATATGGATTTTATTATGTTTTTAAGTATCCCTTTAATTCCTCAATGAAAAATAAATGACTTTGTCCATATTTGAGTCATATTGGAGCAATTTTGGTATGATTTCAAAGGTAAAACTCATAACATGGGTCAAATATATACCCATATTCTACCTATGTATGCTATTGATTTATTTTGATTCGTTGAGAATTTGTCACGTGACTAAACATGAACTTGTTTCTATACCTTCAATTTTTTTTTCTCAAGATAAACCCTTAGATGCACATTTTAGGATTTAAATTGATTGGAATAAGAAGATTTCATGTAGAATTATTTTTACTTTTATATCTTTTATTTATTAGTGAAAACATGATTTATGGATGATTATTTTATATTTTTATCCTTGTAAGGATTGATTCAATATTATTTATGAAGTAAGATTTATGTCCAAATATCTTTCAATATTCTTAATTTATAAATTTTATGTTAGTGATTAGATATGATATTAATTTATGTATAGACGATTTGAGAGAACCTACATGTAAGTTGGCCATGACTTAAATATTTGGAATTTTATTAGGTATTAGAGATAATCTTATATAAAATCTTTTAATGTTAGGGTCAATCTTTTCATAAAAATTTACATAACATAATGCACGCTTGAGAATTTTAATTGGATAGAGATATTGATTAATAAACTTGAGAATAGGTGGTTGTGTATAAGGATCCCTGTTAAGCATCTATAGCTGAATAGTTAAAGCGTACTACTCATAATTGGCGAATTTATAGGTTCAATTCCTACTATATGCACGCTAATGGAACTTTCCAATAAGTTTGTTTGAATTGGCTTTGCTTTAACATAATCTCATCATCCATATATAACAAATTGGCGTGGTATGTTCATATCATATCATATGAACAATAAGAACCAGCATTCTTATTAAAACTATAACTCATTGGGAAGAAACTAGGTGATAGAAACAATTATGTAGTATTTACAAATAAAATTATTTGGTTATTAGGGAAGGATAAACTAAGCTAGAAATAAAGCATCAGGTCAAACTCTTCTTTAGTGTCAAGGTAATAACTATAACTGGTCATCCATTCCTAAGAAATGGTTGAACAATGAGACCTATTACTGGACATACAACGCATTCTAAACGTATGATCATTATGCTTCAATTGGTATGCAGTAATCGACCAATATAATTATTTTTTAAAATGACTTTTTACCCCTCTCATCTTTTTCCTTTCTACCCTTAAAACCTTCTTTCATTTTCTTTGAAACCACTAAGATCCATTACACCTTTTTTCCATTGTCTCTCAATTTCTCCATTTTAACCTACTTTCATAATCTTAATCAGTTGACTCTCTCACATATCTTCGTGATTCAGTCAATATTCTTAGACCTCTATTGGGTGGCATCATTTTCTTTCTCTTGTAACTCCCTCCTTTGGTGAGTGTTTGGTGACACACAAAGTTGTACTGAATTCTTTTTCACCTCTAAAACTGAAAACTAACACTCAACCTTATTTCATCCACAACACCGCATATATACAACATAGGTTCCGGTTGGATTCCGACCTGCAGCAGTTGTATCTCATATCTTTCCTTTTGACAAGCACATGACAACAATGCCTTTATTATAAAAAATAAGAAGGGATCATTACTTGAGAGGCTATTCACGTTATGTCGAGTATGCCCTCCCTCGTAAGACTAAAAGCCTGATTTTGAAAGCCCCGTCTATATGCACACAATTGAGAAAGCAACCCAAAGAGCCTGTAAACCATGGTGTCCCACAGCCAGGAATTATCGCTGAGAAATTATCTGAATGAGAGAAAAGTAAGAGGCCGAAATTATGCATTCTTCCTTCCTACTAGGTGTAAATGTCACAAGGATTCAGATGTGAAACTTCAACAGCCACCACACGGTCCACACCCAACCCCATCTCTATAAACCTAGTTACTTGTGTCCCGAATGTTAGTAACTATAATGAAAAATCTAAGTTCATACAACTGACTTTAAGTCGTAGCTCAGCTGGATTTCAGTATTATATCATAAGAAAAAATGGTCAAGTCGTCCGAACTACTTGACTTTGTCCCTATATTGTTTTGGCACATTACATATTAGACTATGAGACAGCTTCAATAATTGCAAGGCAAACTCAAATGGCAGTCTTGAATGTAATTTCAGATATTAGAGCAAATAAAGTCATTCAAATATCATATCTTCTCTGGTCCTGCAACAACATGCCCGCCAACAACAACAACAGGGGCTAATACTACAAACATTATGACAGTTAAGATTACAGCAGAAACTATATAGAAAACAATGCAAATCATCAAATATTATTCGGGAAAAAAATCATTCTCAAGCATACAATGCAGTGGCAGAATGTCATTTAAGGAGGGAAAATTAATAAGCACCCTATTATCTTGACACAAACAACCAACTCATCCAACAACAATATCAACATTTTTAAGAACCTAAAGCTTGGACAAACTTCAAAAATCAACCTTAACAAAAGAGCTACTGTCAAGTCAGCCACCACTAGTTACACGTCTTTGTGCTGCTTTTTTCCTTTCATAATCGGCATCATCTGTGGGCAACTCATAGCGACAAACAGGGCAAGTATTCCTGATTCCCAGCCATGGCACAATGCACTCCCCATGATACCGATGTGAGCATGGCAACTGCTTCGCACTTTCTCCAATGTTAATATCATCCTTACAAACAGCACAAAGAGCATTATTACTGTCTACATCCTCTTTTGTCATAACTACCGACAGAAGTGTTTCAACAACAGATTTTGCAGCCGGAGGTCTACCCATCAATGTGATTTCATTCTCTGCAAACTGTCCAAACAGCATCTCGTATTCTGCAGTGTAAATATAGTCATCATGATCACCAAAATAAGGCTCAACATTTCGGCCCAGCTCCTCATCTGCATTCGATTCCAGATTGTTTGTGTTCAACAAAACCTGCCACTCCAAGTTGCCCAATCCTCCACTCCTCTCTACACTCACCAAATCCTCAGGAGAAATAATAGGTGAAATGGAGAATGATACTGATGCTTCCTCATCATCAACAAACACGCTTAGCACCTCTCTCTCATCAACACGACCATCAACTTCCTCCCACTCAAAATCCTCATTGTTTTCCCGTCGGTCATCCAATTGAAGTGAATCCCAATGCAAAGGAATAGTAACACTCACATCGTCATCATCTTCATCATTATCATCATTATAATAATTGCCATCTGCGACATTGAAATGATCCGACCCATACTCATCCCCTGAATGAAAGTCCATACTCAAAGAATTTTCATTCTGCTCCGAATCAGAATTGGAATCAAATCCAACAACCCCAACCCCACTCGCACGAACGCTAACAGTAGACTCGGCCTCACATGATTCAAGAGCAGCAACCCTTCTCTCAACAAAAAAATCATCATCACCGTAATCATCATCGTTAATTTCATGCTCTATACTTTGGAACCCACAATTCTCCTGACAATCTAAACCAAACCCTAACTCCATGTCGAGCTCCAAATCATCCATTCCCGGTTCACAACTATCCTCAATCACACCAAAACCCAATTCATTAGTCGAATCGGAGCCAAAATGAGAACCAAATTCGTGCATCGAATCGGAGCTAGCCACGTGAGATTGCTCAACACGCTGTTGAAACAGATCCATCACGAAACTGACCTGGTTCTCGCGTTCTAGAAGATCCGGTTCATTAAGAACCACGGAGTCTGGATCCGAAACAGGGTCTTCGTCGTCGTCGATTGGCCCAAAGTTGAAATTCGAGGGTTGGGATTGTCGATAACAGGAGAGAGAGGCCGTCGGTGAGCGAGCGGCGATCGCGGAAGAGGACGAAGAAGCAGATATTTTAGGAAAGTAAGGCCCTAGGTGGCGGTGGCCGCGGTGATCTGACTCGACGACGACGTCGCGTTGGCTAAGGTGACGGTGAAGGTAAGAGACATTCGCCATTGTCAACAGGAGGTGTGAAAAGCCTAATTATATTCTTTTTTCCTTTTTTTCCCCAAATGCGATAATACCTTGCAATTTGCAATGAAAAGCGTGGATATTTCAGGTAAGGAAACATTAAAAATTTACGTAATTGCCCCTATTATAAAATTGCATCACTCTTGTGTATATGTTTATTCTACATAAATAAACGGTGCTTAACCCTTTTGAGTTTGATCAATTTGAAACTTAAACTTGTAACTTGCTCGTATGAAACTTGTAACTTGCTCATAAAAGGTCTAAAATTTTATGAATCTATTCAATTTAAAACTTTTTTGAACAAAAATTAGGGCATATTTTACACGCACCTTTACATGCAGGTAAGTTAATCTTTAGCCACGGGAAGTTAATAACATATAAGTTATTGTCCAGGCCAGTGGAATTTTAAAAAATGTTTTAAATTCATTTAAATTTATATTCTTCAACCCTAAATCAACCATTTTGTTCTAAAGCCTGTTAGTCTTCTTTGTAGCTCTACAACATATTGCAACATATAGCTATCAAGGGAATTGAGCAGCAGAACCTCATCAGTTGTTATTATACACCTAATCTGCTCTAAGTTTACTACAATAGCTTTCTCTTTACCAAGAATTGTTGAGGGGTAAACAAACAAAGAATCAAGCAAGCGCAGATCACGAGCAAGTAGATCACAACGACACATCATAGTGAACTTGTCAGCCTCAATAGTCTGGGAGTTTCCAGATGCATCAACATGAATCCAAGACCGAAGACCCTGGCCATGCTTTTTCAAACCCAAAACATCCACATCTTGAAAAGGTTGGCGTCCAGAGGCAGATGACCGATAAGATGCTTCTCTAAGGTTCATTGCTAAAGCAAGTTTTGGAGGTAGTATGTTAGGAATTTAGCACTCCCACTCACACCCAAGGATATTTAAATAGACAAAAATATCAGAAAATAATAACACAAGAGAATTTACGTGGAAACTCCCAAACCAGAGAAAAACCACGGGCAACAAGAAGAAAATCCACTATGTGAAAAATTCTTACAATCACACAATTTTTCCTCTCACCCAATTCCCTAATACACCAACA
>JANKOE010000007.1:27594493-27605370 GCA_026284465.1 Erythroxylum citrifolium | reverse complement strand
GACACCTGGATCCTGGGTTTCGGGAAAGTCCCGGGAACAAAAATTTTTGTTTTCCGCTGCCTGAACATATGATGTTCCTCCCGGAATTTTCCTACACAAATTTGTCTATGATTGAAAAAATCAAGGTCAATTTTGTCATAATAATATGATAAGCCTTCCTTATAAGTCAACTCAGGAGCTGACTTGAAGTGGCCACCATAATATAATTTGAAGCTTCCATGTTGAGTCATTAGAGCCCTAGAAATATTAAGTAAATAAGCAAAAGGTTAAGAATGAATAATGTGCATGTGAATGGAACAAAGATGACTAGAGTGAACTAACAAGCAATCATACATCAGAGGAAATGGCATGAAACATACATCCTGTTTGATAATTTTGACCTTTTTTAGATCAATTTATGAAGCTAGAGTTCTACGATGTTCAAATAAGTAATTACACTATCTAATATGAAGAATCAAATTAAATGCATTTACACAGCATCAGAAAAAATCATTAACCTTCAACACGAGATGAATAAACTGATAGAAATGTTTCACTTTTGTTCTCTAAACTCATATTTCATAACCTGTGTCCATTTTAGTTTCTAGTGTTTAAGACTTGATGGTATCTTTTTTATACTGTTTTTTATTATGATATATGACATTTTACGTGTGTTGTGCACTAGAAGCATATGTTGGTTATTTGTATGACAAAAAACACTAAGGACATGAAAACTCCAAAAAAAATTGTTTTCTTATCTGTTACAATTTGGGTGAAACAGAGAATCCACCCAATAGTTCAAAACATAACAGGAGTAGAGGAGGCTAACTGTACATGGTGATTAAAGAACTTGCTTAAGTTTTAGTTTCTCATTATACAACTTAATTGTCTAGTGATCATTATAATTGCTTCCACATTTACAAGATCTAGGGAGTGAGTAGCTAATTATGGCCTCTAAGTTGCACTTTGATGTTGATTTCTATCAAACTATTGATACAAATGTTGCAAAGTTTTTCAATATTGATCCATAAACCAAGCGTCCTATATTGATCATGCTTAACAAAAAGGTGTAAATCATACTCATTTTGTCTTTGGTTAGTTTCTTCTGTAGTAATTTCAAGCTTTAAAGGATTCACCATTGACACTTCATTTCTAGCTTTAATAACTCTAATCTTCTTGATTTTTGTATAGATTCAGTATAATGAATTAACAATATCTGAATTCATATCAGAAAGCAAGCTTCCTTCAGTGATCACGTTTTCAGAAATAGAGGCCCGCTTTATATATCAGAACCCAATAAGAAAGGTAAGACTAATTCTTGTTTTCAAGTCAGAAAATTCAAGAAATTCATATTGACGATAAACATCTTTATCACTTCCTTCTTAGCTGTGGCTTTTTGCGCCTAGAGATTCATGGGAGGTGATATCCACATTCCAGGAAGTAGCAAAAGCTTTTAGAAAAAAGCTGATCAAAAAAATTTACTTCTCTATAAAGGGTATCTTTAATTCCTTTGTTACATTTGATTTTCATGATAGTGTAACTTTTTTTTTTTGGGGGGTAAATCAGAGTAATAAATTAGAAAGAATAAATATGTACAAAGCGTTCAATTACAAGTGTCGCTGGAAACACAACGAGCCAAAAAAACTAATGGGCACACACAGGCCAAGAGCAAGGTAAAAGACACTCAAAAGAAGGCATGACGAGAACAGAAACTGCTTGATAAAGACTAATAAAGTAACTCCATCTAAACAAAAAGTGGATATCCATGTGAAAGGCAGACGGTGAGCACGAACTCAGACGAAGCTTAAGCAGATAGACGACTGCTCATGGACACCCCGCGCACCGAAGAAACCAGGGAAGGTGCCACCACATAGGGCAAAAACAGGCAAGATCGTGGCATGAAGACCTCTCAAGCTGCAACCTGGAAGTACCAGAACAGAGAACATGCAAAAAAATAGAGAAACCTAACTAGAAAATTACCTCCTCACAGTGTGAAGGCTGAGTAGCTCACTAACGTAGGAGACATCGCAGAAAGACACTCCTATTTGTTTATGAGGATACATGCCATGGAGTTCGTAGAAAACAATTTGCATCTCATTTTGGGTTCACCAAGAGTGAGTACTCAACCAATAAACAATAAAAGGGAGAACTATAGTAGTCATTTCACATATACGTTCTTATTGATGAAATATGTACAAATTTATAGGTTGCAGGTAAATATGTTGATGATAATTAATGGAATTACTTACTACCGCATGAGAAGCAAATAAACATATAAATTATAAAATAAGGGTTAAAAATCAATAATGTCATCTACATAAAATACAAGTGTTTATAAAGCAAAGCCGACAAATAAAGCAACAATGAAGAATTACGTTTTGATGTTATCCACTGTAATACAAGTTTCTTTTTGTCCCTTACGATGCAGGATAAGTTGGGGCATCATTTGAGACCAAAAGCATTAGGCAAAACATCACTACAATAAAAAGTTCCTCAACTACTACATTAATAAGTTAGGACCACATTAAAAATTTCGTTACCTACCAAAAAGATGAGATAAGTAGACAACTCCTACGCTGTTTTCGTAAACCAATTCTTACTCTGTTTCATTAAATTTTATCCACACATTTATATAAAACTCACGTAAATATATGGATAAAATTAAATGAAACTCACATAAATATATCCAAGTGTTAGGGTAATAAAAACCCACTCCTATTCCATACAATTGTCCCGTATGTAACACCTGAATAATTAGTAGCAGATGTTTTCTGCAGGTGCTGAGTACAGCGTAGCCTAGGCCATCCTTAGTCATCTAGCATGAACCCCTCCAACTTCAACCTGCACTTGATCATGTTTGAGAATTCCAATTTGGTGACTTTCGATAGCAACTGATTGTATCAGGCTCACCTTGGTGACTTCTTAAATGGATTAGAGGCTCGCTGGAAGTTTGGTTGATTCATATCTTTTTTATTCATAATTTCTTCATTGTTTGATGTCTTAGAAAATGGATTCAGGGGATGCTGAGAGTGCAACTTCTGCACTTGGCCTACAATCTTCCCTTCTGTACTGTTCACTTTTCCACCATTATCAGCCTTCTCTGAATGCACCAGCTTGGTACCACTCTCAAGTTTCGCTATTCGGTCCTGGTCAGTTTTTGCCTTTTCATTGGTTTTTATTTTTTTGGTGAACAAGGGGGCAGAATGTTTTGGTAATGACAATGTAATCCCAGGTTCAGACATTCCACTACTTCCAGTCAAAGGCAATGGCTTCAATTGAATACCAAGTTCTAATGTTTCACTTCTAGAATCAGTCAAACTCTTGTTGACTCCTACATCAGCTATGAGGGAATTGCCAGCATCTGAGTTCAAAAGACTGGTACATGGAATCCCCTTGGACTCAGTGAGAAGTCTTTCCTGATGTGCAGCAAGGTGCAAGATTAATATTTCAAAATTCATGTAAGACTGACATTGAAAACTGCATTCAGAATAGAAAGTTCACCTCCAATATATTGTTAAATCGCTCAGCTAAGTTGGGCAGCTTCAGTGCAGTCACAAGCTTTATTGCCCCTTTGAGTGATTTCTCTAATGATAAAAGCTTCACAAGTTCCGTAGCCCTCACCAGCTTATCACCTGGAACATTCACCAAAGCAAACATAGAGCTCAAAATATTTTTTTTATTCTAGAAAGAATGACCAAATTAAAGATTAAATGGCAGTTTATTGAGAAAAAGAAAACTAACCGTTGCAACAAGATGCAATCAGCCTTAGAATGCATCTATCTTGAGCTGCCTCTATATTAAAAGCCTCATCATCCAGTGTAGAAGTATCCCTACCAGCACTTGCCACTTCTTCTATTTTTCTATGGATCTGCAAGAAAATGCAACAAGATTAACCACTACTGGATTACTGAAAAATATCAATACAAAATGTTGAAAGGAAAGAAACCAGAAGCAAATCCTGTTTACTGGCAATGAAAATGCTCTCATTTCTCCAAAAATAGCCTTATGAACAAGAATGAGAGAGCAAGATATCAAAACTTATGTCTGATATACTAAAGCGAGGAGGAAAAAGTTATGTTTTGGGGAAAGGAAGACGAACAAACCTGTGAGAGATGCATACTGTTCAGGATAAACTCATTCTCTAGGGCATCTGCTCCCAAGTCAGATGATGCAAGAGGGAATGAAAGATCTAGTAGAGTGAGAACTGGTTTGGGCATCACCTGAACAGATAAGAAGTTAACCCAAACACACAGAAAGATCTCTATCAGAACAAGTTGATGTTAGCAAGTTATCTTACCAGTGGGAACCGATCAGGAGTCTTGCAAACAACACAGAATAACTTGGTAGCATTGAGTCCAACCACCCAATAGTTTTCATCAGATTTCTTTTCTTTACTAGCACTATACAATTGAGTACATTTTTTAATAAGTTCTGGCTATGAAGCAATAACAGGGAATGTCAACAAGCAACCGAAAAAATATCTACTTTCTGAAGACCAGTATTTTCAAACCTGAAGAGTGGAAACCAACTGCCACCATAATGGCTTGTGAACACCCTCAAGACACCCTACAAAATTTCTTTGCAAACTCAGACACAACAGGACTAATGCTAAAAAGACATAACTTTAGTGAGGAGGGAGTATAAATTGCATACCTTAGAGTCGTATGAGCTTAATTGACCATCTTCAGTAAACCCAAGCCACGTCAGAAGTGACCCTGGAGATAATGGAAGACATCCTCTAAGTGGCTGGGTGCCATCAGATATGTCAAACACCCTGAACTCCAGCATCTGCATGACTTGGCAGGAGATGATATCAGAAAGCCTTTTTCAGAAAAGAAGATGAAAAGAAATTAAGAAGAAAGATCAAGCTATAAGCCATTGAAGTTTGCCTTCAAGGTTAAGTGACCTCAACCAAAACTGCAACTATTTAAGCTACTTATTTAGCAATAGGAAAGCGATTCCGGATTGCAAGCAATCTTATCAAATTGCTGTCAGTCCTTAAATTATGCAAAGTCAAGACTGGGACTAGCTAAGGACAGTTTGCAGAATCTTAAATTACTAGGATTTCATTAAACTTCAGACCTGATCACTTGATGGAAGACAATCAGAAGCATGGGTTACAACAGCAAGTTGATTTTTAAACCCTGATGCAGTCACCACGGGCCCGTCAAGCGAGATAATATGTCTCTGAAATGAAATACATGTGTCACAGCGAATAAGCACATGATATGTAATCATCAAGAACGTGCAAAACTAAAATCTTTAGGCATATGCCAACACGTTTAGACAAGAATCGCAAAATGTCCAATTGACAAATCAGTCCTTTCTGCTTGCTTATTCATATGCAACATCAAACGGAAGGAAATACTCAACTCTTTTTAAATAATATCAGTATAGAAAAATGCACATAGTCTTATTGCTTTCCTATTTTTTCTTCATTTCAAATATCTTTAGATTTCACTAATAGAGAGAATTTCACATGTCCCTAAGATTTGTCATTAACTGTTGAACTTCAGGTTAATAATCTAAAAGCAAATACAGTTAAATGAGACACAATAAGATGCAAGTAACGAAAATTCAAAGTATTGCATTTATAGGTTATAGAGATCTGGTTATAAGTAAATGTAAACGGCTTTCATATTTTGCATCCACTACTGGCCATAAGACAAACCTGCAATCCACCTTCTGTATAGATGCGCAGAAAATTAAGGTTAGTAATTGCAGCAACCCAAGCAGTACCAAGAGCCACAACCTTAACTTCTTCCCCTTCAAGCCGCATAGACCACTGAACTTGCATATGCATCAAGTGTAATAATAAACAAAAATCAACTTATGTAAAAAGGGAAATGAAGAACTTGCAGAGATAGGACTTCAAATAAAAGCATGAAAGATTCATCAAAGAACCATTCTGACCTCACTGTTGTTGGCCCAGCTACTGAATGGACGATACATGAGAGTACTCATGTTCTTCTCACCCTTGCAAGGATTTGCAAAAACACTCCCATTTTCGTTCAGCGAAGCCATTGTAAAACCAAAATAATCAGTCATTGAGGGTACACGTGGACCGTTGCCAGTGTCATGAAAGTCAATCTGCATGCACACCAAGCACAAGTAACCATCAAGAAACAGGGGAGAACTCTGTCTTGTTTTTTCATGCTGAGGACCATCATTCCAAGATACTAAACTTTTTCTAAGTTAAGAAAGCTGCTAGCCTATCCATAGCTTAACCAATCACATGATGGATAATAAGAGTTTATAAACAATAAAAGAAGCTCTATTTCAAATGCAAAGCTTTCATGTGCCATCCGCTTACGGAACTTCTATTCAAGAAGTCTTTGAATAAGCATCTGAGATGCTTCAATCGGTCTGCTTGCCAGGGTCTGGTCCCTTTTGGTTTACCAGGTGATATAGGAGGAAAAATAGGAAAAGGAGAAGTTAGCTAGAGTTAAAAAAATAGGCTCATTAAGGACCTGCAAAGTCAGAAACTGCGCTGGATCCAATCACAATAATCTTATCAAAACTAATCATATCTGTAAACATATAGAGAGGCAAAGATAGGAAAGCAAGTTACGCAAGTAAGCACGTCACCTCTATATGGGAATAACCATCATGTTCAATTGATGTGATTGTTCCAAGCATGTTATAGCACAAAAAGCGTCTCTTCCCAAGCTGCAAAGGCGTTGCACCTGGTTGAAAAGCCTCTTGCATTTTTGATCTAACTGATACAACTGTGCCTGTTTGGTTATTGTTTCCACCATCAAAATTTTCCTTGCGAGTTCGGTGTCCTTTTTTCTGCATTTGACTTTTTGGAAGCAAGTTCCAGTCATCGTCCATGTCCTCATCTTGATCATCATTGTATTTAAACTGTCTACGCAACCTCTTCCTGCTAGCTAGGTCTGATTCATCTAGTGCATCTTCACCAAGACCACTCAAACTACCAGATGTATTAGGTTCCTCATCCTCTTCCTCAAACAAAAGAAGTCCATTACTGTTCCGTGATTGCAAGCTCGGAATCCCTTCAGTAGGAGATCTCATTGAGGTTGGAATAACCGATTCCCACAAACCATACTTTCCCATGACATCAATAACAGCCAACGCGTTGCCAACTGGTTTCCATGCCATACAACAGATTCTATCTTCAAATTTCTGCCTGTCAATATCCTGTTTCTTATCGATATCCCATATCAAAACCTGCCTATCCATACCAGATGTAGCCATGTATTTGCCATTAGGTGACCAAGACAAAAAGCATATAGGCTGCACATGATCACCCCTCAATGAAAAGAGCTTTTCAGCTGTGTCTCTGTCATACATCACTACATCATTTCTTAGACCAGGGACAGCCAAGGTTTCCCCATCAGGACTCCAGCAAAGGACATTCTTAACAGAAGTGTCAGATATAGTATTAGGTGCAACAGCTTTCAGGTCATGCAATATTCTCCCGGACTGCAGCTCCCAGAATATGACATTTCCAATTGAATCAACAGATGCTAAGTACTCACTTTTTGGGTCAAAATCTAAGCCGGTAACCGGTCCTTTATGTCCTTTCAGAACCCTCGCAATCGAACCATCAACAGTATTAATAAGTTTAATGCCTTCATCGTCACCAGCAGCCGCCAAAATGCTTCCTGATTTATTGAATGAAAGCACCCGAATTGGTAGAGTGAATCTGGTAATGTTAGTCTCAAATTCGCCACCTGTCGGAAGAATTACAGGATACTGATTACCATTAACATGTTCGCAAAAATTAGACAATTAAACATAACAATTCAATGTGATGGACTACAATAAAGTTCCAATTTAAATGAATCAAATACTATTTTCGCAAAAGACCCTATAGCGAATAACACAAATGAAAGGAGTGAATATTAAGGTTACCAGGGAATTTGTAGAGCTTGACAGAGTGATCTATAGAACCAGAAGCAAGGCAAGTGGAGTTGGGGCTAATGGAAAGCGTCGTTACGCCGTCACGATGGTGGCGGAGCATCCTGGGTGGATTTGAGGGGAGGAGAGGGTCGTGTATGGCGATGGTTGGGTCGGAGGATGAGGCCGTCACCAGGTGGTGAGCCTGCTGATCCCACAGTACGGAACAGTAGCTTCCATTGGCGGTTGACCCGTGGGCTTCTCGGAGCTTCAGTGTACGGATTTTCATGGCGAGAGATTTGATTTCGATTAGTTGAATGTGGCGAGTTTGTTCATGTAATCTAACTAGGGTGGGACTCGGAGGGCTTTGTGGCGGGAAGATCGTCTGGCTCCTGGTTTTGGCGGGATGGGAAAGTATTAAGATTTGGCTTTGCTCGAGGATTTTATGAATGGCAGCCCTGGCCGTGCCAGGCCTGACCCGGTTAGGTCGAGGAGTTTTAGCCCGTCACTTGGTCAACTTAAACTAAAGCTGATTTGGTTAAGGTTGTCATTTTCAATAAATATTTTTTTTATTTAGGCAGGATTGACTTTTTCAAAAGAAAAATGAATTTTATATTAAGTTATTCTACATGATCAAAATATGATTATATTATTTTTAATCAACCAAAATCAAAATTAAAAGATTTGATTATATTGGCTGTGAAATATAATCATCCTTATCTTAGTGTTTTATCAAGTCAAACTCATAAAATTAATAAGGTGTATGAGAACTTAATTATTAAGTTAAAAGTTAGATTACATCGAATATCCATAAATTTAAACAATGTAATAAATATATTTCAAACTTTATCTTACAAGTCATAACTTATGAAAAATATATTTATAATTATTAATAACAAAAATTCACGATGATCAACTAAACAGTAAAAATAATTCAATTCCATATATTTAACACCTTTTGATTTTCTTTTCACTCTTGGAGAAAAATACTATGAAATCAAAATAAATTTTTAGTAACTTGGTAATAGTGTTGACAATACCAAGCCTTAAAATAAAATTTGGCAACCATATTCCATGAATTGTGGCTTCAAAACATCCCACAAACTCTCGTTCCACAGTGGAAGAAGTGATAATAGATTATTTAGTACTCTTTTATGATATTGCTCAATTCACTAAAAGAAACAATTAAATGTAGATTTTCTACCATCAAGACATCTAGTAAAATATGAATTTGAGTATTTAATTACTTCTAGATGATTAGACCTTAAATATATTAGCATGTAATTCTTTGTTTCTTATAGGCACTTCAATACTTTCTTTGTAGCTTTCCAATAAACAATTTCAAGATTGTTTTAATATCTGCCCGATAGTCCAATTGTGAAACTAATATTCAGTCTTGTACAAGTTTGCAGATGCATTAAACTACCCACAAATGAAGCATAAGAAATTATTTTATCTCTTTTCATTTTGTATTGTTCTTAAAATATTGCAAGAGACTAAATTTGTCCAAGACTTATTGATTATTTGTCTATATTAAATTTATCTAGAATTCATTTGATATAAGCTTTTTGAGATAGTCCCAAATAATCCTTTTGATTATATATTATGTCTCTCTCATTTCTTTCATCTTAACATTTTTAGACAAAAAATCTTCTCTCTCATGTAATATGACCGAATATTAGTAGCAAGTAAGATATTATCAATGTATAAAACTAAGAAAATAAACTTACTACCTTTAAATGTTCAATACATGCATCGATTAACAATGTTTATCATTAAACTTAGGATATCATTGTTGAGAAACTTGTTTAAGTCCATATATTGGTTTCTTAAGTTTACACATCATTTAAACTTTTGTTGAGAAACCTTCAGGTTGGTATATAAAGACATCCTCTCTAATATCCCCTTTAAGAAAGACTGTCTTCATATTCATTTGGAGTAACTCTAAATCATATTGAGCAATCGATGCCATTATAATCCTTAACGAGTCTTTCTTTGAGATAGGTGAAAATGTCTCTTTATATTTGTTACCAGCCTTCCAAATATAACCCTTGGCAACAAGTTTGCTCTTATATTGTTCAATATTGTTGTAGTTGCTTTTAGATACCCATTTACACCTTATTAACTAATAACCTTCTGAAAACTCAACCAGATCCCAAATTTTGTTGTCTTTTATGGATTTTAATTCATCTTTCATGAAATTGATCCATTTTTTAAATGTTGAATATTCTATGGCTTATGAAAATGAAGTTAGATCTTTATTGATTCTAATATTCGCATCTGACCTTTATAAATAAACCTATAATTTCTTAAAACAGTTGACTTTCTTTTTCTTTAAGATCTACTCAAACTTATTATTTCTTGTGGTTCATATACAATGGGTGGTTCTGAGTTAGTTTCTTACAAAAGTCTTCCTTCATTCAAATATTATTCAGTATTGTTTAAATTTTTATTAATTACTGGAACAATGTTTAGAATGACCTTTACTGATATAAAAACGATTACCCTTACTTCTTTGATATGCATATTTTATCATTCATTACTCCTACTAAATTCACTATTCTTAATCAATCTATCATTTCCAGTTTCCATAATTCTAAGACGATGATATAGAAAATAACACCTAAATCCTTTATATTTCTTTAGGCTAACTATAAAGTAACCACTAACACTTTAAGAATCTAATTTCCTTTTATGTGGATTATGGATCCTTGTCTTTGCTAGGTAAAACCCAAACACGTAAATATCTCAAACTAGGTCTCCTTTTAAGTCATAGTTTAAAAGGATTTTTTGGAATGGCCTTACCAAAGCCTGTTTAATGAATGCATGGCAATTTTTAAGGCACACGACTACAAAGATTTAGGTTGTGAGGAGTTACCTGTGAAGTGAATCACAAATTAATAAAGCAATCAAAATACACAAGAAGGGGGGTTGAATTGTGGTAATCTTTTCGATTATTCCCCTTAAAAATAATTTTGAATACAATAAGGTAAAGTAGAGTTAGAGAAGTGTTGACGCAGAGATTTATCCTGGTT